>OY744607.1:31696025-31918525 GCA_963556255.1 Allolobophora icterica | reverse complement strand
GGACAAGAGGAAGACCCAAACAGATGCTGATGGACTGGATGATGACGAATGGATACAGCAAGCTTAAACAAGAAGCTTAGCACCGAGAGGAGCGGCATCATGGGACGTTTGAACTTGCTTCAGGGCAGAGAACCTGACGAAGAAGAGTCCTCATGATGTTCGCATTGAAGACATCAAACACATTCGTTCAAGTCAAGTCAAGTCAAGTCAAGTCGTTTTTATTGGCAAAGCATCAGCACCATAATCAAAATCTTCCAGTAAATGATACCAGAGTCAAAAGGTCAATCCAAAAGGGTCGTATTGACCCGCTGAGGCTGCATTGGCCCTCTTTCTGGAACATTTGGCAGTAGTACCACAGTGCAGAAATGAAATGTACCGAAAGAGTGCATAGTACAAAACTGTAACAAACTAAACATGATTGATAGCGTGTCTGCAAACATAAAAATCAAACATACTAAGCTTTTCCTTGAACAAAGTAGTTTACTACACTGAGATCAAGTAGTCTTTAAGCTTTTTTAAAACAGGTTAAGGTTGGTTATATGTGTTACATAATCTGGAAGATTGTTCCATATATAAGGACCAGAACATTTTATCGAGAATAATTTCATCCTAGTATGTGCAATATCAGTGCAGTAATTTTACAAAGTTCTAGTGTAATGATTATGCACAGCATTTCCCTGATGAAAATAGCCATTAAACACACTTAGTAACAATCTGTAATAATAGTGAAACAGGAATAAACCAATTTGAAACTTATTTATATCTGCTAATGGAAGTATATTATAGGTTAGAAAAATAGGTTTGGTAGTGGCAGACCCGTCCAACATGAAAATGGTTCGAATGGCATGTTTTTGTAAAATCTCCAATTCTTTCAATTAAGAAGTATAAGTGGAGGCCCAACAAATGTTGCAGTAGGACAAAAAGGGGAAATTAAGGAGGGATATAACCTTTATAGTGTAGTTTTAGGAAGACAGTGATGAATCCTTGATAGTATGCTGATGTTCTTGGCTAATTTCTTAGATACTTGCATATTTTGTTCTTTCCAGGTGATGTGCTGGTCCACATACACACCTAAGAACTGACATGACTCGGCCTCCGTAATCAGTTCGCCATCCATTTTAAGTCTGTAATAACAAGCTGGCAGCACTTTACGGCGGGATCGAAACAGAATAAATTTTTGTTTTGTCAATATTAAATGACAATTTATTAGCTCTAAACCAGGAAGAAATGGCGGTTAGCTCATGGCTGGCTCTTTCAAACAGTTGTTCTGCTGATTTATCAGATGTGAAGACATTAGTGTCATCAGCAAACAGTATGTAGTGAAATATTTTAGAAGTATTTGCCAGGATTCAGTAGATGTAATAATTTAATAAAGTTCGCAATTTATATAGCGCCTCTTTTCTGTTAAATTAAATTAGTTGAGAATTTTTGCAAACCCTGTCTGTTCCAAGATTTCTTTATGGAATTTTCCAGTGGTCAAACCTTCCGCGCACTTGTTGAATAAATTCCACTGGTTCTTAAGAGACATCAACGCGTTCGAAGATATGAACTTTTATACAATTAATAAGTTATCCTAAATCATCAATATCAATAAACAATAAGCAAACGTTAGGTATTATTTTATTATTAGGGGATAGAGTAGTGGTAGCACTCATGGCCAGGAGAGCATAAGGTACGCGCATCGACTCCCGTAACCCCCCTCTAGGGCGGCGCCTTGCATGGCTGCCAAACCGTGTGTTTAATTAAGATATTGATTGTACTTTCATGTTTCAATGTAATCTTACTGCGTCTGTCGGTTTGAAATAATAAAGAATATAATTATAATTATAAAATTATTATCCAAATACAAGTAAGATTTTTCAGCATTTCAGTTTTCTTGCAATCTGCTGACACTCAGAGTCTCATAAGTGGGGGAAGGGAGGCTTGACAACAGATGAGATTAACATCACCAAAGCAGCTGATAAGCAAGAATTACCTGCCATATAGACATGTTATTACTTTTCTAATAATGGCTGTACAGTTGACATTGTGGAGTGTGCAGTTGACTGGAATGTGCAGTGTGTACTTTACAAATATACAATTGTTATCTTAGCTCAAGTTAACGACAGTTCAAGTAAGCTTACATCTTGATGGTTAGGGGAAGAGTGTACACTTGACATTTTTGAGTATTTTAGACTCTGCTTCAAAACAGTGTGCTGAAGGAACAAAGTGGCTAAATCTTGTATGATTAAAAAAGAACAATGTAATCAGGAAAGACAATGATACAATACTGAGGTTGTACAAATGACTGGTGAGCCCACACACAGTTGGAATGCTACATCCCGGTATGGAATCCGAATCTGAAACTTGACATAGAACAATTGGAGAAAGCGAAAAAAGAAGAGCAATCAAGAATGATTGGTAGTTAGAAGAATCTGAGCTGTATAGACAGGTTGTAAAGGTGTGAACTGACACCACTGGAGAGAAAGAGGAGCGGAGGTGACATAATTGAAGAGATTATCACTAGAAAGCAGGCAGCGGGGCGCGATAGGTGCTTCGAAATAGCACCGAACTTTGGACATAGGTATAAATTATTAAGGAAAAGGAAAGGACCAATAAAGCAAGGATTCCATAGTGGAAGAGTTGTAGATTTGTGGAATATTTTGGAGGATGGTACTGCCTCAATGGACACTGCCACGGGTATAGAAAGAAGGTAGGAAAGAATTCGCTCTAAATTGCCCCTATATCAGCAAATATGAAATATTCGGGGGCTGTCCACAGATTGTGAAGCTCAGTCTTAGGGTGTTTGCTTTGAATTCATTGAAGTAATTCATGTAGTAAATGTAAAAACATAAAGTAGGCCCCTATGCAATTTACGTAGCGCATCCTTTTTATGATACATTAAAATGCCTGAGAATTCCTGCTAACCTGATCCGTTCCAAGATTCTTTCGTAGAGTTTTATCCAAGATCAGTAGTCACATAAATTCCACTTGTTCTTAAAAGACTTAAAAGCTGCTGACAATAATAAACTTCACTATTATTTCGTTATTTGGTACGACAATGTGCTTGTCGCTCTATGCAACTACTGATGCTCTCACCAGTCGCTGAAGCCACAGCAGCAGCAGCAGCAGTCCTGTGTAGCTGCAACTGAGCATCTGAGTGACGTAGCCACGTATCACTTGAACCAGCTTATAATGAGAGCGTAATTATCCAATCTCGGTCGTCCGCCTACACAGTCTTCGTCTCTTGCTGCTTGCGTAGGCCGTTGCTCACTCCATCGGCGCCTATCATGGTGGAAGAACCTAACGCTGCAGACACAATCGCCGAACTACTGGACCCACAGACCGCTGTCTTCGTCAAAATGAGACCGGCGTTATCAAAATAGCAGCAGAAAAGAAACGCATGGACAAATAATACGACTGACTGGCCGTTTGGACCGTTGGCTGGTTGGCTGGCTGACTGCACCCCTGTCGGTCTGCCTGCCTGCTTGCAGGCCCGTAACCAGTATGAGGCAAGACGAGGCGAGTGCCTCGTCGTAATTCTCAAGACGAGGCAAGACGAGGCAACCTCTCACACTCTGCCTCGTCTTACTTCGGCATGATAATTAACATATCGTGTAAAGAATAATAGAGTATTTCAATCTCTTCTATAGACACAAAGACCCAATTGCCTCCTCCAGCACTGATTCACCCCTTTCTATCAATCCTGCTCCTAACTCTCAGTCATCGTTCCCAATTCTGTCTCCCGTCTCCGAAACAGAAGTGTCACTCCTCATAAATGCTCTACCCAACAAGCAATACGGACTTGATCCAACCCCCACCTGTCTTCTAAAAGACTGTGCCTCTGTCCTTGTTGCTTTAATCATCAAAATTATCAACCTCTCACTCTCTACCGGCAACTTTCCAATGGCCTTTAAGCACTCTCTAGTCACTCCCCTTCTCAAAAAAGCAAATCTTGACAAGGAAACCTATCTAACTACCGTCCCATCTCCAATCTTTCCTTTAACTGAACGAATTGTCCTTGCTCTGCTAAGCGACTACCTCTCTTCTAATTCACTTCTTAACCCCCATCATCAATCTGGCTGCACTAAACACCACTCCACAGAAACTCTACTTGTTTCTCTGTACAATAAACTGGTCTCTGCCGTCAGTCACCAACAAGTCTCCTGCCTCTGTCTTCCCGACATCTCCGAAGCATTCGACACCATCGATCTCAGCCTCCTTCAACGACTATCTTCTTGGTTTTGGCGCCTCTGGCACTGCTCTACTCTACTTCCAGTCCTATACTTGTCGACCCAATCCTTCGCTGTTAGAGCCTCCAGCCGCTACTCGCAACCACTCCCTCTCTCCTGTGGTGTCCCTCAAGGCTCCGTCCTGGGTCCACTCCTCTTCATCCTGTATACCACACCTTTAAGCCATCTCGTAAAATCTCCCTCTGTTGACTACCATCTCTACGCAAACGCGGCACACGACACCCAACTCTATATGTCCTTCTCCCCAAGCTCTTTTTCCACCTCCATCATACAATTACTCAACGTGGTTAACCTAATCTCGCAGTGCATGTCATCCAATCTCCTTTGCCTCAACCCTTCCAAAACAGAATTCATCATCAAATCAAGAAAATCTCTAACCCTTCCACACACAAATCGACTTACCTTCACCTCTGACTCCCCGACAACAATCTTGGTACTACGTTTGATCCACACTTCTCTTCCTCTAGCCACATCTCCAACCTCTCGCGCGCCTGCTGCATGCACATTCTTGACCTCCAACACATCCGACCCATGTTCGACCTTAAAACTGCCTCCACCATTGCAACCTCCATTAATTGTTCATTCAAAGCTTGATTGCTGCAATTTCCTCTTCCTCAACCTTGAATCCACCCAAATCAAGCGTCTTCAACTTATCCAAAACTCACTAGCCAGGGCTAGGGCTGTCACTGGAACGCCAAAACATCATTATATCATTCCGATCCCAAATCACTCCATTGGCTAAAACTCCCAGAGCGAATCCACCTCAAAGTCCTATCACTAATCTATAACTCCCTACAATATTCCCATTCCAAATACCTGCGTGATCTCTTCACCATCCAGGCAACCCGCTCCACCCGTTCATCCTCCGATCTCAGTCTGTCTCAACTTCCGGTCATTAATCATCTCAAGATCTCCAACCGAGCCATATCCTACACAGCAACACGCCTCTGGAAGGATCTGGCAACTATACAATTTCAAATCGTCATTTTGCATTCTTGGTTAATTCCAGTAATCGTATGTAATTATACTTATAAGCGAACACTTATATAGCGCCACTCAGATCAGCGGCCCTTGAAAAATTAGCTACCTGTTTTTTTTATCATAATTATTACGTAAGTTTAAGAAATAACTTCAAATAAACTTGGATTAGAAGACTTAGTCGGCTACAGAACAAGGTTATGATGAGTCGACAACCTGTAAAACGACTACTTTTCTGTTTTTTTTTGTCGAATATTAAGAACTATAGCTTTTCATTTTGTTACATTAAATCCTCTTGTGTAACACAACTTTTAGGCCCTATAAAGTGCCTATATTGTTTGTTTTGTAGTAAACTGAAATGTGTTAATACATCTTATAGAAGTTAGAACAAGTTGAACGACACAATTAGAGTCCTGCAAAAAATCCACAAAAAAGTAATGTTAACTTCAAAAATTTGCTTCGGCTTCAGGTATGATCATAATTGCAGGTCACATTTACACAGCATTCCAAAACATAGTTAGTCACCACAAAATGCTGCTTTAATTGGCTTTAAAATGCTCTAAAACTCAAGTACGAGCACCTAAATAAAAAATAAAAAAATTTCGGAGGTAATACCCCAGAACCCTCACAGTTCCATTTAAAGGGAAGGGACTAGAGAGGGGGTGGAAAGGGTTTTAGAAGGGGAAGGCAGGGAAAACGGTGGTCGGGGCGGGGCGTAACGGGAAGGCAGAGGATGGGAAGGTGAGGAGAATGGGCAAAAGGGAAGCGGAGAGGACGGAAGGGCACGGGACGGGGATCGGAAGGGGGTTTGCCTCGTCTTGATTTTGCCTCTGGCTACGGGCCTGCCTGCTTGCCTCCCTGCCTGACTTACACTGACTGACTCACTGACTGACTCACTTACCGACTCACTCACGCACTCTCTCTCTCTCATTCACTCACTCGCTCCCTCACTCTCTAACTCACTCACCCACTCACTATACTCGCTCTCCAGCTCACTCGCTCCTCGCTCACTCGCAGTCACTCGCTCAGTCACTTGATCAGTCACTCTCAATCACTCACTCAGTCACTGATTTGCTCGCTCACTCGCTCACCGACTAACTTCTGACTCATTGACCGACAGAATGAAATAACCGACAGTAGCCGAGTGTGAACATCCGAATGCGACATCCTTGGCGACAGAAAGATAGGTATATGAGTGCTATAAAAAATTTAAGTTTGGCTAGAAAGGACGAGGCATGATGAGAATTGGTTCTTCAGATGATTTAGGAAGAGCACGAAATGCTCATTTGGACATTGGTCATATACGCGAAATTCAATTTCCAGGAGCAAAGACTAACGGCGACGAAAACCCAGAGGCCATACATCCCTCCTTCACGATCAAAAACCTCAGTCGTTTCTTCTTCTTTTGGGATATTTCCAGACAGAGGAAAAGAGACGAAAAATCGATAGCGACAGACATACGCACAGAAACTCTTACAGTTACTCACTGACATGCAGACACACAGACAGACATACAGACAGTCGACAGAGAGTCAACAGACAGTCAAACAGACGGACAGACGAATCATTAGACACGTGGTTTTTTTTAGCAAAAAGACAACGTTTTGGACGGTGCTTTTCTCGTTTCCCATTTCGTCTATTTTGTTGGTCTTGTGCTTTTTGTTGATAAACCCTGTTTCTGCATCTGCCATCTTGTTGAACAATGCAGAATGCTTCCTGGAATGAGTTGCAATGGCCTGTTCCATGAAGACGTCCTATAGGTCCAGATGGCTACGGTAAACGAGGTTTAAGGTTACTCATGCAACTCTTTGACTGCAGCATCTGCTTCATATTTGTTCATTATTCTCCGTTCTTTGATGTCAGCGTGAAATGCGCCGTCAGTCGCTTCTCCTCCTCGTTTTCCCGACTAACATCAATCACTTTCCTATCAGCGAACGTTTTTATCCTCGGTTTTATTTTTAGTTCAATGGGGAATTCCGATGGGACAGTTTTTCATTTATTTAACTCATTTGCATGTATTTGCAGGTTTTCTGATACTATCACACTGTAGCTTTGAGAAAGCTGGTGAGCTTTTAAAATCGTTCGCGAACTAAACCTACGTTCAGCTCTGATTTCGTATCTGATATAAGTCTCTGGTTCTCTCAGCTTAAAAATCAATCTTAGAAATATTTTTTTTATCTCATTGTGACACTGGAAAGGACATACCTGTATAGAAGTCTTCACAAAATATATTTTTTATATTTGTAGGTCGCTAAACCTCGATTCGTCTTTGTCGATAAACCTTAACTAGATTATGCTGGAATTGAAAAATAAAGCGAAACGGGAGAAACAAAGATTTACAGAAAAGGAACAGATGCATATACGATTCTTAGGTTACATTGTTAAGAGAAGAGAAGGAACTTCGGATGTTTTGCCACGGAGTGTGTACAACAGCGTGTCTAGTCTACAGCATAGCCTTCTAGGCCTATTACAGTCTTACTTATAATCCTCAACGTCATGTCATTGCGATGCAGCCTTTACACCATAGACCCACTATCGCAGGCTCATTGAATCTCCAACAAGTATTCATTCATTCTTTGAGAGCCTTATATAGCGCCTCTCCAAGATAACAACTGGCGTGGTATTTATGGTTTGTTTTCAACGGACGCATGGCTATTATATTATAATGGACTCATTTAGTGTTTGCTGTGGCTGGCCGCAGAAGACTTGGCCAGTCTTGGCCGATCCTCGACCGGCAGCGAATGGGACGCCAACGGCGGAGGAGATGGACGGCGACAGCGGCCTGTGGTCGGCGGTCGGTCGTCAGCGTTGATGGAGCACGCGATATTATTAGGATGATTAGTGATTTATTGTTCGCCAAATCAAAGAACCACCGACGCCTTTGTTGTGACAGCGTCGGCGAAATTCTCGAATGACATTTGGCAGAGACAATGTTATAAGTCTCTCGGAGATTATTTCCATCTTTAGAGAAAACCACTCTGGCAAAACGCTGATAATCTATCGCGCTCGAAGCAGAACCGTCGATCTCGTATTTCAACAGTTATATTCGTCGAAAAGGCGCTGTATAAATGTTCAGATGCAAGTTTAGTTCTGTGTCTATTTGGCTATTTATCAGGACCTCAGTCAATGTAGGCTCTATATGTTTATGTTTGGCTATTTATATAGACATATTTATGAAGCTCACAAAGCAGCTAAATCTCAAAAAGGTTCAAGCACATTTGTGATGTTTTCGTTAATACGTTAGTTATACTCTGTTTATACTTCATCATACTTGCATTTTTATCCAACTCATTTTGCAAGCCTCCTGCTTCTGCTGCTGTCGAAAAAGAGGCTTGTTAAATGCACCTTCTCTTGCGTGTTTATTTGCCTAATTGCGTTGTGTACAGCGTGCTCTTCCTCTGTTTAGCGAAATTCTATCATGAGTCCACAACAAATATAGGCCTTGCACCCTTTAATTGCATGAAGCTTTGTAGTCGGCTCATTAGTGGCAGATTTTTAATATGCATCCTTTAGGCGCCGTCTTTTAGTCACTGCGCGTTTTTTATAGCCATTTGTATCGTTTATTAGCCGGTTTTTTTTAGTAATTTTATGTTCATGTCATGCCACTTGTTTCTGCACAAGTAGTTGTTGCTACAAATTTGATACATGACTGCATGCATATAATGATATGCATACAGTCATGTTTTAAATTTGCTGCAGTTCTCATCATTATTGTCTCTATTTTATATTCACTTCACACATTCGTGCTTAATCTACGTAGCCATTGCCTCATGTCGCTGTTAGAATAAATCGTCTCGCGTTCGTTTCACCATCTCTCTGAAACCTATTCCTTTTATCTTATCCAGCAGATCATGTACAAATACATGCATGCCTTTTCAACTTCAGGCTAAACTTTCTTAAGCTGAGATTTCGCCAACTGCAAGCAAGTTTTAATTCTATCTATTCGGGCGTTTCAGATTTCAAGAAAGTATTAACCGTATACCTGGCTCAGTAAACTACATCGGTAAGGGCGTAGGCTGCGTCTCATGTGTTTCTGTGTTAGAGAGCATGCGGATCGCGATTAGCTTCCCGATGCTGCCTTATTTCAGAGATTTAAATCTCGGGCTAGCACGGTCCCAACACGGGGACCTTAACTGGCGTGGCGCCTATTCAACGGGCAGCGGTGGTGAAGGATCTCACCCGATCAATTCATTGAAAAATGAGCAGGGTCGAGGCCATAGGTGACTATATTAAAACGTGTACACTTGCATTTCCATTTGTAGCTTATTGCATATCACCGTTAATGCACTTAAGGTCATCATCTCCAGCGTGAGATTCTCCGTATTTCCTAAGCTGAAGAGTGAACTAGAAACCAAGAATAAGATTATACATGGCTCAGTTCGCCAACGATTCATGAGATCTTTGTGCCAAATCTTGAGCAAGTGCGACGGAGCTGAATCGATGAATCTGGGATGCTGATCGTCAGCTGCAGCATCTGGTTGCTAAGAGAATTCCTTCAGTCGAGCGATTTCTGTGCATCCGTCTGTTGCTCATCTTCCGCATCCATTCACCCACCGCTGCATCCTCTCCCTCTCTCCGCTTCCCTTGCCTTTCCACTCGCCTCTGCATCCAGCCTGCGTCTTCCATTCTGTCACGCACACAACCACTCACATTCACTTGTCTGTCTATTGATGCCTGATGAAGGCCGGAAGGAGACAGGCATTTAGACATCCTTACTAGCATTGTGTCATTTAAATCGTTCGCTTCAGCGTGTAAGCATACTTCGACGAAATATGAATCATCGCGGATAAACATATAACTTAAAGTAATCATCAACTGCAAAATATATAAAGCCATACTTAAAAGCTAAGCACAGTTCACCAGCTTATTCATAAACGCTGCGTCAAGTCAGAGGAGAGGAGCTATCTAGCGATACAGTGCAAAGAAAGTGACTAGGTTGATGTGGCAGGAGACTAGAGATTTAGGGAGACAGAGAAACTGTAACGGTTGTGTTCATGTTGAGAGAATTTGGAAGGTGATGGATTCGATGGATCAGGGTAGGATTTCTTAAAACGTGTAACTAGTTTTTAATGGAGGTCTGAGGAGTAATGGATCTCAAGGTTTGAGACAAATGATGCTGGATAAATGACGGGAGGAGTGGAGGATCGGAGCATTTGCGAAATAAGTGAGCGAGGGAAGAGCAAGAGTGATGCAAGAGGACAATCGCACAGAGGAAGGAATGGAAACAAATCACACCAGACAGACGAAGGCTGAAAGACAAAAATGCTGACAAACTGAGTCAGGAATACACAGCAAGGAGACAGACAGATACGTCGCTGGACATAAATAGGCAAATAAAACACAGAGACAGAAGACTCGAGGAGAGACTGGCGGACAGCCAACTATGCAGACAGCACGAAAGAAAGTTGGAGAGGACCAGTTAAGAGAAGAGGAGGAGATAATATACGAAGGCGAAGAACAATCTCTTCTTGAAAAGCTAAATGGCATTGGCATGACGTAATGACCAGCATCAGCGCCAGTATTTATTGAGCTACAAAAATCTATCTAAGAATAGCCTCGATCGCCATTTCTAGTCGAAAACGAGACCATTAAGTCGTCTGCAACTGACGAAGATGAAGACGACGACGACGGTGAATATGGCGGCATCTCGATGACTCGAACAATGCCAAGCAATCATTAGATGCCGACTCTTCGTGAAAAACATCGTCCGTCCGGTTGTGTAGAGAACGTGTTCATCTGGACGAGAAGAATGCTCAGAGCCTGGCGACAGAGCGTGAAGTGTGTCTTGGATCGTCTTACCTCTCCCTCCCCCATCGACCCTCTATAGCCCCATCCAACCCCTACCCTACGGGTGGTAGCGAAATTGCGTGCGCCGACCAACCGGCTGGGAGATTCCGAAACGCAGCAGCGGCTGAAGGGCCTGTCTTCATCAGGCATCCGATTCCACCCTGATGGATCGGGCATCTTGGCAGGAGGACGTTGCGTCTGCGTGCATACCACAAAGGCACCAGATGCTGCTGCTGCTTCTGATATCCTTTCTATGTCGTCCGACTGCTGTGATTGCAGGCTTTTCTTTAAAGGCAGTGAAGCAGTGTATGGTTGTCTGTGTGTGTGTGTGTGTGTGTGTGTGTGTGTGTGTGTGTGTGTGTGTGTGTGTGTGTGTGTGTGTGTGTGTGCGTGCGTTAAAATTGCGTCGTAAAATGCGTGGGCGAATGAAAGACGTCGTAAGAGGGAGTACAGAATTAAAAGCGCCTCTGACAAATACTTGTGGGTCATTGTTGTCCCACTCTATTACTACTATGATTGTTCTGTTTGACTGCAACTGGTCGAACTGGGAGCGTCTTCCATCTGCATAAATTGCCAGGGCATTCAAATCCTAAGCAGATCGTGGTCATGTGCTTTTCTACCGAGCTCCACGCTTCCTTCGCCATCTTAGACCGCCTTCAGTTTCATTTGGGCACGATTACATCGTATTACGCTACTCCACAGCGCTGTTCTTACTTCTAATTCATCCAGTACTCTAAAAGTGTCCGATTTAGAGTTCCTTGAGATTTATTTCAATAGAAAGCAACTATCAGTTCAAGATGCCACTGCTGGACTTAAAAACATGTTGCTAAGAAACATCGAATCCTCGCTTTCGTCCGTCAAACATAACACTGGTAGTCTAGTAGAACGTAACGAAATAAACACTCCTTTATGGTCGAACCTTCTGGCTAGAAAGCACGACCTTGGTTTATAACGTAGGTCAGAAGCGAAATTTATGGAAGATAGTCTCGACTAGTGCATAGAAGTCACCTTTCCTCTACAAATTGCTTATAATGAAGAGCAAGTTGCTTACAATAAAGACGAGACTGATAAGTAAATTCAACCAAATAGGCTTGATGAATTACGACAGTTGTTAATTAGGCCTACATTAAGAGATAATGGTAATTTATTACAATCAATTTTCAAGACTGACTAGCTAAACTAATAATAGATTTTAAAAAAGAAGTGGGCGTATGCATTCAAGTGAGGTGCAGAAAAACTCAGAAAAATTTCACAAATCGTTCGCACGATATACATTTTTTATTTATTTATTTTATTTATTCCGGATATTTCTATAGCGCCTCTCGAAGTCAACTACTACTCAGAGGCGCTCCCGACTACAGCATTTGATACTGTTCCGGTATTTTTATGCCGAAGCGCCACGAGCAATTGCGAGTGAAGGACTTGCCCAAGGTCCGTACGCAGCGGCAAGAGTGGGATTCGAACCTGCAACCCTCCGGTCACAAGGCGCCGAACTTACCATTGAGCCACCACGCCCCACATGTATGACAGACGCCTGCGTTGCATGCCTTGTGCAACAGTGCACGATATCACAAGAGAGCAGCCTTCCAGTAGCGTTGTCGTAATTGCCTAATGTGGCATTGAGGAAATTTTAAAATAGTGATACGACCTTGTCATGCAGATAGTATCAGCATGACTTGTCATAAATAACGAGATGCTGTCACTTTGATGTGAAGCAAATAGGCCTTTCATTGTTCTCTAATTATCTTCCTTAAATAGCCTAGAAGTCGTCTCTATTACAAATCAGCTGTCACTGCGTCGACGGCTCTCAGCTCTGAAGGTCGCAGATAGGGGCCATGCTGTATGGATAATCATTTCTAATGACAGCGAGTTCTGATATAGAAGAATAGAAACCTTGCTCAACATTAATGTAGATCGCACCTATAGGCCTACGTATTTTTGTTGTTGGTTCCCGAGACTCAGAATACCGCTCTTGATGCATTGAGAGCAGGCTCCTTATGGAAAGAAGCAAGGCGGTTGCTCAGAGGCACCACTCGAAAGTGCTCAAGCGGTTAAGTGTTGTGTATAAAACCAAAAATCGCCGCCTTTCACAGGTACTCTGAATTTGCTTAGTCTTAACTAGGTATTGAAATTTTGACTTTTTTCCTGCGTAAAACCCGTCATAGTACAAAGTTGACTAAGAGTTATTGACTACGACGAAACAATACATTTACGATATAGAATGAGAGATCACAGCCACGCCTTCCATTGCAAACACATCCATGAACATATAAACTATATAAACTACGGAGATGATTGTAGAAGGTGAGCTCAGTTAGTAGTTACGAACAGATAGATATCATTGATTGCATGGATGACTCCTTGTTTTTCAAGATACATGACATAATTGGAGTGATCACAAATTTATAACCTTCAGCAACTGTCAATCAATCCATGCATGATTTCTATCTGCTCAACGTTAAGAACACCAAATCTTAGTGCGGTATATACGATTTTTGTGTGTTTATCTCTGCATGCATGCATGCAGGCATACAAGCATACATACATCTGAGAAATTATACCTTTACAACCCGTCAAGATGCTATATAAATTGTGCCTGAGTTCTTCGTAGTTGTACTACAAGAAAACTGTCGCCCTCAGGCCCGTAACCAGTAAGAGGCAAGACGAGACATGAGAATTAAGATATCGTGTAAAGAGTAATAGAGTATTTCATTACCTTGCCTCAGTGGCCTGGCTTCTTCTCCAAGGGTCTGACCTAAATAATATTAATGACTTACCGTTGCTGACCTTTATATGTACGAACGCATTCTAGGTGACTCTGGATTCTGGAAACAGTCTATACAATTTCAAATCATCATTTTGCTTTCTTTCGTAAACTCCAAAAGTAATACAAAGATTAGCTAGGCGCTATCTGTTTTTTATATCATAAATTATTACGAAATAAGTTTAAGAAATAACTTCAAATAAGCAAGGATTAGAAGACTTAGTCGGCTATAGGATAAGGTCATGATAAGTCGACAACCTATATAAAACGTCAGTCTAAACTTCAGTCTCCTGACTGTGAAACAAGGAGAAAAGCTCAGTTTCTCGACTCAGAAGAAATAGATAAGACCGTAAAATTGATGAAAGTTATTCGGCAAATGTCATTTACGCATAATTAGGCATAGGGGAAGACGGGGCATAGAAATACACTTTATGAAAACTTAAATTTTTAACACAAAAACGATTTCACCGGTTTTTTGGTAGTCGTTTTATCAATACTATTATTAATTAAATCAAATTTAAAAATTTCTTTTAAAAGTTGCTAGTAGGCCCTACTTTTACCGATATCAATGTTTTTTAAAAGAATTTCTTGTTGCTTCTCTTTATCCCACAGTAATGGGCAAAGAGAAACAAATGCTATGCATAGCCTATGCTCCACTTTACCCCATTTGGTGAGGCAAAGAGATTCGGTTCTCTGTTTTTTTTGTCTCGCTTTATCTGTTTTCATTTACTATATAACATCTGCGGTTGACATGTATTTCAGCCTTTTCAAATCAAATCAAATCAAATCAAATCAAATCAAATCATTGTTTATTGAAACCATCAATGTACATGGTAATAACATAGTTGAGAAACACGTAAATTAGAATGGCCTCAAGGGTAGGCCCTGAAGGGAGAAACTCCCGCTAATAGGGACACCTATTTGCAACGCATTATTTAAGGAAAATTTAGGCCCGCTTGGGTGCTACAGATAATAATTAGTCTTATTATCTGCATGATGTCAGATTTCCACGGAGGCCTCCTCCGCAGGGAGAAGGTTAAAGGCCGAACACTTTATAATACACGCAGAGTAACAATAATAATAATAATAATAATGACTTAACTAATCTTAACTAGGCATGGAGAATAGTAATAGAATCAAGAATTAACATTATCAATTAAGTATTGTCGTAATTTTCTTTTGAATCCCTGCAGGGTCCCAGTCTGCTGGAGCGAGGGGGGAGAGCATTCCAAACTTGAGGCCCTGTAATATTGATTGAAAACTTACGGGAATTTAAATGGGCATATGGAGTGCGGTATTTGTAGGAGTTCCTTGTATAGTGGGAGTGAATATCCGTGCCCGGGTGAAATAGACTCATAAATTTTATTGGTAGGAGATGACGTGAAAATTTATACATGAAAACACCAGTTTGAAACTGTCCTATTTGATCAACTCTCAATAATTTATGTCTAGAGTAAATAGGACCTGTGTGGGAGCCCCATGGCGCATTACTAATAAATCTGACAGCCCTTTTCTGTAGAAGAAGTAGCTTCTGGAGACGAGAGCTATATGTGGACGTCCAAACCAAATTACAATAGGATAAGTAGGGATAAATGAGTGAGTAATATAACTGAGTGCGTATAGACGAAGGAAGCTTACTGGATGCCCGGTATATTATACCTATATTTTTTGCAATTTTAGAAGTGATACTTTTAATATGCTCGGTCCAGGTAAGGCTGTGATCAACAATGACCCCTAGAACTTTTGTACATTTCACCTGTGTAATGGGGGTATTATTTATGTGGAGGTCTAGAGAGTTGTCAGGGGGTCTAACTTTCCTATGAGAGTGGAAGAGGATAAAAGCAGTCTTGTCGATATTTAGAGATAATTTATTACAGGAAAACCATTCTGCTACTCTTTTTAGTTCGTCATTCACCGTCAGGACTAATTTAGAATAAGATTTATCTGAGTGAAAGATGTTAGTATCGTCTGCGAAGAGAATGCAAGATAGAATGGAGGAGGCATTAGGTAAGTCATTAATGTAGAGCAAGAATAAGAGTGGGCCCAGGTTAGATCCCTGGGGAACACCAAATTTGACATGTTTTAACTCAGAAGATGAGCCATTGCAAGATACAAACTGGTAACGATTTTCTAAATAACTAGTGAACCATGCTAATTGTGTGCCTCTGATGCCGTAATTAGTTAATTTACGTAAGAGTATAGTATGATTAACGGTATCAAAGGCCTTAGCGAGGTCCAGAAATATGCCTATGGAGTATTCATTATTTTCAAAGGAGTCTGAGATTTTATCATACATATTAATTAAAGCCAGGGAAGGAGATTGACCCTCTTGAAAGCCGTGCTGAGAATGGAAAATTATATGTGATTTATGGATATAGTTGGTTAGTCTGTCAGCCATAATTTTTTCAAAATACTTGGCAAAGTAAGGGAGGATAGATATGGGCCTATAATTAATCACCTGGTTCCTATTCCCTTTCTTATATATTGGGGTTACCTTAGCTAATTTAATTGCTCGAGGAACAACACCCGAGTTAAGAGAGCAATTAATAACCTCTGATAATGGATAAGCAACATAAGGCAAACTAGTAGCAGCCAAGGAAGGATCGATTCCATCAGCCCCCTTACTGTGTGTCGTGCGCATTGAGAAACTTAAGTGCAATAGTTCTTCAGGGGATGTAGGAATTAAGCCAAATGAGCAAGGCAGAGGCGAATTTAGGTAGTCAGCGAATGAATTTTGGGTGTTGGGGATTTGGTCCGCTAGTTCCTGAGCGATATTTGTAAAATAGCTGTTTAGGGCATTAGCCATAAGTTGGGGGTCTTTAATTTCCTTGGAGCCAATCATAAGCGAATCAATTGGTGGGTCTCGATCCCCCATTTTTATTATAGAACGTATAAGATTCCATGTCTTTTTTAAGTTGTTGGTATGCCTGGCAAACTGAGTTTCGTAGTAATTTTTTATGGCTTTTGTTTTAACTGTCTTAAAAATATTCCTAAATATGATAAATTTCTTTTTATTAGCTACTGTAGGTTTTTTTTTGTATTTCAAATAGAGAGAGGTCTTTTTTTTCCTAGATTTGAGGAGCCCCTTGGTCATCCATGGTTGTTTTAAAGTACTCTTATAATGTTCCTTGGCCTGCATTAGTGGGAATGCATAATTATAGCTCTTTTTATATTTTTCTATGAATAAGTCATAGGCTAGATTAGCATTCTCATCATTACAGGCTTTTCATGTAATTTTGACGATTACATTGTAAAGACTGTGGATGCCGATGGCAACTGCCTATTTTTCAGCGTCGCTGATCAAAATTTAATGCGTTAATACATGTTAGAAGTTACAAGAAGTTGAACAACACAATTAGGGTCCTGTAAAAATTCCACAAAAATTTTATGTTTTCTTCAAATTTTTGCTTCAGCTTCAGGTACGATCATAGTTGCGACAGACTTCTACAGAACATTCCAAAACGTATTTAGGCATCACAAAACCCTGATTCTATTGGCTGCTGTTATTGACTTTAAAATGTCACCTGCGACTATCTATAATTTACAGTAGGCCTACCTAAAAGTTTCCCTGAACCCGCACAGTTCCCACTTAAAGGGAAGGGGCTGGGGAAGAATGGGGAGGGTTTGGGAAGGGGAAGGCAGAGGATATGGTAAGGGCAGGACGGGGCAATAAGTGAGGGGACGTAAGATAGGGAAGTGGAGAGGGCAGGAGGGAGGGCAGGGGTCGGGGACCGATTTGCCTCGTCTTGGTTTTGCCTCTGGTTACGGGCCTGGGGGCCAGTTGTAACTATGTCTAACTAAAATTGACTAAAATAAAAGTCCAGTAACTATAACTATGACTAAAAAATAATACTAACTATAACTGTAACTATAACTAAAATAAAATCTGTAAGGATAATCACACTGACAAATATGACCTTAAGTGTGACATAATGCGATATGTCATCGGCGATAATTATGCAAGTACCAAATCAACTCTTTTCCTTAACTCTAGACTTTAATCTGAAAACCCAAAGCCTCAAATCGGAATTCAGAGCTTAAATCTTTTATCTAAGTCCTAAATCTTAGAAGTCTGAATCCAAAGCGAAATCCCAGTG
The DNA here is from genome assembly GCA_963556255.1 of Allolobophora icterica. Taxonomy (NCBI): domain Eukaryota; kingdom Metazoa; phylum Annelida; class Clitellata; order Crassiclitellata; family Lumbricidae; genus Allolobophora; species Allolobophora icterica. Next base: position 31,900,667 of record OY744607.1, on the reverse strand, counting down.
AACCATAAACAAAAGTCCAAGTAGTCCATGTCGTTCGAGTGTCACACATGGTTGATAGACCGCTAACTCATAACAACTATTTAGTTTCAGTTTTTTTTTAGATTTAGCAATATATCTTCAGCGTTGCATGGAAAAATTGTCCCATTCTCACATCAGCAGACAAAGCTTTCGAGAGATTCCTGCAAGCTGATATATATACACACACACTTATATATATACTTAGGCCTACATATAAGAAATTTCAGAATGCCATTTCCATTGAAATAATCTAGTGTAAGTGTAAGTGAGCTACGTTGGCGTTTAGTAATAAATTATTGCTAACAAACATCTAAAGTTAAATTGAAATTTTCAGATCTTAACCTCTCAAACGATAACTTCGTTTTCCAAATCTAACCCTGAGTGCATAGTTTGCACTCAGGGCCTGTCAGTGATCATGAGGGGCTATCAGCCGTCCTTTGTCGACGCTGTGATTCAGTCTAGCAATTGTCAGATTCAGTTCAAGATAAACTGGTCGAGAAATGTTGTCTTGCATGATAGAAATGTCATAAACAGTACAGTACCCAACAACAGGCAACTGTAGGTGTACAAAAAAGCAGAACGGAAGGGAGTAATAGCTTAGTAACGTCAGAATATGTGGCCCATCCTGCAGCCAGTGAATGCCTTTAGGTAACCGGAAGTCGAACTGAGTCTAGGTAAGTGAGCAAACAGCTGTAGATAATTGCGTACGCGTTTAATTAATCAGGAATGTGATCAAAAGGCTGTTTGTAAAATCTATCAGCAGCTACTGTATGATCTATATCATATAGCAAAATCGCCACGACGTCTTCCGCCATCTTCCGAATATGTGATCATCTTATTTCTTTTAAAGAGAGACGCAGGCAAGCTAACATCTTTCGCTAAAATAACGAGGCAGAGACTTACTCTCTTACTTTTCAGTTTTGAAGGGCAGTGAAATACCTAGAACAGTTTCAAATTTGTTTTTGAGGCAATAATAACACAGGAATTAGAGATGTCCGGCGGTCCGCAATAATTTACTCTCTTACCTAGCCTGTGTAAATGATGGTGGATGATTTCCCTAACATCTTATTCTAAATGATTATAGTATACCATTACCAGTTATACTTATACTGCTGAGTTTACTAGAGGATAACAGCAGAACATTTACCAAAACGGAAGTTAAAGAAGTAGTTTAGCCGTTATGGTCTACCAACATCCTGCCATCATGCCCTTATGAAGCCCTTATAAGACCCATATTCCCACAGAGGCACGTAGACAGCCCTTTTGGTTCTCATTAAAATTATGATAAAAATCATATGCTGGTGAAACTATTGCCACGTTTTTGCACCTATCTTAGTGGAAGATCAGCGAATGCTAAACCAGTCGACAACTTCATGTGGTAGGCCTACGTCACAATGACGACAGAGATACATTTCCTACTGTTGTGATTTTGGAAAACTCGTGAGTGGTTGGAGCATCTGACACTATGTTGCGTCTATGACAACACTGTATGCTGAACAAACGAATATTGTATTGTGTATTGTACTATGTGTCGTCAGATAATAAAAAGTGGGCATAACAGTATAATGCACAGTTTGAGTCGCTTTCTGGGTCTCGTATGGATAACATGGCCACCTAAAATATATGCAACTTATAGACCAACTTAGAATGGCCTTTGTATTATGTATGTATCTAGATACTCAACACAGCGCCTTCTAAGTACCTTATGTAGTATAAGTACTTATGTGTTCATTACCAATTTTTCGTCATTTAATTTAGAAGTTAGTGATAGAATTCTTTTTTGTTGTGTGATTCAGCATTTCTTCCATTCTATTGCAAAGCCTGTAAAGGACGACGACTACATTAATTTTGTCCGATGAATTCATTTAAATAGAGCAATTAATTATAGAGAGAAGAGGCTCATTCTTACTGTCAGAGATTCTGCATAAAGAGTTTTACTAATTGGTACATTGGATGTAAAAATATATGAGCAAGTCATTTGATATTCCAAAACAAGCACACATTGAAAACTATCCTCAGAATAACTATGCAGAGAGTGCCTCTGAATAGTTATTCTGTGAGAGGCGCTTTATAAATTTCTAGATACAATACAATACAATACAATCATGTGAGGCATAAAAATGAACAGTCATGTGCAAAACCCTACAAAGCACAACTTCGTCTTAATTTCCCATCAAGATTTCTCCGTTTGAAGTTCATAATTTGTTTCATTGTAGAGAGCGAAATTAGTCGCAGACACAACATCCTTCGTTCTATACCCTGCGGTCAAAAAATGTCGGCTGAACGAAGGAGCGACGTTCTCCTCTTTCGGGATCTGCCGATGCCTTTCGCTAATTTAACTCACGCTTGAACGAAGCAAATCTGTCTGCGACGCTGTTTCCAGGCCAGGATGCTTTGCCCTCGAGCCACTCCATCCGCGTCTAGTTGCAGAGGCAGAGGCTGCTTCGATTTGTGATCATAAATGTCCGAAGACAGGGCACCAGAATGAAATCAGGCGCTTGGAGAATTGACTTCGAACGGTTGCAGCCGCCAGCTGTTCTCCTCTCTCGTCAACGCCATTCGCATTTCTTGTCGTTTTTGGATTGTACAGTTGTCTTCATATCGCTGAAGACAATAAAATATTACAAATACACATCGCTTAGGCTTCACTGTTAACGACGATTACTTATAATTCATACCAAAGCATTAAAACTTGATTCGGATCGAGAGGTTTTGTCGGATAAACTTTCAATATGACGTTAATGAACGAACGTCTGTCGAGAACGTTTTCAGTCAGTTCGGTGTTGTTGATTTTCATGGCGTTTAGCGTTCTCTATGCAGAATCTGCTGGCAGGGTAAGTATAAAGATCAGAATAGTTTAAACTTTCATTTTCTCAAAAAATTAAATTAAAGTCGTGTCATAAAAACAATCAATAATGATTTGCATAAAATTAACTTACTCGACTAATAAGCCAGCCAATCATACCCACTTGCCATCACTCCTTCTGTCACTCACGAGTGAAAAAACCCAAAAAAGTCGTACATGTAGCGCATGAATTTCTCATTAGCACTTTAACGACGAGCTACATTGGATTTCCGGTCACTTTTAGTGCACTTTCGGCGTTAAAGTGCTAGTGCAATTCTAGATAACATCTGTCGTAGCTGTCAGTCTGTCAGTCGGCTACGTCGCTCTCTATTTGCCAATTTAGTGACTCTGGCGTTCAAAACAAATGTCGGGCTTTGCCAGCCGGAAGGTGAAAAGAGAGAAGGCTTAGTAGATAAACATGACGGTGGTCTACAGTTTCAGAAGATTTCATTATAATGTGGTGCATTGGCGGTTCAAAATCCGTTTGTCGCTTCACTTGAGACGGTTATCCATTATTCCAATTTCCTAGTCCGGAAACTGTCCATTTTCATTCTTCGTTTCCAGCCAGTCTAGTAACCATTGTTAATAAACTGCATCATGAAATTGATAATTTAGTGTATTTTTTGATCATGCAGTATAATAACTGGAACGGTGGTTTGACCACATCTTAAAAATCAAGGTCAAAAAGTACAAAAGAAATTAAATAATATTTAACTTCAAACTATAGAACCAATGCCAAAATATTATAGGATGTTCTCTTCCACACTGCTTTGCCTAACAATAATATCATCTCATTTTTATATTAATGTGTACGCAATAGGCGGTGACCAGTTTCGCATGTCTAGATTTAATCCATCCATCCATCCATCCATCCATCCATCCATCCATCCATCCATCCATCCATCCATCCATCCATCCATCCATCCATCCATCCATCCATCCATCCATCCATCCATCCATCCATCCATCCATCCATCCATCCATCCATCCATCCATCCATCCATTCATTCATTCATTCATCTATTTTTCATTGATCAACTGCATCATTCCATAACGCCAGCCATTTGGCAGCAATGGTGCGAATAAATTATCTCCATTCTTTTGGTTATTTGTCAATTTAGAATATCACGTAGATTAACTTCTCAATCATTTTTTATTGATCGTAGAAAATTTTACAAATCGAATATTACATACATGTATGCATACAGGCTTTTTACATACGAACTTTACATGTTGTGTATGACTGGGATTAAGCCCAGAAAGGACCAGCGCTGTGCTTAACTAAGGTCGCCTATTACTACATGTTAAATTTGGATGACGATCGATGTTTTAAAATATGACACTGTTCTAAGCAGATGGAAAACATGCTATACTGAAACAAACTATGTACAACCGTACACAAAATAAAACTGGAAGCAAACTACAAAGATGAGAGCTGTAAAAGCACAATGAGAACACATTAGGCCTATGCATATAACAAATGTTAGACAAACTGTACATGAATGGTAACTAAAGTGAAAAAGAAAACCGTAATTAGGCTATATACAAGTCCATTACTACGAGAATCTAAAATCTAGATAACAGAATACATGGTGTGCAATCACATTATCAGTCTCATGCATTTAACAGAATTTGTATCTGTTTCTTAAATAGTTTGACGTGGGGTAATTGTTGGATGTTCACAGGTAGCGCGTTTCAAACTGATAAACCAGAACATTTAATGTTGAATAACCGTGTATTAGTACGAGCGAAGCTGCAGCAGTAATTCTCTCGTGCTCTAGTGGAATAGGAGCGACGATCAGAAACTTTTAAAAGTAACAGTCAAATACTGAAGGCAACAATTTGTGGTGGTAGCGGAACATAAATTCAGAAATTCAAGCCCTATTAATAGCACTAATCTTTAGGATATTAATTTTTAGCGAAACAATTTTCAGTATCAATTGCAGGAAAATGTTTGGTAATAATCCATTATAATGCTACGTCGTTGTAATACCGAAAGGCATTTCAAGCGAGAAGGATAATTTAAGGCCTAAAAGAGATTGCAATAAGACAGGTTTGGATATATATTAACAAATAGAACAGGCTAGTAAATACATTTCCGAGTAGAACATGACGAATCCGCGAAAGGACACCAATGCATTTTCCTAGTTATTTGTGCAATGCGCTCTTTTTATGTTAAATGTAAGTCAATATAAACGAGAAACTTGCAGGAAGGTACGCGTTGGCCTTGCACTTTCTGCTTCGCATTTCTTTCGATTACACTTTACAGACGTTTTCTTTTGTTGTAGTACGACACGTGTTCACGAAACTCTGCGTGTTGCCGACACGAGGTGTGCGCCTACAACAGGATCTGCTACCCGACGGTCAAGTGTCGCTACGGATGTCCGGACGGTGACTGCATCTTCGAGGAGAAGACCGGGTACGAGTACTGCTGGCCGTTCCGTCCGTGCAACTCGTCGTTCGAATGTCCTTCGGGAAACACCTGTTCGATGCATTTCAATCTCGGCTACAACACCTGTCAGTACAACCTCGGAATAGGAAGCTCTCTCTGCTACAAGAAGCGCAGCTTCTGGATCTACATCCTCGCACAAAACAAAACGGGCAAAATCGGGACGAAGGTTCCGCCTAGCGATGGGCAGCATAAATACAAGAGCAATGCTATTGTCGGATAAACAATTTCATAGAATCAGCAACATCTGTTGGTGCTAATATGTGCAATTGTTTACTAGTTGTTTAGCGATAATAGCCCTAATTAAATGGAAAACAGGTGTTACTTCTTCATCGACGATGATTCGCTGTAATTACATTTAAGTTACGACCTCCGACGCTAGCAGGTCCTGTTTAATATTTTCGATGTAATATAATTATGCACCATAAATATTATGTAGCACTATAAATGGCACAGAAATGATTACAAACGCCCTGCATTTGGCGCACTAATTTGAAAAAAAACCGATTCATTGTAATTAATGTAAACATTTCGCGATTTAAAGGATTAACGTAAACACAATAAAAAATGACACATGTGAAAAAGTAAATTGTGAAGCCCCATTTTACTTGTACTTCTCAGAAGTATTGGCCGAGTAGACTTCGCTGTCCGCAGATCCACAAGCTACAAACAAACAGGATCGATCGGATAACAATTGAATATTGGAAGCATAAACGTGCAGACTGCTGTTGATGGAAAGTGATTGTATTTGCCCCCCCCCCCAGCAGATGTATCCTTCAACCACGCTTTAAAGAGTCCACGTGAAGGCATTATGTCAACCGTTTGTGGTGATAAATTCCACCAGCTGTAATCAATACATTAAGACCAAAGCGTTTTTTAATTAAACGGCCCAGTTCTGTTTGAAAATACAGTTGAAAAATCTCCATGTAACAAGCGATCAAATGGGAGCTTCTTGGTTAAACCCCGGTCACAAACTAAAACATGTAATAGGCCTACATCAATTAATAAAAAATCGAATGTTTTGGTTTAGTCGCATAAGATGTTGCGCGGAAATGTGCATTTACCAATGGCAGGAAAAGAGAACGTCTGTATACTTTGATGCGTAAACTTAAGCGACAAGGATATCTGCCAACTGATACTCCTGCATGCACATTTGACCTGTTGTGTTCTCAGGCGGATGATGCTTTCTGTGCTGCAATCCTTCGGGACCAAGGGCATGTCCTCCATTGTTTGCTCCCTCCGATACGATTATCCGGCTACTCTCTTCGGCCTCGCTCGCATAATCGTGAGAAACCGCGATGTGATCCTCTGATGGGGAAGAGTTACATTACAAGATTACTGCATAGATAAAAAGAAAACACGTGCTTACTTATTTACTTGTTTTATAATTTTTATTTCGATTTACTACTTGTATGTTTCACAATCAATGCTTCTAGCTACTGTCCCATTGTGCGTTTGCTAATGGTGTAATAAACAGTGATGGGCACACAGTATAAATAATTACACAGTACGTCGACTCGCATTGCTAACTGTTGACTAGTTTTTGGGGTGACGCCATCTTGAAACAGAACTTTTGAATTATAGATTTAAGCTGAAATTAACGTTAAAAATAATATTGTTAATTCTAATGAAGTTTTCGATGTTGTTTTAACGTTTAAAAAATATTTGATTTGATGGATTTCGGTGTATCGGCGTGTAGTCCTCACTATTGTTGTAACGTTTAAAAAAATATTTGATGTGATTGTTTCCGGTGTATCGGCATGGAAACGTTCTCTTTCAAGATGGCGTTTGGTCACACATTCTGACTGCTGCAGAGGCCGGGAGTCGACGTACTGTGTAATTATTTATACTGTGATGGGCACTAAACTATTTTTTTAGTTAAACTAAAACTATTTTCCAACTAAAAAAATAGTTTAACTAAAGTTGGCAACTGATTTTGGAAATTAGTTAACTAAACTAAAAAAAAGTAGTTACACTTTTTCCAACTTTTTTCCAACTTTTTACGACAAACATTTTCACATTTTGACCTGTTGTTAAGTGAACTGTAATAATGCAAAGCGTCAATGACAATTTCACCTTCAAACTATGCAATGTGTACTGCTCTGGCATACAGTTGCATGTGTACTGTAAGTAGTGTATGAATTTGAAAACACAGGCTGTTTATGCTAAAACCATGCAGTGTTAAAATGTTTTTTTTGCTGACAGTGTTCAATGTTCAATGTGGAAAAATAGTTGTACATTGCTGATTTCTTTAGTTAAACTTTTTAGTTAGCAACTAAATTTTTTTAGTTAAACTATGGTGTTAACTAAACTATTTTTTTAGTTAAAATTCTTCCGCAACTAAATTTTTTAGTTAAACTAAAAGTTAGCAACTTTTTAGTTAACTATTTAGTTAACAATTCAAAGTGCTTATTCTACAATTCAAAGTGCTTATTCTTGTGCTTAAATCTCAGCTGGGTTTTGCTCCACAGTACTTACGTGATCTGTTTCAACGGCCTCATTCTGCTGCTTCGCTGCGTCGTCTCCGATCTTTTGATCGTCTTGACCTCTTAGTTCCTCGTGTCAGGACAACTATGGCTCAGTCCAGGTCCTTTGCCTGCATAGGTCCCTCACTTTGGAACCGACTTCCTCCTTCTGTCCGCACCACCATTCTCTCTGGTAGCGTTGCTTCTTCCTTTTCTCACCTTAAATCCTGCTTTTTCTCTCGGGGTCTCGCGCACTGGGAGCGCCTCTGAATGGTATATACCGCGAGAGGCGCTTTATAAATGCCCATATACAATACAATATTGCCCATCACTGGTGTTATGTTCTAATAATCGATGTAGATTATAATGCTATGTTATAATAATCGAAATAGATTATCAACATTTATTTAACCACACGTTAAGGAAACAAGAAACCCGGAAGTAACTCTGAACTTCCTTTTAGCCAAGGACTATATATCACTAGAGTGTGCATATCAGAGTATCCATCAACTCCCCTTTTAAGAGTTTCAGAGTATCCCTCAACTCCCCTTTTTAGAATTTACTTGTGGTTTTGGAGTTTGTGAATCTGGGGCTCCTTCTCAGATTGGGGCGATTAAATTGTTTAAATCGAGTGTTCTTCCACTCTGATGGTTCATGAGTAAATTCTGTAGTCGCTTCCGGGGTGATTATGTGCCGGATTTCTTGACGCAGCGTTGTATTGTCGCTACGTGGTGTTGCTGTGTTGGTAGATTGTTCATCGTCCCCCAAATATGGGCGAACGTGGCGTCGGTTGCGCCACAGAATGCGGCCACTTGGCATTTTCACAGTGTAGTTGCGTTGCCGGGCTTGTATGACCTGACCGATCGATGACCATCGTTTGGTGGATGGGTCTTGTATCCAACATTTATCTCCAGCATGTAGTGGTCTGAGTTGTCGGAGTTTCAAATTCGCCGGTGGAAGCGGTGCTACATCTTCCCTGTCTGCCAGATCATTCCATTTCTTGGACAAGACCAGATGGTGTGTAGGAACACAGGATCGCAATGGTGATCCGAAAACCATCTCTGCGGGTGATAGACCATGCAACCGTGGTGTGTTGCGTAATTCAAGCAAACCTTGAGCGAATGTGTCGCGTTCGATGTCACCGTTGTTTGCAGCTGCAGCAACTAATGCCTTTATGGACTTAACAGCAGACTCGGCTAATCCATTGGAAGATGGGAAGTGTGGAGGGCTGAACATATGGTTGATTCCCCAATGTTGCAGGAATTGCTTCATAACCTCTGCTGTAAACTGAGTTCCACCATCAGATCGCATTTTGTTTGGGATACCAAACTGGATAAAATAGCGCCTGAGAACAGCTATGACCATCTCTGCACTTGGTGATTTATTGAACTTGGAAACCTCTATCCACCCGGAAAATCGATCTACAAAGACAAGGTAATGGTAGCCCGCGAATTGGAATATGTCTGCCGCAGTCTCTTGGAAAGGCCTGGATGGAGGTTTGTCTGATTCGATACTTCCGCTGGGAGTGATGCGCGTCCTTCCTGGCATTTGGTGCAGGCGTTAATGGTGTTGACGATATCCGATGTAATTCCGGGCCAAAAAACTGTCTGTTGTGCTCTGCGTTTCGTTCGGTCAATGCCTTGGTGTGATAAGTGGAGTTTCTGTAATACGTCGATTCTTTGGGTCTTCGGGACTAGGATGCGAGTCCGGTATAATATTATGTCGCGATGTACGGTGAGGTCATGACGAAGTTTATAATATGGCTGATGTTCTGGTGGCAAGAGTGTGGATCGTGCTGGGAATCCGTGCTCTATCAGTTTGATCAGTTGTTGATATTGTTCGTCTTGTTTAGCAGCATCTGCTATTTGGTTGAGTGTAGAGTCGTAATTGTTGTCCATGTAACCATCCTCTCTCAACTGGGTGGTTAGGGAGTTGACTCGGATTTCCATGTCTGTGGTGAGATCGGCTTCCAGGTGATGATCATTGTAATCAGGGTCGTGGACTGGTGCCCGAGACAACGCATCAGGGATCACGTGGTTCTCGCCGTTTGTCCACTCTGTTTCAAAACTGAACGGGAGGAGTTTTTCTCGTAGACGAAGAATGCGGGGGTTGTCAATTTCGTCCAATCCTTTTGAATTGAGAATGGGTATCAGTGGACGGTGGTCGACAATGAGTGTGAAGTGAGGGAGTCCACTCAAGTAGAGCCGGCATTTATTCATGGCCCATACGACTGCGAGAAGCTCCATCTCTACCATAGCGTATCTTGATTCAGTGTCTGATATGAATCTGCTACCGCATTGAATCAGAATGAGGGTGTTGTCATGGGATTTCTGTAGCAAAGCATATCCAAGGCCGCGAGTGCGGGAGGCATCTGTTTGCAATATGGTAGGGAGGGTTACGTCAAACGGCTGTAGGATTGGTGATTTTGTTAATGTTGCTTTGATGTTTTCGAATGCCGTCTGTTGGTTGTCTGACCACGCATAGACCATTCCTTTTTTTAGGAGGGGGCGGAGGGGTTGCATTGTAGAAGCAATCTCACGACTGAAGCTACCGAGCTGATTAACTAATCCAAAGAATGAACGCAATTCTGTAATGTTGGTGGGGGGTGGGAATTGTGATATGGCTGAAATCTTGTCAGGGTCAGCGGTAATCCCAGAAGACGTGATACAATATCCTGCATATTTGGTCTGTGGTTGGCAGAAGGTGAATTTCCTCTTGTTCAGTGTGATACCGTGTTCTCGGCATCGGTGGAGGACGGCGATAACTGTGTCTACATGCTGTTTGAATGTTTTATTGTGTATAAGGATGTCATCGACCACCTTTTGAACATTGTTTATACCAGCCAAGGCGATATCGCCCCTACGGTTGTACTCATCTCCAGTGGCGTTAAGGCCCATTGGAGCTCGGAGGAATCGAAACCGTCCCTCTGTTGTGATGAAAGTGGTGAGATGTTGACTCTCAGAGGATAGTTCCATTTGCCAATAGCCTTGTACAGCGTCGAGAGTAGTGAAGAATTTGTCTCCGGCTGTGATAGAATCAATGGCGGCTTTCGGCGTGCGCATGGGGTAGATGGGTCGGGCGACGTATTTATTGGGTTTGGTGTAATCGACACATATGCGGATGCGGCCATCTGGCTTGCGTACAACGACCATGGGATGGCACCACTCTGAGGCCTCATCTTCTAATTTTTGGATGATGCCCTTTGCCACCATGTTCTGTAGCTCCAGCTTAACTTGATCTCGGAGACCAAATGCCACTTGACGTGCTGCGGTCAAGGCATATGGCTGTGCATCAGGTTTTAGATGAATTTTCATCGGGGAACCTTGCATGGGATGTAGCAGGTTGTCGTCACCGAATACATCCGCAAATCCCGTCATGATGCGCTCCCGGGTATTGTTTATGAGGTCATCTGATGGGTCACTTTCTATGTCACTGGATAGCACGACAACGTCTGGGGCCGTAGTTGTTGTGATGGCCTGTGCTCTTTGCAGAGGAAATGATATTATTCCCAGTTTTTCGCATGCCAGGCCTGATAGTAGGAATCGATTGGTTCCGCGTTGCACATAAATCTTGCTGTCTAATGTGGATTCACCTAGGCGAAGTTTTGCAGGAAAGAATCCGATTGGCGAATCACGTTTTCCATTATACACCATTATGGTGATGTTGGATGGTCGGAGGGACCCAGAGTTCAAGCCGAGCTTGTGCAGATATTTCTCTGGTAAAATGTTTATGTCTGCCCCAGTGTCTGGGTAAGCCAGGAGCTGAACCTCTTGTCCGTATGCGTTAACGTGAAGGGACACTGGTGTGATGCCTGACCGGATGTTGGCCTCCATTACCTTAGCTGTGTTGACAACTTTGTTGACTGAAGTTTCTGTCTTTTGGTCATTAAGTCGTTTTTTACAAGCTTTCTGGTAATGGCCTTTGATTAGGCAAAAGTTACAGGTAGTGTCTTTTGCAGGACACTGGTTGCGGCTCGGATGTGGGTCACCAGCACACCAATAGCATATTGTGGTTTTAGATGCTCGGTTGTTGCGGTTCTGAGGTTGCGATTGATGTGGTCGCGAGGTGTTGTTGTAGGCACATGATTTCTCCTGCTTGCCAGCCTGTGCCACAACACTGGATGTGAGTGCCTGATCTGTTCCGGCAGACTCAAAGGCGCGGCAGACTGTAAGAACTTGGTTCAGGTTTGGAGGAGGTCGAATCTCCAGTAATTTTTTCTGGAGTTCGGGGTCCTGGACGCCGATGATAATAAGTGTGATTAATTGTGTGTCAGTACAGTGGTTGCACACGTCGGCGAGTCTGCAGAGTTGACGCAATGCCACGAAGAAGTGCTCGAATGATTCACCTGATTGTTGTCGTCGAGTAAAAAAATGGAAGCGATCAACAATAATATTCTGCACACCTCGGATGAACTTGTGGATAGCTGTCAGGGCCTCCGCAACAGTGGGTTCATTTGGTATGGCACTGTCAATGGTTACTGAGTCACCGAAGACAGCCTGAAAATCAGGTGACAAGTGTGTCCTCAGAGCAGCAAATTGTGTGGCTAGGTCGTGTTGGTCCACGCGGTTGATCAGTGAATAATCTTCCCACGATTTACGCTAGGTCGTAAATTCCGCCATGGATGGATTGCCAGACAATAAAGTAACGTTATTCGGAGGGCGGAGAGTCTGTTTCGCCGCTTGAGTGGTATGGTTTGTTTCCGCGTTGTTGGAATTTTGCGTTGTTTGTTGCATTGCCTGCAACAACTGGGTGAACCGTTCCTCCGCAGCGCGTCGTTCCTGGCGGAGCGTTTCTTCGAATTGTTTCCGATCATCCGCTTGCTGTTGTATAATTTGTAAGATAAGAGACATTGGATCTGGTTTCGTGGCTGTTGGGTCGTGTTCCGGTTTTTTGCCGCTTCGGCTCATTGTGTTGTGCGTAAAGTTTGCGTGCTATAAAATCGTGAAGCGTTTGTTGGCAAATTTCGGTAATGTTGTTAATCGGATCTATTATGAAACCCTGTCGACTGCGCCATGTTATGTTCTAATAATCGATGTAGATTATAATGCTATGTTATAATAATCGAAATAGATTATCAACATTTATTTAACCACACGTTAAGGAAACAAGAAACCCGGAAGTAACTCTGAACTTCCTTTTAGCCAAGGACTATATATCACTAGAGTGTGCATATCAGAGTATCCATCAACTGGTAATAAAGAATATACTTACTTACTTACTTATTTACCAGCGATGTCGCTGGTAAACGTACATTTGCGCGCAACAGATGTAACGTTGGAAAAAGTGGGGCCAAAGTACTTATGGCAGCAAATTATCTTTCAAAATACACCAGCAACTTTAACCCAAACCAGCCACTTCTGCCTCATTATTAGATGTAATGTAAGCTTCTCTTCTTCAACCTATGCAACGATTCTTCTAACGTGGTCTGGAAACTTTTGTAGCGCCTTCTCATCATTCGACGAGAAGACGGGCTACAGACGAATAGAAATTTTTGTGACCTTCAATGTTAATTTACTTACCAAATTCATTGAACGGCCTCTCCCTGTCATCGTCTTAGGCTGTAATGCTTTTGTAGCAGGGGTCATACAGCTGTGCTTGTCCATCTGGAGTGGCGATAGTTGGCGCCACAATCGACTGTTGTGACTGCCTCAACGTCGCCGTTGCTTGTGGACCACAGGCGCACAACTCTCGCTTGAGAATTTGGCGGAACCGCTTCCGGAAAATGAAATAGACGAAGAAGTTCAAGTTGGAGTTGAGTACCTCGAGGATGGAGCTGAACTGGATCAAGAAGAACATCTTCGAAGGACATGGCTGTCTGGAGTATGACGATGTGACATACTGGATGATTCGTGCCGGTGTGTTGCACGTCACGAACACGACGATGACGATGATCATGACGAGGTTTATGTTCTGCTCGTGCTTCTCACGACCCAAAATCCGACCGGAAGTCAACATCGCTCTTCGTTTTCGGTTGAAGCGCCGGTAGTTGGCGATCAGACGCAGGTTGAAGGTCGTGAGGAGAAAGAGCGGTAGAAAGAAGCTGAAGATGTAGTAACAGATGTCCACGTAGACAACGCGGTAACCGTAGCTGAGGCCGAAGTCCGTTCTTTCCCAAGGTGGCTTTCCGGGACGAACGACGGGTAGAACGCGGTTCTCGAAGAAGCGTGGAATGTTGTAAGCGACGGAGAAGATAGCGACGGCCGCCAGGCGAATGCGGGTCCCACGGACAGTGCAGAAGGTCAGGGCATGGTAGGGAAACGAGACGGCGATGAATTGACTGGCTGCGATGAGAACCGTCGTCCAGATGGTTACCGTCTGGCCGATGAAGACGAGTTGGTGGCTGTAGATGCGGATGTGGGCAAAATGATAGGGCGTCATGGCTGCCCTGTAGTTGAAGGCCGACGGAAGCGCCGAGGCGATGATCCAACTCGACAAGAAGAAGATGTCGGCGCAGGCGAGCGAGCGAAACAGCAGAGATACGATCTGTGACGTCTCTCGATCGCGGCCGAGAACGACGATCGAGAATACGTTGGTGACGATACCCGTTATACTCAGGACGCCGGACAGAATGCCGTAGATGTAGAAGCGACTGGCCAAGACGCAGTTTATGTCAGTTATGTTTTTGTCAGAAGGCGACCCAGCGGCCGAATCGTTCCAGGAAAGGTTGAACCGGAGACCATCCATTTTCGGATGATCTTCTAACTATTTTGAAACGAATGGCTGATAAATATACGACGATGATGATGACGACAACGTCTGATCGATTGTTTCCCGTTAACTTCTGAACACGCTTACATCCATCTAGCACGTTAAACAGACATTAATTATTATTTCTCGCAAAGAATGAAGACGGAGCTCTACGCATAATTTCCAATTTAACGGCCTAGGGTTTGTTTTACGACAACTAGCGACTGCAGATGGAAGAAAAGATTAGTTCTGACAGAAATTCGCGGTCGTAAAAGTTACAAAAATACACGTGCCAAGATGAAGACGCGAGTAGGACGCATGAGAAGATAGATTTAGCGGTTCACATGAATTTATTCCTTTCTGTTCCGTCTGACACTCAGGGTCAGCGAGAAATAGAATAGTAAACACTGTGCAGGATAATATATGTCTTTAGGACTTCAAATTCTATTTATATGTAATGGACAAAGTTAATCAACTTTAAACGAACACTGGTGTAACGTCGTTTTATTGAAACACAACGCAAAAGAAGGCATTTAGTTTAAAATCTAGGGCCACTGAACTGATCTTGCCAATCGTTTAAACGAATCTGCTAGTGACGCTAAGTCCATCAAGTTTTAGAGAGGTAACATCACGTCAGGAATGACAGAGGGAGAGAGTGATGGAAAAAGATGAAGGTAGGGTTAACTAATTACTTAGATATCTATTATCGCGCCATTAAAGTACCTTAGTTGATGTTAGCCGTCGTTAAGTACAGATCTGAAAGTACATCACAGATACAAACTGGCAACTGCACAGGTAACTAACTTTAAGAGACATTTCTGTGAGCGCATGCACACACGTGGAGCTCAACGACTATATTTCCTCGCAGAGGCTGTTCAGAGTTCCTATACTAAGGGGCCACATTAATTCCTGTCGATCACTCGGTCACACAATTTATTTAAACTGTCTGAGTGTTAGGTAGGATTATCACAGCAACTCGTAAAGGGTGGGTAGAAACTCATGGCCACATTTCAAAGATGCAAACGTGTCTGGACACTTAAACCTAGACACATCTAGTAACGGAGTTACGGTATTTACGTACTTTGTACAACTTCCTATCGCAAGCCCACAATATTATAAACAGCAACACCGACGCACCGTAGAACATTTAACATTGAATATAAAACCGGAAGTAGAACTCGGAATATATGGACAGCAGGGGCGCAACTTTGGTCTAAAAAGTGAGGTGTAACAATTTCTTACATGAATAACGAAGCAAGGCGGAGACTGCGATCTCTGGGAAGGCTCAATAATAAAATATTGATTGGAATTGTTTAAAAAGTGGCGGGTACGGTACACCTCAGTCCAAAAAATGGGGAATACGGTACCCCAGCCCAAGAAGTGGGGCTACGGATACCCCTCGTACCCCCACAAATTACGCTTATACTGGACAGGGCCCTTGCATAGACGATTAGACGGCCATGTAACTGATGCCAGCACTCACCGCTCATTGCGCACTAAGTATAAACTAGCAAGCTAGCGTGTAAACTTTATAAGCACAACTGTGTGCATGCTCTAACTGAACTTTTTCCGGCGGCTAGCCGTGAAATAAACTAGGACCCGCGGGTTTACCCGGACCACACAATTCTTCAGAAAATTAAGAAAAAATCACAAAATTGAGACCGCTGCTTTTTTACTTATTATTCCGGTCTCGTCTTTCATAACAACTATGGATTATGGAAAAATTTAAAGCATGTTCACAGTTGCATACATCTCGTTAGTAACAGCCTGTATTATTCAATTTTAATAAGTGTTAGTTGTTATTAAAAGTTTAAAATTTGTAACCCGGCCCTCAGAATATTTTTGGGCGTTTAATATGGCTTAATGTGCAAAAATTTGCCCGCCCCTGCCTTAGACGATCTAGTTCAAACTCATTAACTTCGCTTCATCAGCTGCATTGGCTTCCTGTAGAATTCAGAATTAGATTTCAACTAGCCTGTTTGACCAATAAAACCCTCACAATATGCACTTCTTCCTACCTTCAAGGCTTCAACCACTACTCTCTCCTTACAGTCGATCCCACCACGCACTTTGGGGTCTTTGGTTATATGGGTCTTTTGGTTGCGTCTAGATGTAGCACTGCATGGCAATCGTGCATTTCGTGTTCCAGCCCCTAAGAAATGGAACCGAACGCCACTGTTTATCCGTTGCTCGACCTCTTCTTCTTCTTATTTCAAGAAACGCCTCAAAACTCACAACTTCTCACTGGCTTTCAAACACCTGGAAATCTAATTGCTCCTCATCTTGCGACTGACTAACCGCACCTCAGATTCGCATTGCTGTGTGACTGTGCGCGTTAAAAATGTTCGTAATAAATAATTATTAAATAGTAAGAAGAGAAGAGCAGTCCCTTAAGCTAACCCTGAAGCAGCCATGGGTATGAAATGTTAGCGTCTTCTCATTTTCTTAGCCTCGGCATATGAGGGCGGGTGACCACTCCTCTCTCTCGCCGTCTCATATTCCACTGACAGTGAATAGTCAGAGTACTCATTAGTACCCGGAGTCAGTCGCTAAGGAGTTATCGACTGACTTGATGAGTTAGCGACTGACATAGCGACTCAGTCGACTAAGCCGCATGCTTATCGACTGACTAAGTCGCTTAGACTTATCGACTGACTTAGCGACTTGCTATCGACTTCTCATGTAATCAGGTCTATTGGATTTGTGACTACTAACAATATAATGCATTTTACCACATACTGTACTGACCGTGCCATCATTTCCGTGGGCATTAGATGGAATCCACATGGGCTCTATACGGGTCCAATATGGTAATATGGCCGTCGCTCCATGTGGGCGTGCTGACAGAGGATAGACCGATGACTGTGAAAATTAATGTTAACGTGAATTCGTGAAATTGAGCGCTTGATATATCGAATGAAAGGACGAGGATTTATATCAGTACTCGATCTTACGGCCAAACAGTTGGTCGAAACTGCTGGTGCGTGCCTCTTAGCTTAGCGACTGATTTCGACTTGAGGTCTTGGCGGCGGCGGCGGCGGCGGCGGCGGCGGCGGTGGATGGCGGCGGCGCCGGGGACTAGTACTCATTGTAGCTGAGTTAGCATGGAGTGCAGGTGGAGCAGAAATCTCGAACCACATCTCTGCCCAGACTGCCCTGGTGGGGATCGCGCTAAAAGTGTCGTTGGTATTCATGAGTAGAGAACCACTAACGTGATCAGCAGCTAAGCGTTAAACTTCGATCAAATAAAATGTGATACATCACATAGCCGCTGTACAAGTAAGACGTAGACAACCCTGCACAAGTCTGCGAACAATGCACTAGACCGAGCTCGTGTCTTAGCCTCTCGGGTGCCTCACGCCGGAGATTGGCTGCTAGCTCCTCCAGTTACTGCATTGGACTCCGTCTATCTGATGAGTTGATACGGATCGCGGTTGTAATACGACTCTGAACCACACTATGCGAACCACATCTGTGGTGAGAGAGTCGACGCCAGAGGACTCCACGGTCTGGCCTGCCAAAAATACTGTCATACAACAACGGCACAACATGCTGAACGATATCATAATTATTGAGATCGTTTGGCAGAGCGAAAAGCCCTTCTCAGAAAGAACCGTTGATCCTCACCAGGGAAGATGACAAACGACCAGATGGCGTGACACTTATGCGGAGGGTACCTCACTTGGGATGTGACCATTTCAGACATAGGCCCTATTAGCAACGTCACATCTCGCTGTAACATCGACTGGAGCAGGTGAGGCAGTATGAGAGTTGTAGAAAAAAACTGGGGGGGGGGGTTAGACCTTGATTCATGTGGAGTTGGGATGTGCAAATAAAGGCTTAACTATGGGGTCATAAGAAAGACTAGGGGGGGCTGAACCCTCAACCCCCCGACAATTCTCACCCTGAGGTCAGGCCGCAAAGGGGGTAGCAGCCGCCATAAGGTCTAAAATAATACGCCACAATTACCAGAAAGCATACTTTCAAGGGCGCCCGCAGGCTAAAAAAATTGGACGCACACCCCTCCCGTCCCTTCCAATCCCCACCCGTTCCCTGTCCGCCGCTCGTAGTCACACGCTGAAAATGACTCATAGTGACTCATAAAAGTACAGTATAACACATGCATATGATATCATATGATATTATACATACTGTATGGTAAACCAAAATTACACAGTGAAATTGTCATGTCGTCTGCTTACATTTAACCAATCCAGTAATCAGTTGTCAATGTCAAAAGCAACAGCAATACGACGAAAATTGAAATAGCTGCCATAGATGGAGTAGTGAGTAGTGACAAGCGTAAAAAAATTCAGTTTAGATGATCAATCAATCAATCAATCAATAAAATAATCATTTATATAGCTCCCCTTCAAGGAAACTATTCAGAGGCGCTCCCAGCTTAACTCCGGCGAAGGAGAACAGTCTTTAGGGCAGAGAAGAAAACGGTGGACGAGTTTCGAGGAAGGGACCGCAACTAATGCTTTGCCATGCCGTATTGCCTTCTAACAAAAATATCGACGCGATGCCTATTCCTTGTGTGGATTTCATTTGGTGGGTGGACGCACGTGCATTTAGTTCGTCCGCCGGCGGGCGCCTCTGCATACTTTCATGGCGTTAGCGCTAGAATCCAGCGGTGCTTGGAGTACAGAAGGATTGAATTTTGTATCGGAGCTGGGACGAAGGTTGACAGACGCACTCATGACACACTTGAGACAAGCTACCTGTTCGATCCAAAGACTCTCGGTAGCAGGGCTGTTGTGGTAAAAGTAGTGGTGAGTACACGTTACTGGTTAGTTTTCCGAAACAAATTAGAGGCGAGTATGCGCTACAGTATTTTGAGAGAATACGCTACAGTATTTTAATATAAATATATATAAATATTTTGTGAGGTGAGTATACGGTCTCTAGAGATGAGTATATGCTGTATACCCGCGTATACCCTCGACAACAGCCCTGATCGGTAGCTCTCGAACACAGGAATGCCGTCTGTTATTTCTTGGCCTTATCATGATAAATTGTTCATTGGATATAATAGCAATAATAATAATAATAATAATAATAATAATAATAATAATAATAATAATAATAATAATAATAATAATAATAATAATAATAATAATAATAATAATAATAATAATAATAATAATAATAATAATAATAATAATATTTATTTTTTATTTTATTATTTATTCCGGATATTTCTATAGCGCCTCTGCAAGTCAACTACTACTCAGAGGCGCTCCCGACTACTTCATTTGATACTGTGCCGGAATTTTCACCCCGAAGCGCCATGAGCAATTGCGAGTGAAGGACTTGCCCAAGGTCCTTACGCAGCGGCTAGAGTGGGATTCGAACCTGCAATCCTCCGGTCACAAGGCGCCGAACTTACCACTGAGCCACCACGCCCCACAGTTGTAGTAGTAGTTGTAGTAGTAGTAGTAGTAGTAGTAGTAGTAGTAGTAGTAGTAGTAGTAGTAGTAGTAGTAGTAGTAGTAGTAATAGTAGTAGTAGTAGTAGTAGTAGTAGTAGTAGTAGTAGTAGTAGTAGTAGTAGTAGTAGTAGTAGTAGTACTAGTAGTAGTCGTAGTAGCAGTAGTAGTAGTAGTAGTAGTAGAAGTAGTAGTAGTAGTAGTAGTAGTAGTAGTAGTAGTAGTAGTAGTAGTAGTAGTAGTAGTAGTAGTAGTAGTAGTAGTAGTAGTAGTAGTAGTAGTAGTAGTAGTAGTAGTAGTAGTAGTAGTAGTAGTAGTAGTAGTAGTAGTAGTAGTAGTAGTAGTAGTAGTAGTAACAATCACAACAGCAACGTAAATTCACAATTATGAAGAAACATACCAGTGTCTGTGCAGAATATAACAGCACTAATGTCTGAAGAAAACACAAGTGAGGGATCTATTTAAATAAACAACATTGGTGACGGCGATGAACTGCAGATGCTGTCCTTCAGCAGCTAAATCTAAGTCACGCGGCCGTTACCATATAACGCGGTTATATGGCCCTGCATGTTTGCTTAATGCTGGGTCGGATAGTTTTACATATGGGTATACCGTATCCGGTGATTATGCAAGCAACGAAAACATCAAGGACGTCATTTCAGCTTTGTTCTTGGGGAGGAGTGCGGGGCGTCATTTGAGTATTTTCCGGGTGGAACTTGGCACTGGCGGCGATCTTGCTTGACAGGTGGGGGACAAGGGACACTTTTGAACTGATCTGGTCAATAAGTAGGTGAAAAAAGTTTTAACAAATCTCCATCGTTTTTGGTGCTTCTTCAGACTTTGGGGGACAACTGTATAGTGTATAATGACATTGTGTATTGTATTGTATATGCGAATTTTCAAAGCGCCTCTCGCGGTGTAGACCATTCAGAGGCGCTCCCAGTGCGCGGGACCTCGACAAAAAAGCAGGATTTAGGGTGTGAAAAGGAAGAAGCAACGCTACCAGAGAGAATGGTGATGCGGACAGAAGAAGGAAGTCGGTTCCAAAGTGAGGGACCTATATGCAGGCATAGGATCTGGATTGAGCCATAGTAGTCCTGACACGAGGAACTAAGGGGTCAAGGCGATAAGAAAATCGGAGAGGACGCAGCGAAGCAGCAGAATGAGGCCGTAGAAGTAGATCACGCAAGTAATGTGGAGCAAGACCCAGTTGAGATTTAAGCACAAGAATAAGCATTTTGAATTGTATACGGGCAGAGAGAGGGAGCCTATGGAGTTTTTCAACCATGAAGGTGGAGATTTGAGAGAACCGAGAGAGACGGGCAATAAGTCTACAAGCAGCATTGAGTACGGATTGGAGAGGAGAAAGACGGATATAGACGCAGTCGACGCACCGGTGTGTGAACGCGATAAACGCACACCACATACCCTAGTGTGTCCCCCACTGTTAAAGAGGTGGGGCGTGTGAAAAAGCTATGCAAACTCTAGTTTTGTTAAAATATATAGTATATAATAATTCCATGAATTTGAATATCATTTTTTCTTTTTAACCCCATTTTCTTCCTCCTTTTCTTGTTTCATTCTTTTTTTAAATGGGGGGAGGGGGAATGACCCCCAAATGACGTCCCTGGAAAACATTGAACAGAAGCGAAGAAAACATGCGACCAAAACGAGTGGACAAGAGTTAATAGAACAATTAAACGACAAAACCTCGCTTCAGTTGAAAAAGGATGTGAAACTAACAGACCAGTAATAGCCAGCTGTATATCCTTCAGCTTAGCGGAAAGAGGATGTAGGAGAATTCCTGCGACATACGGTCTTCACGTGCTACCAGCCTCTTGATTGTGTGTAGGCTAATTATCCTTAGACGATATAATTCATCAAATTAGAAACGTAGGCTATTAGACGTGTCTTCAAACAACAGAGTTGAGTCACTGTATTACAATTTTGCTATTAGGTCTAAACTTTGGCAGACAGCGAGTGGCGCATATATAGGTGATAAAAGCATGTTCGACATACGGTCTTCACATGCTCAGAGAAGATCAATTCCTGGTCGAGTATCATACACAGGTCATGCAGACAAAGTAGAGAAAGGAGACATTTAGAAAGCGAAGCTGCATGTGGCGCATCTATTTTTGTTGCTGCCGATGGATATCAAGCCAGATCAGTTGAGTTTTCCGGGATTAAGCCACAGGTGGTTGGATGACATCCATGCAAAAAGCGCCTCGGATGCCTCGACCAATTTCTCAGCTAAGGAATTTGCCTCTGCAGCTAAATGTCAGCAACTCCCAGGGAGGAAAGAACCTGGCTTGTTGGAATTACCATGGCACTCGTGTCGCAGGTTATGGCCTCCAAAGTTATGCACAGTTTGACAATACGATCCATGTCTAGTTCACGAGACGGGCCCTGGATTCGAAACTAGGTTATATAAATTATGTGAAAGCTGTGCGTTGGTCGCTTTCCCATCTTGCCATCACTCCAACCGTGCCATCACTCCCACCTGCCATCACTCCCACCTGCCATCACTCACACCGTGCCATCACTCCCACCTGTCATCACTCCCACCTGTCATCACTCCCACCTGCTGCCATCACTCCCACCTGCCATCACTCCCACCTGCCATCACTCCCACCTGCCATCACTCCCACCTGCCATCACTCCCACCTGCCATCACTCCCACCTGCCATCACTCCCACCTGCCATCACTCCCACCTGCCATCACTCCCACCTGCCATCACTCCCACCTGCCATCACTCCCACCTGTCGTATGCTGCAGCGTTTTGCACATCGACTCATGTACTCTGGTAGTGAACCCTGTGTCTTCCATTTCGATCCGTCACTTTATGCTTCGGTGATGCCTCTTTGCAATGTGTGTTGCGTCGTAAATGCCACGACAAATCCGATTTGCAAGCAGAGGCCGTCGAAAACAACTAAACGAGATTACTGACCATAATTAGTCCGCCAGGATGCCCAGCTCAGTGCATCGATTAATCAATCGACAAAAACCGCCAGCAGGTGGTGCTTGTGCATCTTAAACTGCAGCCGGTTTTCCTAAGGAAGCTGTAGTCTGGCGTTAGCGAATGTCGCTTTATTTACAGTATCAAATAACAGCTGAGTTGTCTTGTAGCGACGCTTCATAGATGATGCGCTATTATATACTAACCACATCGTCCATCTTCCTCGTCGTCTATATATTTTGTGTTGCTGCTTTCCAGTCACTTCTTTTCTTTTCCGACTATAGGTCCAAGTATTTGTAAGTTTAAGTAAATATAGGCCCTAATTTCTTTCGCGAATAAAATTCTATATAATTTTATTTATGTGAACCGTTACTTATTAACTAAAAGACACGAATGAAGACAAATAACCCCTATACAAAACATTGTGCACCTTATCTGTATAGCATAGGTCCTATATATAGGCCTCTATGTATATCACAGGACTAGTACATGTATATAGACTCGTATGCCTACAGTAGAGTTCACACTTCCTGCAAAACATCCGCTGCACAAACTAACGGCAGCTAATGCATCCAGAAATAGTTTGAGCGTCGTCAGATTCTTCTGACACTTAGTAGTCGACCGCCGAAAACTGGAAAACGATGCCATTATAATTAGATTCTGGACTTCCTCGAACTGTGACTTTGCCTACAAAGAGAGAGGTTCTGCTAATGCAGAATAGAAGACGCGTGGATAATAAGTAAGCTTACAGTGCTGCTGACGCATTTCGGTGACGACGATAGTTTGGCTTCAACATCAGCACATGATCTAAGTGAAGCAGAGTTCATCGCGCATACAAGGATTCAATCTCCTTTCAAAAGAAGATGTCAGGGAAATCTTCCAGTTACTAAGGGCTGAGACAGATTATTCTGAAAAGCGCATTAAATGAGCTAATTATTTTCGTCTTTCGTTTCGTTCTGGGGTAAAAGCTGGCAATTATTCTCCGATTATCACTGTCTCTTGCGTCGAGACGAGAGATAATGATTAGCTAACGAGTTTCATGCGCCTTCAAAAGCCAAGATTGGCAAGTCCACCATGTAACATATAGCCTAGGTCATGAACGGTGTGTATATCCGTAACACCAAGAAACATTTAATAGGTGACCGGAAGAGTTTACCATAATGTAAACCAAATATATACCGAGGCATTTGATGTGTGAAAGCCAACGAAATTTTATAGGCCGTTCGGAGCGATTTTTTGTGTATAATATGTATATAGCCTATGCATATCTGATCAGTTTGTATAACGCCCTTAAGACCTAAAGGAGGTTCTTCAGTTAGCCATTTTAATTGATCGGACACATCTAGCCTATACTGTGGTTTGAATGAGTGAGCTTATGAGTCAGCACGTTTTAGATGGGTTCAGGCGAGCCTAGAGAGCGCGCTTCTTTGGAGGGGTTTTCTTAACGCAATGTCGATGAGTCATCGGGTTGTGGACTTCGTGTAGGCCCTACTCATCATACGAGTTACAAATGTCGTCAGGGTACTTTCGCAAGAAACTTATAAATTTGTGCACGTAGAAGTATGTGTACGCGGCAAAGTACTGTCGTGATTGAACTGTTCGGATTTAATAATAGCACAGGCAAATAAAAATGCTATCTTTTCTACGCTATAAATCGGAGAAGTCTAGGAAATGAAGTGCAATTAACATCTGTACTTTTGTATAGAACCTTTGAAGGACCTGTTAGAGGCGTTAAAACACGAATCTCTGACGGATCTAAATGACCTCAGGTAAGCTGAAATGGTTCCTGAGCCACTTCTGACAGTAAAGTTTGAAATCACAGCAGGACAGTCCATAGAACAAGAAAGTAGATGTGTTGCAGTTGCCCTATGGCTCCCATCAGTTTGTATAACGCCCTTACGACCTAAAGGAGGTTCTTCAGTTAGCCATTTTAATTGATCGGACACATCTAGCCTAACAGATCCCCACGTAAACCTTTGTTCATCAACATACATACTTTTAAAAGTCTTAGAGTTTCAGTCAGAATCTGAAGCTTTGGGGAAAGTGGCATATTGCAATATGAGCTGTGCTGGCAGTGGCGGCGATCTTGTCTGAGAGGTGGAGGAGGACAAAGTCGGTCATGTCTCCAAAAAAAATTTGTTTACTTTTCAGGAATTCATCCACAAAAACCAAAAACTTTAAGACTTTTCTACGAATTCATCTCCCAAAAAAGTTGATGACCTTTTTTAGTCATTGACCTTTTTTACGATTTACTTTTCAATTCTTCGTCTCCAAAAAAATTGCTTACCTTTTTCGAGATTCACCCCCTAAAATAAATTTCATGACGAATTTCTTCTTCTTTCACAGAATTTTCGGGGGACACTTCTCCTAACAAATTGTGTTTTTTACCTCGTCTGGTCAAAAAGGTAGTGAAAACCCTCACGCGCAATTACATTTCTTGCCCTTTTTTGGTGTTTCTTCAAAATTTGGGGGACAAATGTATGGCGTGTCCCCCAACTCTTAAAGGTGGGGGTTATGTTCCCCTCGATCCCCCCAGATCGCCGCCCATGTGTGCTGGTAGAGCGGCACTGTAGTCAAATAACGTTTGCCAGAGATTGAGTATAGGTAGAAATCGGTAAAACGCACCACAGAGAGTAATGTGGTTGGGACGGTAAGTAAGGTGGGGAGGGGTAAATGTAGGGGACGGAGAGATTGAGGATTACGGCTTAAGTATACTATTACGAAAGAGATTACATTCCATAATGCGTTCTTTGTTTGGGTCATCGGATGTTTGGTCGGCCTGTTGCTTCCTCACTCTGTAACTTCATGGTAGTTGATTATTACGGAGAATGCCTGGACATTTTGTCCGGTGGCTTTCCATCGGATATGCGGAGGCGTACTTATGATATATTCCGACCATCCACCCTTTGTAACAACGGTTGCGGGGTGAGGAAGGTGACGACGATGAAGAAGAAGTCAAGAACGAGGATTGTGTTCATATCTTCATTCACCGTAAGTGAGAAAACAGCGTCTCGTAAATTCCTATGCGATTTCTGCTTTGGCAGTAAATGCTGAGAATTTATTGCGTCCGAGGGAAAGGCTAGTTACTGGTCAAGCTAATCTAACTTGTTTATTGCTATACTTGACTTCTGTTTATGTTTCTGTTTCCGTCCGTCTAACCGCCCGAGTGTAAGTCTATCTCTGTCTATAGATGTTTGTAAGTGTAGTTGACCGATTGAGTATGAGCGCAACAGATCGATGGCTAAATGCAAGACGATGGCTACTTAGACCCCGCGCGTGTGTGGTTAGATTAATGTGCTTGGCGCCGTATAAATTTCCATGGAAGTTTATGGGCAGATATAACTATATTTCATTGCAGAAGCATTTCTATATATAAGCATTTGGCTACAGCGCTCAACTTCAGGCGGTTACAGCCCTTGTGGGTTTTTTGTTTAATCTTAGATGATTGAGTAGGAGAAATGAAATTATTTTAAGCATTGAAGAGATATGTCTCATCAGTTTCCAGTAAAGATATGCAAAGAGAGAAAGAGAATATTTTAGATTAAAAGCACCCTTTGAAGCCGGTTAGAGGCCTGCGAGACTAACAAATTAAAAGCAAACCCCTTTGAGACCTTTATGGTGATCATTTCAAAGCTGCGAACAACAAGTAAGAACTGCTCATCTCGATTTTAATTAAAGCGTGCCACGCCTCTGAAAATATCTCTTTCTATGATTGTCTATCTGTGTTTCTGCCACTGTCTGTCTGTATCTAATATCTCTCTAAGTCACTGTATTTCTCTGTCGTGCTTAATCTGTCTGACATTTTGTATCAGTGTCTATGTCTATCATTTCGAGTCTATGTTCTGTCCCACTCTATCATATTCTATCCGTGTAGTTCCCCATGTTAACTTTAGATTATCTGTCTAACTTATTCATTCTGTTCCATTCGTTATCTCTGGAACTTTCTGAGTGTTTGTTTGTTTTGCCCTGTCTGTGTTGCACCGTTTTCCTTCTCACATCTCATAAGTCATAACAGTAAATTAACTAGATGTTTGAGAAAACAGTCCTAAGAAAATGAAATAAAATTAGTTAAATATTAATAGAGCTCATATAATAATTATTACTATTTAAAAGACCCACTATGTAAAGCAACTTAGCCGTTGTGAAGTAGCATGTGAAACCCTGTAAAACAAAAAAATACTTGTAGGCCTACAGTTTTCTAGGAGAAAAGCGTGTTGAGCAACTTATCCTTAAATCTCGTTAATCATTACGTTTTTCACCCAACTTCTGCAATACATTCACTCGCGTCTCATGATTCAGATTTATTGACTAAGCGCTTCAGTGCTTCAAAAATAATTAAATTAAATTTGTGGATGAATGGTGCGTCATAATTATGTAGAGAAATTGCATTGTGTATGAAAGCAGAGCTATAGAAGTTCTAGGTTTACATAAAGCTGTTGCTTCTATGTGGGTCCACATTGTCTGTTTTCCATGTTGCCATATAGCCTACATGATGTCATGCTGTGACTGCTTTTTTGTGTTGGTGTCTTTAGTACCGTATTTGTTCGTGTATCTCTGTCTGCTAATTGAAAAAAGTGCGAAGAAACCACTGTTTGTTCGCACCTTTGTCAGTCTTATTTTAGACTTTGTTGTTGTTGTTGTTGTTGATAATTGTGTTCCTGCTTTAGCCACATTGTTTACATCATAGATTCAAATCTCCAGTCGACTGTTGATCTACAGGAGTCGCTTTATGCCTATGATGTGGTCGGATGATTGTGCCAAGGAGCCGACAATAATGGGATCGTCGTCAGATGCAAACATACATACACATACACACACACACACACAGACACACACATACACACAACGCGCCTAAAGAAAAACAACCGAAACTGGTTTCAAATTAAACGAGATTTTCTTCCTTTAATGCTCTGCAGGTGTCTGTCATTGTCCCGAGATTGATAGCATCTAGACCATTTCACAGGTTGTTTCCTACACACACCTGGCTTTGTATAATGTAGACAAATATATATTTTACGTATGTACGTATGCACGTATGTTCGTATGTATGTTTATATGAATGTATGTATGTAAAGTAAAGTATGTATTAAATTGTAATTGGAAATTTGCGTCAAGCCAATGCAGGAAAAACCAATCATCGGCGCATTCTACGCTCGTCTGATTGATGATAAATATCGTTAGGAACATAAATGTCATTATTAGCAAACCAATGTACGGAAAACTAGGAGAGTAACCAGTGGCGGGCTCTCTCTCTCTCTCTCTCTCTCTCTCTCTCTCTCTCTCTCTCTCTCTCTCTCTCTCTCTCTCTCTGTCTCTCTCTCTCTCTGTCTCTCTCTCTCTGTCTCTCTGTCTCTGTCTCTGTCTCTCTCTCTGTCACTCTCTCTCTATCTCACACATACACACACACACACACACACACACACACACACACACACACACACACACACACACACACACACACACACACACACACACACACACACACACACACACACACACACACACACACACACACACACACACACACACACACACACACACACACACACTCACACACGTGGAACCAAACCACTAATGCTTTTCCCAAGTTGGCAGATGACATCATGTTCTGAGAATCTGGATCAAGTTGCGATGATATTGCGGAGCGAAGACAGGTAGAAGGGCCAGCGGTATTCGATAACAATACCCTCCAGCAGTTCCTTGCTGGTGGTAGATGATACTCGCCTGACTGCTTCTTGCTGGTGGTAGATGATACTCGTCTGGCTGTTCATTGCTGGTGGTAGATGATACTCGTCTGGCTGCTCCCTGCTGGTGATAGATGATACTCGATTGGCTGTTCCTTGCTGGTGATAGATGATACTCGATTGGCTGTTCCTTGCTGGTGGTAGATGATACTCGTCTGACTGCTCCTCACTGGTGGTAGATGATACTCGTCTGGCTGTTCCTCACTTGTGGTAGATGATACTCGTCTGGCTGTTCCTTGCTGGTGGTAGATGATACTCGTCTGGCTGTTCCTCACTGGTGGTAGATGATACTCGTCTGGCTGCTCCCTGCTGGTGGTAGATGATACTCGATTGGCTGTTCCTTGCTGGTGATAGATGATACTCGATTGGCTGTTCCTTGCTGGTGGTAGATGATACTCGTCTGGCTGCTCCCTGCTGGTGGTAGATGATACTCGATTGGCTGTTCCTTGCTGGTGGTAGATGATACTCGATTGGCTGTTCCTTGCTGGTGGTAGATGATACTCGTCTGGCTGTTCATTGCTGGTGGTAGATGATACTCGTCTGGCTGCTCCCTGCTGGTGATAGATGATACTCGATTGGCTGTTCCTTGCTGGTGATAGATGATACTCGATTGGCTGTTCCTTGCTGGTGGTAGATGATACTCGTCTGACTGCTCCTCACTGGTGGTAGATGATACTCGTCTGGCTGTTCCTCACTTGTGGTAGATGATACTCGTCTGGCTGTTCCTTGCTGGTGGTAGATGATACTCGTCTGGCTGTTCCTCACTGGTGGTAGATGATACTCGTCTGGCTGCTCCCTGCTGGTGGTAGATGATACTCGATTGGCTGTTCCTTGCTGGTGATAGATGATACTCGATTGGCTGTTCCTTGCTGGTGGTAGATGATACTCGTCTGGCTGCTCCCTGCTGGTGGTAGATGATACTCGATTGGCTGTTCCTTGCTGGTGGTAGATGATACTCGATTGGCTGTTCCTTGCTGGTGGTAGATGATACTCGTCTGGCTGCTCCCTGCTGGTGGTAGATGATACTCGATTGGCTGTTCCTTGCTGGTGATAGATGATACTCGATTGGCTGTTCCTTGCTGGTGGTAGATGATACTCGTCTGGCTGTTCCTTGCTGGTGGTAGATGATACTCGTCTGGCTGTTCCTCACTGGTGGTAGATGATACTCGTCTGGCTGCTCCCTGCTGGTGGTAGATGATACTCGATTGGCTGTTCCATGCTGGTGATAGATGATACTCGATTGGCTGTTCCTTGCTGGTGGTAGATGATACTCGTCTGGCTGCTCCTCACTGGTGGTAGATGATACTCGTCTGGCTGCTCCTCACTGGTGGTAGATGATACTCGTCTGGCTGCTCCTCACTGGTGGTAGATGATACTCGTCTGGCTGCTCCTTGCTGGTGGTAGATGATACTCGATTGGCTGTTCTTTGCTGGTGGTAGATGATACTCGTCTGACTGCTCCTCACTGGTGGTAGATGATACTCGTCTGGCTGCTCCTTGCTGTTGATAGATGATACTCGATTGGGTGTTCCTCACTGGTGGTAGATGATACTCGTCTGGCTGCTCCTCACTGGTGGTAGATGATACTCGTCTGGCTGCTCCTCACTTGTGGTAGATGATACTCGTCTGACTGCTTCTTGCTGGTGGTAGATGATACTCGATTGGCTGTTCCTTGCTGGTGGTAGATGATACTCGTCTGGCTGCTCCTCACTTGTGGTAGATGATACTCGTCTGACTGTTCCTTGCTGGTGATAGATGATACTCGATTGGCTGTTCCTTGCTGGTGGTAGATGATACTCGTCTGGCTGCTCCTCACTGGTGGTAGATGATACTCGTCTGGCTGCTCCTCACTTGTGGTAGATGATACTCGTCTGACTGCTTCTTGCTGGTGGTAGATGATACTCGTCTGGCTGCTCCCTGCTGGTGATAGATGATACTCGATTGGCTGTTCCTCACTTGTGGTAGATGATACTCGTCTGGCTGTTCCTTGCTGGTGGTAGATGATACTCGTCTGGCTGTTCCTCACTGGTGGTAGATGATACTCGTCTGGCTGCTCCTTGCTGGTGGTAGATGATACTCGATTGGCTGTTCTTTGCTGGTGGTAGATGATACTCGTCTGACTGCTTCTTGCTGGTGGTAGATGATACTCGATTGGCTGTTCTTTGCTGGTGGTAGATGATACTCGTCTGACTGCTTCTTGCTGGTGGTAGATGATACTCGATTGGCTGTTCTTTGCTGGTGGTAGATGATACTCGATTGGCTGTTCTTTGCTGGTGATAGATGATACTCGTCTGGCTGTTCATTGCTGGTGGTAGATGATACTCGTCTGGCTGCTCCTTGCTGGTGGTAGATGATACTCGATTGGCTGTTCTTTGCTGGTGATAGATGATACTCGTCTGGCTGTTCATTGCTGGTGGTAGGATGATACTCGTCTGGCTGCTCCTCACTGGTGGTAGATGATACTCGTCTGGCTGCTCCTTGCTGTTGATAGATGATATTCTTTTGGTTGTTCCTTGCTGGTGGTAGATGATACTCGTCCGTCCGTCCGTCCCTTGAGCCGCAGGATTCACGTAGAACGGGTATTCGTCGCTTATCTGATGGTAGATCGAAACGCCCATTGACTAACAACCGTCGAGGTGACTCTGAAGACCGTCGTTGTTCTTTCGCCGACTGAAGACGACGAACATCTGTAGAATTCTGCTGTGCACGAGGAAGCCAATCCCTCCTCACGCAGTCACGTGGACTAAGATAATATGCAAACAAAATCACTCCAAAGCGTAAAAACTCCGTAGCAGAAATGAACAATAATTCCGACGCACACACTCTGCAACTGTAGATCCCAAATGTCAGATATTATCGAGCAAATTCTGCAATTAGACAAAATAATCCTCGGAAATAAAACAGCTGGAAGGCCGACATAGCTGTTGAAATGCATAGAAATCCAAAACCATGTATTCATGCATGTATATATGTATGTATGCATGCATGTAAGTATTCATGTGTGTATGCATGTATATATGTATATATTTATGTATTTATATAAGTATGTATGTATGTATGCATGTATGTATGCATGTGTGTATATGTATGCATGCATGCATGTATGTATGTATTTATGTATATATATGCATGCATGTATGTTTGCACGTATGTATATATGTATGTATGTACAATGTACATATGCATGTATGTATGTACGTTCGTACGTATGTATGTATGTTTGTATGTATGTGTGTATGAATGCATGCATGTAGGTATATATGTATGTATATATGTGTGTATGAATGCATGTATGTATGTATTTATGTATGCATGTATGTACGTATTTATGTATGCATGCATGTATAGTTGTATACTGTATAGGTATGTATGCATGTATGTTTTGTACGTATGTATGCAAATATGAATATATGAATGTATGTCTGTACGCATAGATGTATGTATGTATGTATGTATGTATGTATGTACGTACGTATGTATGTATGTATGCATGTATGTATGTATGTATGTATGTATGTATGTATGTATGTATGTATGTATGTATGTATGTATGTATGTATGTATGTAAATATAAACAAAATCAGAAATTATCAAATAGTGGACCTGTTCTACTGTTTTGAACATAACCTTCTGCCTGACTCCTTCGCTAATTATTTCTTAAAGGCATCGATTATGCAGAGCCACGACAACAGAGGAGCATCATCATATAGGTCAATTAAAGCCCGTACTAATCTCAGAACCTTCAATGTTAAATCAGTGGGACCACAGATATGGAACTCGGTCCCGCCTCAAGTTCAGGCTAAGTTGTTGTTGTTGCTAGACATTGTATTCTCATAACGATCTGAACTGCACAAAATATGTTGTTGATTGTCAGTTGATGCAATAAAGCTATTGATTGACTGATTGATTGATTGACTATTGATACGTATGTATGTACGCACATACGTGTGTATATATAAACGGTGAGTCATAAACAGTGTCCCTACATATTTTACTTTACTTCGTCAGATATCAGATTATGTCAAAGAAATTTTAAGTACAGATAGAAGAGTTAGGCCCTATTACTGAGCATTAAGAAAGTTTAAGTTTCTGTTCAAATTGACCTCCTTGGGCATCCACGCATGCGCGAAGACGCGTATAGGGCCAACGCAACTGCTTGACTGACTCATCAATGATGCGCTGATCCATTTCGTTTCATGCCTCCACAATTCGATGACGCAACTCGTCTCTTTAAAAATTGCAAATGTAAATCACTCCCAACGGATGATGATGATGATGATGATGATGATGATGATGATTATGATGATGATGATGATGATGATGAATACGACGATTGACTGGCTGATTCATATTTCTCGAGCTATTTGTCTCTGCGTACGATGAGTTTGCGGCATATCTTCCTGACTGAGTACCAGCGATTCAATCTGTTCAACATTGTTTGAGGGCGGTCACTACCTGGTTGACGGTGAAAGCACCCAGTTTCATCGATCTTTGAAAGGAGAGCATTTAATCCACCACGAGTCCACCCTTAATCTGGACATTCTTTTAAAAAACGTTTCGTACCGTAAGTTTTATTCTTTCTTTAAAATGTTATGACATGTTTATCTTCTTCGGTAAATACCATTTTGTTGTGATTGTTGTGATGTAATTATAGTTTAGGCCGGTCCAACTTTTATAAAAAATAATTTATATAGCACGTGGCTAGACTATCAAGCGTCATTGTTCTGAAATTTCATTAAAATTGATGGTTATTTGCATGATTTATGTTAACTTATGTAGGGATACGTTTTTTAATGTCTCACCGTGTACGCATGTATGCATGCATGTTTATATCTGACTGGAACGTGTATGTACTATTTCGCGTTTTTTAGGATCCTCTCGAAGCGCCACAGTCAGCGAATTCAGCTGCAGTTTGACAGGACTCAGAATTCCTGGTCCGTGCTATAATAACGACAGCTGATTGCAACCACCTTCGTAGCCTACAGCCGCATTTTTGCAGCCAAATCTTGGCGCAGACAATGAAAACCATAATAATCAAATATACATATAACGTAGGCTACAGGACTTGCAAGGCTGTACTGCATATCGAGGGGTTTAAGCGAGAACGTCGTATCTAAGTTTTACAACATTTTGAGAAATAAACAAACCGAAAATTTTAGCAGAAAATTTGCATTGATCATTTCTGTCTTGAAGAATGAAAATTATTTCCAGCAAAATGCTGGACAATAACAATCCTTTTCAAGATGCATTAAAGCATGTATTGTATCGGTGACACATAACGTGATAATTAGCCAGGTTAGTTATTCCTTTTTGTACCCTCGTGCACTTTATTTTCAATCAGTTGCTGTGTTACGACTTGTACCCACAGCTTTTGACAAGCTGTGCAATTTAAAGAAATCTATTTGTTATATTCCTCTCGAACATAGTAAATAGTACATTGACGACTGGCGAGTCATAACGTGATAATCTCACAAAAGTGAGATTATCACGTAGAACCTACAGGCCACAGACATGTTGCATTTATTTTCAGGTTCTTTCCTGCAATATCTATCGCCAAGTGCATTGAGTCAATATTCTCTAAATATAAGTACATAAGTAAAACAATTTCATTAGCACCCCGCTGACATTTGATCTCGACCCATGTCATGCAATATCCATCACCAGTGACTTCGTTGTATACTGCAGCATTGTACACTGCCGAAACATACATGTTGTCATCAGTAGGCCTACACTTTGCAAGTCAGCGGTCACAGCATGACATCCTTTCAGTGTTTGCATTTACTTTATCAGCAGCCTTTTTTCTGACCGTGCTTTTTATTTTCGTTCGATGTACTTTGCGAATTCTGACTGTATTTCATTTTCCTGAATCACTGAAACTGTTATATTGTTCACATTATGTATAAACATCTTTTTTGGGCTGATGAAACGATAAATTGAATTCATTGCTAAATTTATATCTGTGTTTATATATACACCAAAATTCTGACAGGCATTTAATCTCTTCTGTGGTATTCATTGTTATACAGGTCATACATTCGGTTTATATTGCGATCTGATCCTAATAAATTTCTATTTGTTCCAGCCCTATAATAACGGGGGTCCACGGTAGGGGACTTCTGAATAATTATGCTTCCTTACTTCGCTCAGTATATCTTGTGAGGTTTTGTTGTGAGGGGTATGCCTGACACGCTTGTTTGATCTTAAGCAACTGTTCCCACCTTCTTGTTATATATATATATATATATATATATATATATATATATTCGTTTATTATTTTTAAAAATGGCACACCATATTCATGTACAAGAAGAAATAGTAAGAAAAATGTAAAGAGCGTGTACACGACAAGCCTTTCATTCACATAAAAGTTTTGAACCCATATATAATTGCACACACAAACAGCAAAGCTCTTTTTGGCCCTAGTCACTTGCCC
This sequence comes from Allolobophora icterica, assembly GCA_963556255.1. Classification (NCBI taxonomy): domain Eukaryota; kingdom Metazoa; phylum Annelida; class Clitellata; order Crassiclitellata; family Lumbricidae; genus Allolobophora; species Allolobophora icterica. The sequence goes on along the minus strand of OY744607.1, from coordinate 31,865,639 downwards.
TTTTGTTTTGACAAAAGTGTTGTGTTACGTTCATTTTCCATTCCTTCAAATATTCTAGTTATGCGACAGAGACCCATCTTATATGTAGGCCCTATTCAGCAATTTGGCTTCACTTAATCATTAAAGTTAATCTGAAAATTGGGCACTAATTGTTGTGCTACATAGGTGTATCTTCATGATGCAACTCTCTGGCAGGACTTTAGTGGCAACCAAAGTAATACACACCATATCTATACGTTTACATCCTTATGGCATAAATGTGACCCATAGTTTGTGATGTAGCTTCACATCAACAAGTCTTAAATGAAGCTGTATAGCTACGGCCTGGGTCTGGCACAAGCTGCGTTGTCGTTTGTCGATTCAATCTCTGTCAAAATCTCCATTTCGCAAAAAATCGTTGTTACGACCTTCTGGCTTAAACCCCTCAATATGTATGTAATACGTATAATATGTGTATATATGCTGGAAAGATCATATTAATGCTTTTGATATGTCCATAAAGTGCTACATAAAACAGTTTTAAATACATATGTATACACATACATGCACACATTTATAATACATTCATACATACATATAATAAACATTATATTATGATGGTTTTCATAGTATAAACTGAAGTGCTAAACGTTAACACTGATTAATCACGGATCAGTGTCATTGATCATGGACGCAATATTATATCACATAATCTAAAATCGCAAAAAAATTTGATATAAATCTAAAAAGTCATTGTATTTGATATATAGAACAATAAGTAAGCAAATGATACGGAAACATGGTCACTGTTGGGACAAAACTGAAGGGCAGAGTGCTGCATGTTAGTATTTCAATGAATGATACAACCTGTTGCTGACTCAACTCTGCGAAACGGTCGGAGTCGTCTCGTGACTGAAACTTCACCAATCGATTCTTAGTACACAGTGCGGGTTGAATGCTTGAGCGATAGGCCTACTATAGATTATAGAACCTAGATGAATGTGGAAAATTTATACAAGTAAGGCAAACTGGTCATAATAGAGTCCTGTATTTGTTAATATAATATGAAATTGTATGATTTATATGTAGGCCTATTTATATGTGAAATGTATTCGCGTATATAGGAATTATCGCTAATATTGTCGATTGGTCGTTTGTGGAGTATGCGTTGTTTCGTATTTGTGGCGCAGTCGTTCATGCAGTCTTTGCTAATCCGAATCACGTCCTTTACGCTGGAAGGAACAAAGAAGGTAGAATTGTAGAAGGAAAACTAATAGGAGGAGGAGGGGCAAATGGAGAAAGAGAAGACAAGGAAAAGAAGAATTTGATCAGCTTACCTTGCTCCATCGTTCAAGCCTCGGTGTATTTGCCTGTAACTCTGTGCAGACTTCCAAAGAAGCAAGTGATGTATATGTCGCTGTATATATTACTTCAAGGTGGCTTATACTGAGCCGTGCTGAACTTGTCTAAGCGTCCTTTTAACGGCATCTGTCGTGTTACGGCGCAGTAGAAATCGTCGTATTCATCATCGTCATCATAGGTACGACATATATTCGCACATTAACATATAAATATTAACGTATATACAGCATCAGCATAAAGGCTATACATAGCACCTTTGTTGTATCATTTACTTTTTACAGAGATTTATATAGCACCCTTTAAAGGCAACTACTCAGAAAAGCTAACGACCCCAGCGCGGCTGAACAGAGCAGTGACGAAAAGAAGAAAAACCCGAGCATGCGCTGAGTCAGTGTTAACACGCCAGAGCACAACCTATCTCAATAATAATAATAATAATAATAATAATAATAATAATAATAATAATAATAATAATAATAATAATAATAATAATAATAATAATAATAATAATAATAATAATAATAATAATAATAATAATAGTGACAATTTATATGGCGCCGTAACACAGCCATGCCGTTACAAGGGCGCCTCACAGTCAACTAACAGCAGGGTAGGCCTTAGGATTAGAGAACAAATAAGTCTTGAGTCCGGATTTGAAGGAGTCAATTGTGTAAGCCGCTCGCAGGGCAGGAGGAAGACCGTTCCAGCATCTGGGGCCAGCCGCCGAGAAAGCGCGATCGCCAAAGCGTTTCTCATCCGTCTTACGCGAAGATCGCTTTTCTCAAGCGATCGGAGTCGCAACCCGGAGGCGGAAGAATGCGTGATACTAAGTCGCGTTGTATTGTCATACATACGTACATACATATAGTTATTATTGTTTTGTAACTGACATAGCACCTGTGTCTAATCCACAAGGTATCAACCGATGGAGCACCAACCCAAACCGTAATCAAACATGAGAAGGAAAAATGAATTGAGAGTTAAAATTGAATGCACTTTTCTAACCTTTGAACTTATATTTAAAACATTAATTATATATTCCACAGTATTGCTCTAACTGAAACTTGGTCAACTTTTGATACTGAAGATCAAATCGTATACCGGTATCCGGGTTATAAAGACTTTGCTAAATGTCGTTTAGCTGGCAGAGGTGGATGATTGACGACTGCCTTCAGGCACAAATGTTTAACGTTATGAGCTCCACCTGGATGGGCGCTGACAGGGAGAGCTGTGTGAAACAGCGTTTCTGGTCATTTCTGTATTTCAAATACAACAGAGCAATTTGTCTGAAATTAAAAGAAGCGGGACTCTACTCCACTCACAATCAGGAATAAATTTATATGTTGCATCAACTGAGTAACCTTCTAAGTTCCAACATGCAATGACTAACTGGACAGATGTTTCCCTAAACTGATGTCGTTGTCCAGTTTCACAACTGACGTTCCTGTAAACTAAATCAAGGTCTATGTTTCCATCAAGAATTTGTGAATCAAATGGACGTTGTCTGGCAAAATGTGACCAAGAAGGCTTTCAGACATTTCCACGCTCAAGACAATTGACGAAATGTTACTGTCGCTGTTGCATAGTATGATGGCAAATGATACAAGAATCAGGGCCGGCCTTAGCCCACATGGCGCCCCAGGCGAAGCATACGTCTGGCGGTACCTTCTAGGCTGTGCTCCATCCTACCTGTCTGATCTTTGTCGGCCTGTCTCTGATATTTCAGCTCGTCTATCTCTCCGCTCTTCGGCAAGGGGGAGCTTTTGGTTCCCCGTGCTCGCACTGCTGTTAGACAGTGTAGGGCCTTTTCGGTTGTAGGGCCATCCATCTGGAGTGGCCTACCTTTAAACCTGCGCTTGCTGCCACTGTTAAACTCGCCTGCTTTTTGTAAGTCCCTCGAGTCTCATTTCTTCAGCTGTGGCTGAGCTGGGAGCGCCTCTGAGTAGGTATCAAGTATCTTGAAGAGGCGCTATATCAAATCCTTAGAATGAATGAATGAATACATTTGGCGCCCTCTGGCGCCCCTTTAAAAAGTGCAATGAAAACAGTAATTATTTTAAATTAGTTCCATAAGCGATATTGTGAAAATGGCGCCCCATATATTTGCTCCCTGGCAACGGCCTGTTTTGCTGTGCCTAGGGCCAGCACTGGCAAGAAATTCACAAACTAATGAATAGCATGCGAAGTATTTAAAATTGCTCAAATCTAGTTATCATAGCAGAATCTGACGCACCTTTTGTTTCAGCACAGTGACTTAAAAACTTTTTGGGAGTAATTTTAAAAACTGGAATTGATCATTGTTGTTGGAAGATGCAGTCAGTTTCTATAAAGGTCCAGTTTGAGAGAGCTAGAAACTATAGAGAGACGGACAAACAGAGGCAGAGATAGAAAGAGAGAGAGAGAGAAAGGGAGATACGTGTGTTGCGGAGAAGGTAAGACGATTTATCTGTGAAAATGAATGTAAAAGAATCGGCGGCGGCGCTGCAGTTGGATTCGTGACATCATTGGTAGAGAATGCGTTGAAAACATTATTGGCGCTTTTATAAAGACGTCGAGCTTTTGATGAGTTTCGGTGAATAGGAGAAGCAGATGAGGATAAATCATTTGTCAAGGAAAGATGTGATCATCGCCGAAAATACTGTAGCTACACAAATTCGTATAAACAGTTTTACCTCCCTTGAGTAGAGAAATCCACAAATTGTTTCATTTAGAAACTATTTGCATAGAACTGGCAAAAGATTCCCTTGATGTATTTCCGCCTTTGATGGGTGAATAATCGATTCTTCCGCCCAAATTCCATCTGCTGAAACGTTCTGAAATTGCATTCTGCAAGTCTGTACAGTAGAGTTAACGACCATATGGATATCTGTGACGTAGCTTTTTTGGGCGCTCTAGAAGTCTCGAGATTATCGTAAACATAGGGAAATTTTTACCCTCAGTGAATCAGAAACCCCTCAACTGATTAACTTCATATTTGATAGGAATGATAAAGCTTTTGGAAACCGCCTTTATTATCGGGGACGCTCCCAATGACACACATCTTAGGTAATAGTAAGTATGAAAAGCAGATGCCTATAAGCAGACCGGCTTTAATTTCGCAGCGATTATTGGCCACGCTCAAGTCAGCAGCTTAGGAGTTTCAAGTTTACATAAAGGGTCAAAACCTAATTTACTATGCTTCATCCACGTGACCTTTAACAAACTACACAACGTGTGATCTGGTCAAATGATATTCTGTTTATACATAGAAATACACAATGATAGTCTAGGGATTAGCATTATCAACTGTCGATCTAAAGATCGGAAATTAACATCTCTATACCTGCAGTGCTGAAATTTGTTTCTAGACCTCGTCTCCTTCTCCGTCCCCTTGCGAACTCGGTAATAATGAGTACACCGACCGTACACTGAGTAGAAAGGTCAGGTGGCGAGGAACGAGAATGACCACCCGCCATTATATGCCTATGCTAAGTAACATGACATCGTTAACATTTTATACCTATGGCTGTCTCTCAGGGTAGCCGAAGGAACTGCTCTACCTCTCTAATGGCTGGCTGCATTAAGCCTACATGTATATGTCACATATACATGTCTGCTTTCGAGAGACTTTATTAGGCCATTCAGCTGTTGAGTGGTTGCAAGACTAATGTTGAATAATGCTTCGTATCAGTTCAGGTTCTTTAACGATCGTCTATTTCGTCGTTTTAAACTGTCATTCTGAGATGCATTAATTCTTTTATTGCGTTAATTCATCCTATGTTGGTTGATCTTTACTCCAAATGCTTTCATTAGGCTATCATCATTGCTTTTTTAGGTCGTATCCTACCCTCAGCCAACCTTTCATGGTTTCTCCATTTTTCGCCAGTATTTCGTTTTGTATTACCACCTATTTTTGGTCTGTCCTGCAAATATATATTCTTGCCGGAAGTGATTATTTTTCATCTTATTGATGATATGGCGCCGACCGCAACCTCAGTTTTCCCATCTTTAATACAGCATTGCCTATGTAGTTTGACCTGATGGCGTTTAACTTAACAGTATTTTATTTTCTTGCTTAAAGCAGCAATACGTACGTACAGGCATTCATAGGCTTCTAAATGGTAGAATGATGAGAAGTTAAGAATTTGCAGTGCACACAAGAATCGTTTGTACCGGGCCTGGATAAAGCATTGAACTCCACATGAAGAGCTAAAATATAAGAACTATAGAAACAGTTTTACAAAGATTTCTAAGATGGCGATTAACTTTTATTATCCTGAGTTTTTTTTAAAGAAATGCTACTATGGACGCAAATAAACTCACTGTGTAGCTATAATATACGCAAAAGTGGTTGAAATTTTTCCCCATACGTATTTAACAATAAATGATAAGATAGTTAACAATCCACCTGAAATGGCTAATATCATTAATACCTTTTTTTAAATATTGGCCCTGGACTGGCATCAAAACTTGGTAAATCAATGCACAATTTTGAGTATTATAAGGCCCTCCTCTTGAGAATAGTATTTATTGTGAGGAGGTAAATAGAGAAGTCTCACAGAAGGCCTAAATCCCCAAAAATCCTCTGAGTATGATCAAATTTCTCTCTTATTAATCAAGGAGAATGTTAATAAGTTAGTGCAACCCCTAATAATGATATTCAACTTATCATTATATACAGGTGAAGTACCACTTGGTATGAAAGTGGATAAAGTAATACCCGTATTTAAAAAGGCGACCGCAGTATTATGACTATTTTTTGACCAATTTCTCTTTTATCAGTCTTTGTTAAAATATTAGAAAAACTCATTTATAGCAGGATAATGAACTTTCTGAAGAAATACTCGGCCCCTATATAAATATCAGTTCGGCTTTAGAATAGGTTATTAGACTAGTTTAGCACTGATAGACGTAATTGATAAAATAAATATATCTCTTAATAACAATGAATATGTGGTAAGTATCTTTTGTGATCTACAAACAAGCATTTGATACTGTTAATCATGAAATTCTGCTAAGTTGAATAATTATGGAATTGAGGCATCCTACATGATTGGTTTACTGATTACCTCACTGATCGAAAACAGTTTAGGCCTACCACTATGAAAATGATATTAATTCTCGGCATAATATAATACCCTGGGGTGTACCTCATGGATCTCTGTTGGGTCCCTTTAGGCCTACGTTAAAAATATGCCAATTTCAGTTCCTCGTTCCGATATACGTTTATTTGCTGACGACACTAATATTTTTTTCATGCGCGTAAGCCAGCGGCGTGGCACACAAATGCTAGTTCTGCATTAAATATATAATCTTTGCGATCGGTTTCTGGCTAACAACGTTCTTTAATAAAGATAAGACATCCTATATGCTTTCGATTATAAAAGAAACCGCTTTTTGATGACATTGATCTTTTATTGGATAATGTCAGACTTTCACGTATTTTATAAGTATTATTGATGAAACTAACCTGGAAAGAGCAAATAGACTACGTTATTAGTAAAATTTAAAACAAATTGTATATTCTTCAGACTAAGAAGTGAGTTAAATTGCTGTATTCTAAAAGATCTATTCTTTGCATTAATTTACCCTCACTTATTGTAAGGGGTGGAGAATGGAGATCTATCCAGCCGCTAACAAGACTGTTTTATATCGGTTAAATATTTGTATTAATCGTATTCTACGCATACTGCAAGGTGCTCCCTTCAGTACATCGGTTATTGGTTTATATCGGAACTACAATCCTCTTTCGTTAACAGACTTACGCAAATTTCAAGTATTATGTGTTGTCCATAAAATGTATGTACAGTTTGGATGTTCCACTTATATTCAATGACTATTTTAAACTCAATGCCGATGTTCACTCCCATTATGCGAGGAACAGGGACAATACCTTAATACCTAAATTTTTATCTACTAAAGGACTGAAGACAGCTCGTTACTGTGGGGCCAAATGGTGGCATGACTTCCAAGTCATATTAGAAACATAACTTCACATCGAAGATCTAAAAGCATGTTGAAATTGTATTTGATCGACCCTCTGAGTATGTAGAGAGTGCTTAGATATAGGTTACACTTAGGTAAAAGATCATAAGACTTGTTGGTTTGTTAGCACTGGTGATTGTTATTGCTTTGATTCCTATTAGTAAGTGTTGTGTGTATATGTCGGTGTTTTATGTTTGTCGTAACGTAAGCCCGATGTTTCTCAGCGCGTCACAGCCGACGTCAACGTTGCAAGCATGCAATCGATGATTGGCACTTACACGTATCCCGCAGTTAGAGGCACGTGACACAAATATGCTCAAATAAGTAAACAGCAATATATATCTTCAACTTGATATGGTAGAAAATTAATGAACAAACACCCACTGAAAACCAAGACGCACACACACACACACACACACACACACACACACACACACACACACACACACACACACACACACACACACACACACATACAAACAACGCGCCTAAAGAAAAACAACCGAAACTGGTTTCAAATTAAACGAGATTTTCTTCCTTTAACCCTCATCCTCATTGGTCAGAAAAGTTGCGTCATTGCACACACACACACACACACACACACACACACACACACACACACACACACACACACACACACACACACACACACACACACACACACACACACACACACACACACACACACACACACACACACACACACTCACACTCACACTCACACACACACACACACACACCTGAGAGTCACGTTCCACTCACTGTCTGGCGACGGGGCTTAAGTCATTAACATATGCAGCACATTAATTACATTAGCTGATCTTCCTTGAACGATACGCGAGCTTCTAAACGCCTTTATACTTTACAAGTGCCACATGTTGCACTGTGCTTCCATCAGTTCCATTTATGTTCGCCATCCTTCTTTGTTCTGTAGCATGAATTTTTTCGTTGTGTATGTTGCTATTTGCGAGTTCTACTACACGCAGTAATAATTACTGTAAAAAATTATTTATTAAAAAACTTTTGGTTTATCTTGGTTTGTTGATTCTTGAATTGCAAGATGCAAGTTAACACTTAGTAAACAAATTGACGGAGTTACAAACAATAGGTCTGGAAGAGACCATAGTCTCGAATAGTTAATTAATAGTTCGACGCGTATGGTTCATAGCGCAGTGTTTGTAATTTATGTAGCGCTTCCTTCTACGTCGTTTATGTTACATGCATCAATACCTAGCGCTCTGTTATATGTAGGTCAACATATTTTCTTTTTCAGTGATTGGTGACAGAGGATATCGCATGATTACCCTGTGTCAAGATACGACTGGATCTCCTACGGCGTATCCAGGTTGGCGTGAGGAGAGTGTCTTGTTATCCACAACCAGAAACAACATAGCCTATGGTTTACGTTCTTCCATCTGCTCCAACGCATTCGATGAAGTCCTCAGTCAGTCGTCAGCTATTATGAGATCTTTAGTAAAGCAAACGAAGCGTCTCTATGTTACACTGAACAACACAAACTCAAGCTGTAACTGTGTTCAATGTGAATAGTTTCAGCTAAAATGGAGCGATCTTATACTGCACACGGATGCAAATTTAATATATAAAACACGACTGCAAGACTTAGTATGTAATACATTTAGTTAATCTTCAATTCATATCAAAATACTGTCCTTTCATAACGTTTACATGCTTATTTGCTCAACCCTTCCTCCCAGTCTTCGGGAGGCATAATCCTTGCCATAAATTCCATAAAAGTATTTCGACTTTGCTTTCAAAATAGCTTCCTTAACCAAGCCCGATTCGCGGCACCGAAATTATTCATTGAAGCTGAAACATATTGCTCTCGGAACTTCATTGATGGTTGAACTGCTAGTAAATAAAATAAGCATTTGATGCTATTAAAGTTGCTAGATTTAAGAAATACATAACACATCTTGATGATGATATAAATGTATAAAGAAATCATACATTTTCATACGCCTTTAACAATTATCCTATAGAATTGGAATCCTATAAAGGTTATCGCTCCATTTGGCAACATAATAAATCAGCGGAGGTAGCCTTAGCAATGACTTTTAACAGAGGGTAGAAACGGTCTGCTTATTGTGCAAAGCATTTTCATGCGGAATAATTGCAGATGAATTTAGTGGTAATAGACCTAACCGTCATACACGCCGTGTTGCCGAAAGGAGGCAATTCGTTTCTCGGCTTAGACCCGTGGTAAACAGCTATTTGCTTCTGCATGTGTTGATAATGTTCTCGGATGTGAGAACCGGATCTGCCGAACGCATTTGGACAAGAATTACCCCGCAGCAGTCTCTGATTTGGATCGTATTCGGTTTTTAAGCGAAACTTGAGATTCTCTGTTGGTGCACATAAGAGCGACGAAAACGCGAAATGACCCGAATCATTCTATATAGAATACTTGGCAGGATTCACGTCTGCCGTCTGCGTTGAAGCTAATCAACCAAACGACCGCTATATAAATTCGGGTGGTAATTACTAACATCTGAAGCATATCGGAGGCAAAAGGCATTTGAATGAGTTCATTGTTGGTTTCATCTGAACAATTGAGCGGTCTTTATCTGAATGTCTATAGACTTAATGAAATTGAATGTCCATAGATAAAGACTTTATGAAACACAAATTAAATATTTAAATGCAATTTTAATATCCAACACATTTTCAGCAGGTTCTTAATATTAGATATTTAGCTCTAAGAGAAACTACAATGACACGGTGAAGGTAATATGTAATACTGTATAAGTATTACGCTCCTTTAAGTAAGAACTAGTCAAACAGATTTTAATAATTTGGTATATCATTTGTTCTCCATTCTGTTGTTCGTCCACATCTGGCTGAAGGTCACTCGCCTTGACAGCATTATTTCTGACTTCAAGACTGAGAAAACTTTGCCACCTCAAGTGGTCTAATTGATCCTATCGATTCGTCTTTAAATTTGCACATTCCTAGGTACAGTAAAACATGTATATTTCTAACACTTTCTCCTTTCTTAATCAACATCCTCGTTAGTTGGTATTCTATACAGCTTTCCTTATATACATATACATATAGACTAGCATTCATTAACTCGAACACACACACACACACATTGATGGCGAGTGGTATAAAACATTTATATAGGCCCTGTGCATTTTACATTATTACATACATACACATATACGTATATATACGGATGTGTAATGGAGTGCCGAACAGCGCCGAAGACATTTCGTTGGCTAGGTATGCATGTGTGGATGTGCACAGGGAACCATAGCATTGTTAGCATATTACAGTCGCAATGCTTGGCCGCGTCTTAGCTAATGCATTATCGACAAGCGCCCAGAGACCCCCGCATCCATCCTCCCCCTACCATCATCCTCTGCAACCCCTCCACCACCACCACCTCCCCTCCATCTCTTCCAAGAAGACAGCAGTCGACAGATGGAGCTTTTAACTAGTTCTGCGTCGACGCAGCGATGTCGACACTTGTCGCTTGGCGGCGGCGGCGGCGATGGTCACCGTGAAGGCAGAGGCCACCTATCGGTCGTTTCTTGAGCATCATCCCCAGCATCCGTCGTCATCGTCTTCTGCACCCGCGAGCAGCCTCTCGTGACCGGCGGAGGATGCTTTGGTCGACGGCTGCTGCTGCTGCTGCTGCTGCTGATGCTGCTGCTGCTGCTGCTGCGTCCATTCGTTCGTTCGGTCGTATAAATAGGATGGAGCAAAGCGAAATTTTCTAATTGATGCTCGGAAAGTCAACTTGGATTCCGTCGTCGGGTATTCTTTCCTTTTTGTGTAATTGATTAATTGATATATTGCTTATTTAGTTAGTTATTCCGTTATATATTTACCTCTTGTGCGAATTTGTTAGAAATTTGTATAGTCCCAGTTCAGTAAACTAATCAGAGGCACTGTACCCCGCTAGCTCATATTTATTAAATGCAGAGAGTTTGTCAGTTAGCAAGCAATGCACAGAAAACGAGAAGAGTTACCAAGCGGCTTGCTCCCGCATATATATGCAGAGCCAAACGAGTGGATTCCTATCCAGAATTGGTAGTTGAAAGTATGTGCGACGCTCCTAGACCAGGTTGTATTGAGGATGAGAAACAACGATGAGCGATGTGGTTCGCCGCCAGTCGCACCATCCAGCAGTAGGCCTACCTTGCAGTTGGTAGATGATGCAGAGACCGATGACATCTCTTGAGGCAGGACGTCGGCGCCGGACAGGCATTCGAATGACGGCAGAACCATTCCGAGGTTGAAGCCACTCCAAGACTCTTCCGGTCCTCCCCTCCCACCGAATTCAAGAGCTTCCTACTAACACGAAGAACCGTTGATCCTTGGCCTAACTTTCCAGCTGGCGACTGTCACTCTCTGATTGGTACACGATTTTATCTTTCGTTGACTGTGATGGGTCATCGATGCGACGAAACACAATCGAAAAGACACGGAATCTTAACGGAATCAAACAAAACATCGAGACACAGACTCAGTGGAGGGAGAAAGTTTGAGCAATCGAGATTGGTTCGGACTTCATATGTATGTAACTATGTACAGTACATATATGTATGTAGGTCTGTATGTTTGTAAAACGTATGTACCTGTGTATGTATGTATGTATGTACGTACGTAATCCGTATGTATGGTTGTATGTATGTGTGTGTGTGTGTGTGTGATTGTATGTTACACCAATGATAATGCGCCAGGTTCTCCCAAAATTATTCTTTTGTTTCTTTCTCTTGTAATTCATCTTTTACCATTTGCCTGTTATTTTCTCGTCATCTCTTTAGTTAAATCTAACATGTCAGTCTTACTGATGAATGTATTGGTCTTGTGACCACTGATGCTGAGACTCTATAATGTTATTGCTAACCTGTCTGTATCGTCATGTATTGTCTCTGATGTTATTACCTGTGGGTTCCTACCTAGCGGGATATTAGTCTTTTCTGGAACTCCCAATTGTATCCCATCTAACTGTCACATGTATTTATGTTATTTAAATTAAGTCATCACTTGTTTCTTCTATTTCGATTTGCTATTTTCTGTTCTGATTGACACGTGATGAGACGCAATAGAGAACTATGTCATGCTATGTTATGTCATGTACGTATGTATGACATGTTTGCATGAGTAGGAGTTAAGTAGGCGTTTCAACGCATTCGCTAGGTGTCGTTCTGAAAGCTTAAGAACCGTTACAATGAGTGAATCTGAAACCGGAGTTGACGCATTCGCCAGGCGGCGTTCTAAAAGCTTAAAAACCGTTACAAAGAGTGAATCTGAAACCCCAACCTTTTGGCGCTATCAAGGGCCTGCCAGAGGGAATCGAATGGTCATTCAGGGTAAAGAAATGAGATTACCAACGTTTGCTGCCGGCCGAGAACCTCCCACGAGGCCGGCCCAAACCGGGTCATTTTTCAATTTAAATAAATGAATAGGTTGTGGTATACATAAAACATAATGCTAGGGCAAAACTTTTGCATTTGGCTCGGTATAGGGAAAACAACCCTCTGCTGTCGCAGGTGCATTGGGGAGTACTGTTTCAAGCATTTAGCACGACTGCGAAACGGTTGTGGGACGAGACCTTGCGCCAAATGTGGAAGGGGTATAAAAACACACGTGGGTGAGTGTATGAAATGTGGTTATTTCGCTAAATATTTGAGAGCTCGACGAGGTGGGTTAGTCCGTGAATTTAATAAAGAATGGAAGCGACTATCAAATATATCAGTAGAATAAAAAAAATTATCATTTGAACAAATGATATAGTTATTGTATTGAGATAATACAGATGAGCAAGCGTCAATCGAATATCAGTAAACAAAATTTCATTTTGAACAAATGATATAATTATTATATTAAAGAAAAGTTTGCCACAGTAGTATAAAATAATTTATAACTATGGCATTGTCTACGAATGAAAAAATTGAACAATTGTTGGGTGAGTTTACCGGTCCCCCAGCTCTTCGAGCTGTTCTACAGAATATCTTAGACGAACCTATCCCAGATGCAGTCAAAAGGCGCTTACTACAGCCACTGCTTCCAAGGCCAATTCCGCCAGCGCGCAAGCGCAGAGGGGCAAAACGTAAGGCCCTTCTGGCAGAATTCGACCCACTCCTAATTAAGAAGGATAGAGGTGGACCACCACCCTTTCTAGTGCACAGAGAGCTAGCCAATCAGCATCTGAGAGACTTCCGCGCAGAAGTGCCGCTTAATCACAGGCTGGAAGGAGATGCGTTGGCTTTCTTGAGTGCAATGGAGCACAACATTGAGGCGCAACTCAACGAAGAGCTGTTGAAACAAGACGGTCTGAAATACTCGCAAGTGTTGACAGTTGAGTTGGAAAAGCTGGCTCCGACTGTTGATAATGTGTATGATGGCAACGCGACCCCGGGTACTATTACCAAGACGGTCTACTTTCGAAGCAAAGCAGTGCCAGTTACCAATGCGGGTAAAATCCAAGGGGCTATACGAAAGGCCAAGGCTGAAGTACTAAACCTCCTCGAAGAGTACACCAATGAGGGATCGGGGTGGAGATTGAGGCGGGTCGTGGGGCTAGACCTCGGTGTTGCAAGATATAAGCCTTTCCGGGGTAAAAGCTACTTTCCCACACCAAAGTACATCCCCCCTCGCACGGTTATTAATGTCAAGAATGAAGATAACCGATGCTTTGAGTGGGCCATTTTAAGTGCCATGTATCCAGTAGAAAAGGACCCTCAACGCCCAACTAAGTATCGTACCCACCTCCAGGAGTTAAACTTTGGCGGTATAGAATTTCCAGTGAAAGTCACAGATATCGACAAGTTTGAGCGTCAAAATCCAACTATAAGCGTCTCAGTCTTCGGGTGGGACACAGCTTTGTATCCAATTCACATTTCAAACCGGGCCAGTGTCCACAATCTTGACCTTCTACTACTGGCCGACGACGCAAATGAAAATTTTCATTATGTCTGGATCAAGGATCTAGCCCGCATGCTTTATAATAACAGCAAATTTCATGGTCGAAAACACCCATGTCGCCGCTGCCTACACGTATTCTGTAGACAAGACTTGCTGGATGCTCATATCAAGGATTGCCAGGGCATTAGTAAGAAGCCTCAGCGGATTGAGATGCCTAAGGAGGATGAAAATATCCTCAAATTTCAGAACCATCGCAAACAGATGCGAGTCCCGTACACCATTTACGCCGACTTCGAGGCGTTGAACGTGCCAGTCCTAAATGCAGCCATGAACCCCAACGAAAGCAACACCAGACAGATAGCTGAGCAGAAACCGTGCAGCTTCTGTTACATAGTAGTTCGATGCGACGGTCGCACGAAGAAACCAGTTTTATACCGGGGAGAAAACGCCGTGGAAGAGTTCCTACAACGACTACAAGGCGAGCTAGCCACTATCAAACAAAGGCTGGCCACCCCAGCTAAGATGGTTATGTCAGCAGTTGATCGCCAATCATTCCGCGAGGCTACTGAATGTCATATCTGCGGAGAAGCGCTCGAAGAGGATAGAGTTCGCGACCACTGTCACATTACCGGTAAATATCGAGGTGCCGCTCACAACGCCTGCAACCTCAAACTTCGAATATTTCCAGATAAGTGTAAGGTACCGGTGGTCTTCCACAATCTGCGAGGTTACGACAGCCACCTCATAATGCAAGCGATAGGTAGCTGTGAGGCCGCACAGGATGAGGAAACTGAAATTAACTGTATTCCAAACAATATGGAGAAGTACATGACATTCAACATAGGACAACTACAGTTCATCGACAGCCTCCAGTTTCTAAACAGCTCGTTGGATAAATTATCAGGAAATCTGCCGCTAGAGGATCTGAAAGTCACAACAGCATATATAAAGGAAAGTTTCGTTCATGATGATAGGACAAAACTAGATCTTTTGAGGCGAAAGGGCGTATATTGTTACGAGCACATTGACGATTACCACCGCTTCGAAGAAGACCGACTTCCACCCAAAGAAGCGTTCTACAGCAGGCTGTCCCGAGAGAACATCTCTGATGAGGATTATCAACACGCTCAAAGAGTATGGGATGAATTCGAATGTAAGACTCTGGGTGACTATCACGACTTGTATCTCCGTACGGATGTACTCCTACTAGCCGATGTATTCGAGACCTTCAGAGACACATCGATGAAGCACTACAGTCTGGACCCGGCTAACTACTTCAGCCTACCAGGAATGGCCTGGGACGCTTTGTTGAAAAAGACGAAGATCGAACTCGAACTTTTCACCGATATAGATATGCATTTATTTGTAGAGAAAGGTCTCCGAGGTGGAATCTCGATGGTATCCAAGCGCTTCGCAAAAGCCAACAACCCACAATGCCCAGATCACGATACCACGAAGCCAGACAACTGGATCATGTACCTCGACGCGAATAATCTTTACGGCTGGGCGATGCAACAGCCACTACCAGTTGGAGGATTTAGCTGGGAAAGTCCTACTCTCGACGAAGTGTTGGAAACTCCAGATGACGCGCCTGAAGGCTTCCTACTTGAAGTCGATCTTGAGTACCCGGAGCACCTCCACGAATCACATAGCGACTATCCCCTAGCACCGGAGACCCTGACAGTCCAAGAGGGGTGGTTGAGTGACTATCAGAATGTGCTTATGAACGAGTTGGGAGGCAAGTTCACAAAGCATGTGAAGTTAGTACCAAGCCTGCGACCTAAGGAGCGGTATGTGGTCCATTATAGAAATCTCAAACTATATCACTCGTTGGGGCTGCGAGTTTCTAAGATCCATCGTGCCATTAAATTTAGACAGGAGGCGTGGATGGCTCCATATATCGAGATGAATACAAAATTGAGGGCGAAGGCAACGTCGGAGTTTGAGAAGGATTTCTTCAAACTGGCTAATAATGCGGTCTTTGGAAAGACCATGGAAAATCTTAGAAAAAGAATCAGAGTTAACCTGGTACCGACCTCAAAAGTTGACAAACTTCGTAAACTAATTGCTGACCCGGCCTACATATCACACAAAATCTTCAACGACCAACTCGCCGCGATTCACAGTTTGAAGAACAAGCTCAAGTTAAACAGACCTGTATATGTCGGCCAGGCTGTCCTCGACCTCAGCAAGCATCTGATGTACGACTTCTGGTACAACGATGTGAAAAACGAGTACGGAGAAAAAGCCCAGTTGCTATATACAGACACAGATAGCCTCTTATTTCAGGTGGAAACTCCGAACGCTTACGCCGATATGTGGAATAAAAAACACTTATACGACTTTAGTGAGTTTCCAAAAGACAGCCCATACTACGACGTCGAGAACAAGAAAGTCGTGGGCAAGTTCAAGGATGAATGTAACGGAGTCGCCATCGCGGAATTCGTGGGACTGCGCCCGAAGATGTACTCGATCTTAAAATCGGGTGGTTCAGAAATCAGGAAAGCAAAAGGCGTTCAGAGAGCAGTTGTGAAGAAGGATCTGCACCACGAGCTATACAAGGAGTGCCTGTTCGAACGAGAAGAGATGCGGCACACACAAGTCGTGATTAGAAGCCACGACCACCAGATCGGAGTGTACGAGCAGAATAAGATCAGCCTCTCTCCATTAGACACAAAAAAGTGGATATCTCCGGACGGGATAACAACGCTGGCATATGGGCACTACAAAATCAACGACGGTTGAGTATTCTATCGGGGGGTAGCTCAGTGCCCATAGGCACCAGAAGCAGCTCCTCACGTACAAAACCGCGGCCAGGCCCATCAACTAGATGGTATAAAGCCGGTTTACCAGCCTGCCGAACAACATCCAAAATAGCGTGGATGGTGAGCGACCAGTTAGGATCGGTGGCACGTTTGCTTCCACCTTCGAGCTCGCCGGGAGCGTACAAATAGCGGACGAGAACGTCGTGTCCGAGAATAGGCTCATCCATTCCCCACAAACGAGTTTTCATTTGTGAATGAGAGGGCTTCTGTGTCACTTTAGCAGCTTTCATCGCTTCAACCGGCTTCATGTCGAGCAAGCGCGTCGGCTCATCGTTTAGTGTAGCTACAACTTCGGGCAATCGTCGAACCCATTCCACTGACCGTTCTGATGACCCCCTTGCATCCAGGAGCAATTCCTGAGCGTATTGAGCACCGAAGAGTCGCTCAGCTAGAGTACGGTTAAAGCGTTCAACGATGCCCTGTTGGCGATGATTTGCAGCCTGTCCGCGTCTTACAAGAACGTCGTGCTTCGCCAGCAACGGTGTAAAATCACCCTGAAGAAGTCGAGGCCAAGTCAATGGACCCCTCTTATAGATCCGGCTTAAAGCGGCGGCGACTTCGGTCGCACTTTTGTTGATCAACGGTTCAGCTTCTTTGTATCGTGAGGCAACATCAACAACAGTGAGAGCGTATTTATAAGTCTTTCGACCTACTTTATCGTGAGGTAAAAACAAGAGATCGGCTTGGTGTACCGCGTTTGGTCGATTTTCATCGAACTTTGGACGCGGTATGCGGCGTGGAACGGGAAGATAAATCTGCCACACAGCTTGTTTCTTCAACCAATCACGAGCCTCCGCCTCGGAAACTTTGGCGGCTGAGGCTAGTTTCTTCGCCGCAGCCTTACCTCGCCAGTAACCTCTAGGGCTGTAATAGACGGCTGAAAGGTGCTTAGACATTTCAGTAATACTATATATTACAAACAGGTAAACACATACACAAATGATTTTCATTTGCGTTTTCATAAATGAAACTCATTTATGGCCCTTCGTTCTGACACCCATCCCCAGCCTCGACTTCGCTGACATAATGGCCGATACGAGCCGGGCATCCTTCTTCTCATAATCTGGAGTTTCATCGGTGAGTGCGATCTTCGACGCGGCTGCAGCGAGGATGTCATCTGCGTGGTTGCGCCCCGTAGTATCTTTATGAACTGCGTATGCCACATCGTGGTGGAGGCACGCACGGTCGAGCTGATTAACACCGTGATAGCGCTGTGACAGCCGTTTGTCGAGTTTTGTGAATGGTCCACAGTAAGAGTACTTTCCCGTGTTCTGAAAAGAACCTCCCGGATTATCTTCCGAAGACATACCGGATGGAAGGCTCATATGCATTTCTGGTAGAGGTAGAGCGTTGAGGGCCCTATTCAGTAGCGAGCCTCCGCTAGACTCATGAGTCTTGCGCTTCCGCACTTTAGAAGGCAAAATTTGGCTCTTCTTTGCACCGCAGACGGCACAGGTTCCCTTCTTGGCTGGCCGACCGTTTCGTAACTCGACGATTGTTTCATTTGAAGTCTCAGTATGTTTCTTACATCGTAGGCAATACATTGTGTTCGTTGAATACAATCATAACTCGTTGTCTCTATATGGAAATAACAAATTTCGATCTCGAAGCCGACGATGGGAAAAAACACCACCATTGGTTGTTGCCATCAAGCATACGATGCATAATCTGTGGGCCTAGCGGATGTGGAAAAACAAACCTACTACTCAACCTCCTTCTGAAGAAGGGGTACCTACGTTTTGACCGGCTCTATCTATACTCAAAGTCTCTGGGACAGGAAAAATATCAGTTTCTTCGGGACTGGATAACAGAACTCGAAAAAGTTGCCGGTAAGGAAGTGGCTTCCTTTCACTCTTGCTCAGATGAAATAGTTCCAGTTGAATCATTAAATAAGAATGCCAGAAGCCTTCTAGTTTTCGATGACGTCATGCTTGAAAAACAGTCGCCCATCGAAAGGTATTTCACTATGGGTCGACACGGTGGCGCGGACTGCTTCTACTTAACACAGAATTATTTTCGAATTCCGAAGCAAGCGATCCGTGACAATGCTAATCTTATCGTCCTCTTCAACCAGGATAGCAAGAATTTACGAGCCATTCACGATACGTTCGTGGGCGGCGACATGTCTTTCGATGAGTTCCGTACGTTCTTCAGCGAGTGTGCTGCCCAGCCATATGGATTCGCAGTCATAGATTTGACGTCCAAAGTGTACGATGGAAAATATCGTTGCGGGTTCGATCGCTTCTATAAGCCCAAGGCAAGTATTTAAAGACATGATATAGGCAACATATAGCTGACATACAAACGCGATGTGGACAAAAGTTTCGTCTAAACAGGAGCGAGACGCCTTGACTCAGGATTATTTAGCTCGGAGAAATCGATTGAGACAGCGTTTCGTAGATGAGAAGCTCGGTGAAGCCAACCTTCAGTACGATGCGGCAAAACTTTTCAAACCAATAGCCACAGCCACGGCTGAATCCCAGGCGGCTACGTCTAAGGAGCTGCAGAAAGTTACCAGCGCCTTACAGGATTTGCCAGCACAGATTTCAGAGTCTGCTAATTATAACCCGATAGCAGCTTTGTTCGGTGAAACCGCAGGAACAGCAGCTCCAACGGCTGCTCCAGCCCTTCCAGCGCTTCCAACATCCCGAATCCCCCACGCATTGTTAGTAGATCCAAACAAATATCTCAACGTCGCGGCAATCACACGACACGGTTTCAAACCTCCGAGCGAGCTCGATCTAGCCGACATTGCAGGTGCTGAAAAGATAATCGGTGAGGTAAATCACTATAATCGCCACACCCTGGGCAAAGAGAAAAGGAAAGCCAATAAGCAAGGAGACGAAGAAAAGGTAGATGAGGTGACTGCAGATATCGAAGCCCTAAGGGAATATAAAAAGCGAATCCATACACTGCTAGCGGGCCACAGCCTCATCAAAAAGGGAAAGGGTTTCAGCGTCCCAGCCGTTCCTCTTAAATTACAAGGTAGCGCCTTGGGTGAGCTCTCCGTCGACCCCGTCGCGCTGTCTGCTGGTAGACTAAGAGTGTTTAAAGGTGGGAACCTCGTGCTCGAAGCTCCTGCCGATGAGTCATTGTTCAGCCTGTTAACGAAACGCTTCGTTAAGACTAAGCAATATTCGCCTCAGGCAATTGAAACTTTCAAAAAGCTCGTACAGATGTCTGGTCTGCCTATTCATGGCCGGAAAAGTAAAAAGTTCCAGCTGATTCGAGGCGGCGCGGTGCAATTTTACAACGATCCAAACGCCCTGGTAGAGAGGTTGCAGCTTTTGGTGGCCTCTAGGGCCGCGGGAAACACAGGTCTCGGCAACGAAATCTCCGCCATTCTTGATGAGTTACTGCGTTCCGGTGCGATCTCCAAAGAGCTGGCACTCGAATTGAATAGAAACATGCTCATAAAATAAAATACACAAGATGGAACGCTCGGAGAAACTACTCGAAGAAATTCGAGAACTTTTGCAGCCTAAGGAAAATTTTAGTATAGTTGTTTCCTCAGATACTACAGGGTGGACCACGGCTTTCTCACCACCGCTGTACCTGGATCCAAAAAGACGCTTTGAGCTTGCTTTGGTCAATCTTGAAACCTATAATTCGATTCCGAACATTGACAGTTCAAATAACAAGTTCGTCTACAGCCCCACCAATGGACAGACCTGGAAGACGATCATTTTACCCGACGGAAGCTACGAGATCGCACAGATTAATTATGAAATCAGCCGGCAGTTAGAAATGCAAAATCCGCCGCCGCCAGGTGTTGCTCAACTCAGCTTTGATTCTCCTATTACTGTAGGAGCTAACGCATCTACCCTTCGCGCCTTCGTAAAGATAACGAAGGCCCGTTTTAAGGTAGATATGGCCGCATCTACCATCAGGCAAACGCTCGGTTTTAACCCTCAGACGCTTAGTCTTGGTTATAAAGAGGGAGAAAATCCAGTCGATATTCTCCGGGTGGACACAATCCTGGTAAATTGTGATATTATCTCTGGATCGTATCGAAATGGTAGCCAGCTGCCAGTAATCTACAGTTTTTTCCCGGATGTGTCGCCCGGCTATAAGGTAATCGAGTCTCCGAAAAATCTAGTGTACCTACCAGTAGCACCGGCTGGCAACGTACAGGGCATTCGTGTGTGGCTGACCGACCAGAATGGTGAACAATTAAACCTCCGCGGTGAGACAGTAACTATAAGGTTTCACATCCGCAGTGCGTAGATTTTCACACTTAAATATTCTCATGTTTGTTCTTGGAATTAAAAAGCGGCGTCGTGTCGTGGGTGGTGGACTTTTCGACTGGATACCCAAAATCGCGGGCTTCCTTGGCCGTGCAGGCTCCTTCATTTCGGCGAATAGAGGCACAATCACAAACGTTGCCAAGGCGGTTGGTAATGTCGCGAAAGCCGGCGCCACAACAGCATCTGCCGTCAGGCAAATTGTTGATGCCGTGAAAGCGAGACGCGCTGCGGCCGTAAATGAAGCTCATTTACGAAATGAAAACTCATCTGCCGCGCCTGTTGTTCCCGCACCTTTGGAGAAGGCGCTCAGCGACAAGAGCATCGAATACTTAAAACAACTGGCTGTGAGTCCGCCACCCGTTGTTCCGACAATGGCCGACATAAACAGCCGCATTGCTGGATCCGGTTTCAAAACTATAAAGCCGAGTCGTTGTGGTAGGGGTCTGTTTCTTGCAAAATGAAAAAAATTTCCGACTAATTCATAAAACGCAAAAAAGCTTTACCCACCACATATGAAATTAATTTGCAACATGATTAATAATTGAAGCTTGAACTTTTTTAGCTATAATAATGGCGGCATTTGACGTGCCGAGTGAAATGTTGGACATCGCTTCGGCGGTGCCCGATGACAATAGCATCGAATCGTTTGAATACCGCGAGTATGAATCACAAAACCCTGCGGCTATTAACAATGGCCAGGCCATACAGATAGACATCCAGAACCAAGACATTTTCACACAGCCTTCTAAGAGCTACCTTCTTGTGGAGGGCAGGCTTACATCAACTGGCGCGGGTTACATCGCAGACTCGTTAGTGTCATTCATCAACAACGCCATCCCGTACATGTTTTCTCAAATTCGATACCTGGCTAACAATACCGAGATAGAGAATGTCATGTCACCTGGGCAAGCCACGACGATGAAAGGCATGCTGGTTTACGGCGATGATTTTTCCAAAGGCGAAGGTTTAAACATGTGTTGGCAGAAGGACACGACTGCGGCGGCGGCGGCTGCGAATATCGGCTTCGAGGCCCGTCGACTGATGATCATTGGAAAACCCGTCCCTATTGGAACGTTTTCATTCATCGTTCCCTTAAGACATCTATTCGGCTTTTGCGATGATTATCACAAAGTCGTATACGGGATTAAACACTCCTTACTGCTGAGCCGGCAGGGAGATGCAGACGCGATCTTCAAGGAAGCCGCAGCGGCCAATGGCCAGATCGCGCTGACTAAACTCTCCTGGTTCATGCCGCATATAATACCCGCTCTGGAGTATAAAAGCATGCTTATGAAGCAGATTGAAGCCAAGGTTAAGGTACCTGTGGCATTCCGCGCCATGCAATGCGACAACATTGCGGTGCCACGAGCGACGACTTTTTCCTGGCGTTTGAGTGTTAAGTCGGGCACGGAAAAGCCACGCTGGATTCTTGTTGCTTTTCAAACTGGAAAGAATGCACATCAAGGCCAGAATCCGGCACTGTTTGACCATGTGCAGGTTCGCAACATTTTCGCTATGCTCAACAGCGATCGCTACCCGGTTGTTGACATGAATCTCGACTTCACCAAGAGGACAACCTCTCGCGCTTACAAGGCCCTACGTGACTTCAAGGAAGAATATTGCGGCATAGACGCGCGTGAATCGTCGTGCCAACCGACACCAATCGAATTTGTAGATTTGTTTCCGATCTTCGTTCTGGACGTGCGGAGGCAATCTGAACGACTTAAAACCTCTGTACAGGACATACAAATCAAGGTGGACTTTAACGAAGGGGTACCAAATAATACGACAGCATATGCCGTCCTGATCAGCGACCGACTCCTGAATTTTGAATCGGATGGCAGCAAATTCAACGTCGTTTACTAGAAATCGTTTTTTCACATTTAGATACAAGGCCCTCTTTTGATATATTTTTCAAAAATGAAAACTGAATACGTTGCGTTCGGCCTTTCACTGACCGAAGGGCAAAAGCAAACATTGGCTAGAGCTGCGCGTGCCGGCACTGGCGCCACGATCCGGCTCACTCATGGCCAGCTTCGCGGAGACGACAAGCTCGCGCTGACAAAAGTTCAAGCCGCCCGAATCGTGAAGAAGATTTCGGAAGGCGTTGGCATGGAGCTGAGATTCACCAAAACGCAATTGAAAAAGATGACAAAATCGGGCGGCTTTCTTCCACTGCTGGCTCTCCTCCCACTGATTTTTGGTGGGTTAGGCGCGGCGGGTGCCGTGGGTGGCATTGCCACTGGGGTGGCAGAGGCCGTGCACAACAAACAGGCCAACGACGCCGCACAGGCGGAGGCGGAGCGTCACAATCGCGCACTCGAAGCGCGGGGGTCCGGTTTATATCTCGGGCGCCAGACTCGTGGTGGTTGTTGCCCAATGTGTAAAGGATCGGGTCTCTACATCGGACAAAAAAACTAAAACCGCTGAGCAACTTTGACATAGAGAAAGTCGCTCGAGGTCTGCCGCATTTCCGCGGTGTTTTCATGCGAGATGGTCTGCCCGCCGTGGCTCGTGAGAAGGAGTGCGGAGTTGTTAATTTAGATTCCGGTTCCGGCGATGGCACTCACTGGGTCGCCTATTGGATAGATGGGCCTATAGCAGTCTATTTTGATAGTTATGGGCTGGATCCGCCTCTCGAAATTTCTCGATATTTAAAAAATCCTATAAGAACTCAAACATTTCAGCTACAGGGGCCCGATGATGTGGTATGTGGTCATCTCTGTCTGCTCGTGCTAAGAGAGCTCGCTGCCGGAAAGAATTTTGAAGATATCGTGCTTGACCTATGTTAGACTTCCATCACCTTTTTGTATATAAAAATGCCGGTTGATAAATTTGGAAGAGACGGTGGAGGTGGGGTGGGAGGAGGGCAGATAAGCGCCGCTGGGCTCGTCCACAAAGCGGGTGACACCATGATGGGAATTCTGTCGGCTGGAGGTTTTCGACTGACAAACGTGGGAACGCCCACCATGGAAACAGACGCCGCGACAAAGGCTTATGCAGACATCATAGATCAGGACAACTTACAAATCACCGGTGGAACGATGTCTGGTGTTCTAAAAATGGGTGGCCACAAAGTTACTGGGCTGCCCACAGACGCTGGTGCGTCTGAAAGCGACGCTGCGAGCTGGGCACAAGTGGTACGATACGCGGACCAGAAGGCGACCGCAGCCGAAAATCATGCAGACCAAAAGCTTATCGATGCCAGGCAGTACACGGACGAGAAGAATGCGGGGCTGAGAGATTCCGTTAGGCGGTATGCAGATGACAAGGACCTTATTGTTAAAAGTTATGTTAACGAGCAAGATGTTATCGTCAGGAATGCGTGCGTGCTCAAATCCGGCGGCGTAATGACTGGAAGTTTAGTTATGGGTGGCCACCGAGTTACTGGGCTCCCAACAGAAATTTCAGGATCCGATAGCGACGCAGCGAGTTGGAAACAAGTGTCAACAGCGGTCGCTGGCGCTCTAGTAAAACTCGATAGAGTACCCACGGAGTCGTTGCATGTGGTGAATAAGCGGTATGTAGATTCCCGCGACGCTTCTTACAGACAGTACGTGGATGAGAAGGTCACCACCGCTAGAAGATATGTGGACGAGAAGCATGCTATCGTAAGAGGCGGGCATGTGCTCAAAACCGGCGATTCTATGACTGGTGATTTGACCATGGGTGGCAAAAGAGTGACTGGGCTGCCAACAGAAATTCCAGGATCTGATAGCGACGCCGCGAGTTTGAAACAGGTGACGCAGCTGATCAGCAACGCCACTAAGAATAATGATACGGCGCCGGCTGGACCAAAGTACTTGACTAACAAACGGTATGTGGACGCGAAAAACGCTGAGATTGGAGCTTCAGTTAGACTCCATGCGGACCAGAAAGCTGAAGCTGCTAAGACGTACGCCAACGAGCAAGATGTTATCGTTAGGAGCGCATGCGTGCTTAAAGCTGGTGATGCAATGACAGGTGATTTAATCATGGGCGGTAAAAGAGTTACTGGGCTCCCTACGGGCGCAGCAACGTCCGAAAGCGACGCGACGAGTATGGCACAAGTATCGAAGCTGATCGCCGACAACATGACAAAGAGTGATAGAGTACCAACAGAACCGTTGCATGTGACAAATAAACGATACGTTGACGTGAAAAACGCTGAGATTGGAGCTTCCGTTAGACTCTATGCGGACCAGAAAGTTGAAGCTGCTAAGAGGTACGCCAACGAGCAAGATGTTATCGTTAGGAGCGCATGCGTGCTCAAATCCGGCAGTACCATGACCGGTGATCTGGCTATGGGTGGTA
This sequence comes from Allolobophora icterica, assembly GCA_963556255.1. Lineage (NCBI taxonomy): Eukaryota > Metazoa > Annelida > Clitellata > Crassiclitellata > Lumbricidae > Allolobophora > Allolobophora icterica. The sequence goes on along the minus strand of OY744607.1, from coordinate 31,840,072 downwards.
AAAGAGTGACTGGACTCCCAACGGAAATTTCAGGATCCGATAGCGACGCTGTGAGTTTGAAACAAGTTACGCAGCTGATCACCAACGCCACTACGGATAATGTTACGCTGCCCTCGGGACCATGGTACCTGACCAACAAGCAGTATGTAGACAGAGAGATAGCTAATGAAAGGCGATACGCGACGAGCATCAAGATTCTCAACTACAGCGGCCACATTCCGCCCCTATCCAGAAACGTTTCCGAAACGGGTTTTATTGCCTCGGCCAACGAATCTTTACCCACTAACCCGCCTCATATGGCATTCAACTCGGGAGTGAGAGGTGAGTGGAAGACGGCGTCCACATCGAGAGCCAGTATTTTGGATCAGGGTAGAGGGACTTGGTTACAGATTGAATGCCCGACGCCTGTGCGAGTATGGAAGGTTAGTCTGGCTGGGGGATCTAGTCCTACTGCACCACGTATCACGTCCTGGGAGATTTATGGGACTCCACCCACCGATTCGACGAGATTCAATGCTCTCATTTCCTCCACTGCCACTTTGACTAATTCTGCACAAGAGTTCACCTTCACTGATGACAGAGTATACAAAAAATTCAGGCTGATGGTCTTGGCCACCAGCCCGCCACAACCTACTTTTGGAATATCCCACTTCCAGATCTATACATATTTTAAACACGAGGGACAGTCAGTAGTATAGAAAAATATGACTGACACGCACTACAAGATTCGGGGGTATCTCCGTCAACACGGAGAAATAGACATGTGCAAATACAGCATAGACAGTCTAGGTGATGTGGGCCACTGGGGGTACGACATCCCGAAGCCCACCGCAGAGCTATTGACCGCGGTGCCTCAACAGCACATCGACTTCGTGTCTGACGATTACCACAGCCGTGATATCTATACGGCGGCCGGAACGGTAACCACGAGTGCGTGGCAAACTCTTCCATTGACCGCTGCGCGTTTTCCGTGTATAAGTTTGCAAACCACCAATCAGGGGGTTTCGTTAGAGGGCGGGTTCTGGAAGCTTACAGTCTTTGGTGTTTGCGGTGGTGATGCAACAGTTCGCGTTATAGCACCGGCAGCTGCTGGGGGTAGCATCGATCGTACAGTTGACATTCAAAGTGGACAATTTGATGCATCTAGGGCAATATTCGTTCCAGGACAAACGAGTTTCCGAATTGAAGGCAAAAAGAGAGGCGTTGAAAGTACTTCATCTATCGACTTAAACGTAACTTTACTAATAGAGCAACTATAAAAAACAATGGCTTTGTATCCAACGCTTACGGAGCCGACAATTTCGTCAGACACGAAGTCGCAGACGTTTCGTCTGCAGAAGATCGGTGAAGTAGAAGCATTCCTGAGATCTGAGGCGATAAGTCGAGGACAACTGTGCAAAAAGTATAAGAGGGTTGTAGATGTGGCTAATGGGGCCTCGGCCGGCCTTGCTATAGTTAGTCTTGGAACTGGGGTGGGTGGGGCAGCTATGTTAGCCACTGGTATTGGTTTTATTCCTGGTATTGTTCTGGAGAGTTTGGCCATAGCGACCAGTTTTCTGGATATTATCGGGAATGTTGTTAGCCGATCGTTTGTTGCTAAAGCTTCAAAACACGACGAAATTTGTATTTTGGCGGAGAGTAAGCTAAACACTGTTCATGACCACATTTCTAAGGCGTTAGAGGACACGGCTATTAGCGATGAAGAATATAAACTTATTCTGGGAGAGGAGGAGAAATATAGAACGATGAAACGTGATATACAAAGCAAGAATGGAAAAAAAGAGTTGCCGAGTCAAAGCAAAGACCAGATGGTGGCAGAACTAATCAAGAAACTAACCAGCGCTGGGTCTTCTCCGCGAACCACGATATAAAAATTTTCATCGTAGGCGGTTGGGGTGGTGAGTCTGTAATTCCTAGCGCACCACCAGCATATTATTAGGAGGGGGTCAACATTTTGCCGACGTTTCGTAGTAGTGCCACACCCGTATTATACTTCTAATACCGCAGAATGCTTAATTTTTCTAATTTATAACGAAATTTATGGGGGGTCCAAATGTCGCAGACGGTCCCAAAATGATAACACACCCGCATTATACCGCAGAATGCTTAATTTTTCTAATTTATGACGAAATTTATGGGGGGTCAAAATTTTGCAGAAGTCCCAATGCGTTACCACACCCGCATTATACCGCAGAATGCTTAATTTTTCTAATTTATGACGAAATTTATGGGGGGTCAAAATTTTGCAGAAGTCCCAATGCGTTACCACACCCGTATCATACTTCTAATAACGCGGAAGGCTTAATTTTTTTGATTTATAGCAAAATTATTAAGGGGGGCCAAAATTTTGCAGAAGTCCCAATGCGTTACCACACCCATATCATACTTCTAAAAGTGCGGAAGGCTTAATTTTTTGATTTATAGCAAAATTATTAAGGGGGGTCAAAATTTTGCAGAAGTCCCAATGCGTTACCACACCCATATCATACTTCTAATAGTGCGGAAGGCTTAATTTTTTTGATTTATAGCAAAATTATTAAGGGGGGCCAAAATTTTGCAGAAGTCCCAATGCGTTACCACACCGTTGGGTTTGTTCCATGATTGCTTTGCACAACCTGTTCTATTTTTTATAATTTATTTCCTAGTTGCATTGGTCCATTGTGTAGCTTATTGTCTGAAACCATTGTGTGTGTACTTTAGCTATGCATTGGTTGCATTGATTTATTATTTATTCCGGATATTTCTATAGCGCCTCTCGAAGTCAACTACTACTCAGAGGCACTCCCGACTACAGCATTTGATACTGTGTCGGAATTTTCACGCCGAAGCGCCACCAGCAATTGCGAGTGATGGACTTTCCCAAGGTCCGTACGCAACGGCTAGAGTGGGATTCGAATCTGCAACCCTCCGGTCACAAGGTGTCAAACTTACCACTGAGCCACCACGCCCCACAAATGATGGTTGCATCACTTAAGTCATCGTGTAACCTGAAATGGGAACATGCAAATTTTATATAGCGACTGTATTGCCTCGACCTTGATCATTGATCGGATGAGAATCTTCATCACCGCTGCCCGTATGGGTCGGAACTACGCAATTTAAGGTCCCAGTGTATAATACCAACCGTGATAGACCAAGATTTTAAATCACTAAAGTATTTACAAAAGTCATGCCGTCTTCGGGAGGCGAACTGAGATCGTAACAATCATGCCTAACGCTGTTACCAATGTAGCTACTGTGCCATCTACGAGAAGAACCATATTTCAGTTTGTTATATCTATCGCATTATCAAATGATTCCGCCACACTCGATAGGTGGCTTGTTCTGCAGTCGTTAAGATGGGCAGCTTGGCCCAGTATGTTCTTCATGGCTGAAGATTTAAATGGGCCAGCGCTGCGTTTCTTTATTTATGAAGGGAAGTATGCCGTGTAGGTACGCAAAATTCCGGATTTTTCACCCTCTATCCGATTCTGTAACTTAAAATTTTATGTATAGGCCTGTCTGTGCGTAGGTCTGTCTATGCCTCTGTATGTGTGTGTGTTCCTGTCTATATGGGCGTCTCTTCTGTTTGTTTGTCTGTCGGTGCGTTGCAGACAGACAGACAGACAGACAGACACAGACAGTATATGTGTGTATGTGTGTTTGTGTATGTGTGTATGTATGTGTGTGTAGGTGTGTGTGTGTGTGTCTGTGTGTGTGTGTCTGTGTGTGTGTCTGTGTGTTGTTGTGTGTGCTATTGAGTTATTTTAATTGCCTGGTGCTGGAGGAGAACGATGAGAAGGTGGCAGACTTAGGGCTGGGAGAGTTATAAGCATAGGCACTGTTTTTAAAGCCGATCTGTTTATAAGGGCTGGCTGGTCACGAGAAGGCTTGTAATCTCATTTCTTTACCCTGAATGACCATTCCATTCCCCTCTGGCAGGCCCTTGATAGCACCAACGGGTTGGTGTTTCAGATTCACTCTTTGTAACGGTTTTTAAGCTTTTAGAACGCCGCCTGGCGAATGCGTCAACTCCGGTTTCAGATTCACTCATTGTAACGGTTCTTAAGCTTTCAGAACGACACCTAGCGAATGCGTTGAAACGCCTACTTAACTCCTACTGCATGCATGCCCACATGCATGCATTCAAGTGTTAATACACTGTGTTCAAACATGCACAGAGCGTGAACCTACAAGCGATACAATGGCAGTCGCTGACAGTGCATCTTTTCTCTACTTCGACGCAGATGAATGCAATTCACATCAATGGTTTCACGTGACATATCCTTACGGGTATTAAACAGACGTTCGACAGAGGTTCAACGTAATCGTGTAAGCCATTAAGGAACTCTGTGGTCGATGCCTTCATACGGGTTCTGATGGACATTGTCACGCACGCCTTACAGGTCAGAGCAACGATTTTGAGTTGATGAGAAAGTGAAAGAGAATCTGTGAAGATGGTTGGCGCTGGGTTTGTCGCTTTGGCAGCAGCGCTGCTGATCGAGGTCCCTTTAGTTCTTAGAGGAACCGGTTCCGCTGAGAGCAGAGGCGTCATTCGTCTGGGGTACCTGACGGGGTCACGAAAGCATCCAGATGGCCCTTTCTACAATAAGCCCGGGGAGACGATCTCCGGAGCCATGACCTTCGCAACGACGGAGGTCAATGAAGACCCAACGATTCTGCCGAACCACACCCTCGAGTTCATCATCGCTGAGACGTACGGTCAGGAGCCGGACAGCATCCGACAGACTGTGCTGATGATGCAGAGAAGCATCTCTGCCTTCATTGGTCCTCAGGAAACCTGTGTCCATGAGGCTCGCATCGCTGCCGCATTCAACCGACCAATGATCTCATACGTAAGTATCAGTCCGCTCTCTTCTATGTCCAAATGTTTTATGCCGTGTTATCTTCTTAATTCTTCTCATCTTATTTCTTTCTTATTTATGTAGCGCCACTATCTAATGGCAAACGAAGCAAACAGATTAACTAAACTACGGCTTTAAGGGCCAAGAGTTCCCTAAAAATTGGTCATCTCAGGCAAGATCCGAACCATCACACACACACACACGGTTACATGCCAAGACAGCAATTATTCTTATACTTCATGTATCTAACTATCCAGACTTTCATATTTTTATCTGTCTAAAATGTCTCAATAACTTGTTCTCACATTCTTCACATTCACATAATGCAATCCACGTTACTGTACCCACTGTTTTGTTCCTAGATTTTTGTTTTTATACTGTATTTGTCGGAGAAATGTGCCTCCTAGTCGCATAATTAGCATAGCAGTGGCATATCTCCGACTCCCAAATGTACTCTCCTGTGTTCCAAAAATCTTCTTTGAATCGTCGAATGCAACAAGCACGAAATCGCGCTGAAGGTTTTCAGTCAGAAGCAGCCTCACTCGAAAGTTTTCAGATTCAACCAGAATACCAAACCGCGGTGCACTCTGGGAGGGACGTGCATTTCCTCTTCACAACAACATGAGTTATGAAAGTGTTGCAGCACTGCAGTAGGATAATCGTATATGTTTCTACGTTAGATCTATTAACCAGCTCAAACACTGGATTTGTGACGAAACCTTTTAAAGTCAGTCCTTCTTGTGATGATGTCCCTGTACTACACGTTTATATCTTATTAAAATGTGCATAGAGTTGTGAAGTAGGCCTAATAATTATTGTGTCAAGCGGAAGATGCATACGTTGTATGACTGGTATGGATAGGTGATTTAGTTAGATTACTATTATTAATTAATTAGACAACCAGCATCTAAAACCAGCATAATAAAGAATAAAATATATAGATAAGGTTTGGGGATACGATTTGTCGGACTGGATTATTCAATGTAAAGCAGAGAACCACGACTGAATCATTCAAATTTTAACGGTTGGCGAATTGTCGTCTGCTCGAATGACTGCGTTTGCCGCCGTTGGAGCTGAACGTTGAAAAGACTATAAGTTGGGTGTTAGCTGTGGTTGACGATGGTCGTCACTTGAGAAACTGTTCAACTTATCCACTCCCGATCTATTACATAAAAGCGTTTATAATGCGAATTTGGTCTGTTTAGGTTGCAGGTTTGAGTAGAAGTAAAAGTAACTCACTATGGCAAAGTTATAAACGATCGTATCGTCGAATTACATCGAACTGTTGTGTTCCGGTGTTGTCTGAAATTCTGAATTGCCAGCGAATGGCAACAACAGAGGCAACCAACGACCATCAAGCGAATGTCATAAGTAAGAATTCCGTATTTATTAAAGATTAATTGGATAAAAGGATCGGTCACTCAGACCCTCGCGTTTCTACACAGTCATAACTGGCAAGATCTATTGCAAACGCCATCGAACAAATACTTATGGAGATCAAAGAAGGATAATGCGCTTAAACGGAATCTGGTCCAGTTTCGTTGGCTTCCTTCGCTTTGGATGTGTGTTCGTTTGCGTGAGACGTATAGGGTCTACTGCGACACAAGTCCACATCCTCCGACTATTAAGCGGTCTTTCGAAGTCTAAAATCAAGTCTTATACAACACTTCAATGTGGCCTATTTTACAATAATCGCAATCGTAAACTCTAGATTACTAAAGCGCTGCTCTGAAGCTATAGGCGCAGAGCACCAGTCTATTGACGAGTGCTGCGTCAAGTCAGTGGGTTGTTCAGAGAGCGCTGTGGAGGGGAGATCCGAGTCCGGTTACCAGAGAGACCAGAGAAAAGAGATAGAGGAGCTGGCAATGATGGTTTCGTTGACAATGAGAACGCTTGGAAGGCAGAGGATTTGATGGATTATGATATTAATTCTTGAAGAGGTGGGATTTTAATTTGAGGTGGAAATTCTGTGGTGAACAGTAGAGGAGTCTGAGGCAGACGATGGTGGATCAAAATCAAATCAAATCAAATTAAAAAAAGGTTTATTGCGACCAATAACAACAAAATCACAATTCCAACTTTTAAGCATAATTAGACTGATACCAGCTATTGGTAGCAATGGGCGGCGAAATTCTGAATTGTGTGGAACATTCAGTGGCGACTGGACGATTAGTTTTATAGTTTACGAAGAAACAGTGATGAGGAGGCGAGGACAGTTATAATTTGGTCAAGTCGGTGATCGATAATCGGTCGTTAGACTTCAGAGGAAGTTATTTTGTCGAATTCTTTAACGAAAGAAGAGTGAAGTATCGGCAAGGTCCGATCAAGAGAAGGCAAAGATACCCAGAACGAACGTGGAGAAGAGACAATCTTCATAAAGGCGTATCAAGAGCAAAAAGTCATTCAGTTAACGTTGCTAGGTATACGATTGCGTGATTGTACAATATCTTTATTTAATCCTTACATATATTAAACAATTCAAACTGAACGATCTGATTAACATTCTATGCTAGGCTATTATATCCTGTCCGCTATACTGACATAAATGGGGACGATTGATTACAAGTAGCGGGTGTAATATCCAATACCAAGATTAGACGCTACACTTCCTTCTTTTGCAGGTATTTTTGTTTCTCAAGTGACGACCATCGTCCATCACAGCTAACACCCTACTGATAGTCTTTTCAAAGGACTATCTTTGTGCTTGTGCCATTTTAGTAGCTTTACTACATGAATTTTCCAAGGTCTAAATTCAAGGTTTTTCTTCCATTTCACTTCTTTACTTCAGGCCAATGATCTGACTTCTGCATAATTATGCTGACAACGAAGATGTCCGTCACAAATCAAAGACATTATGCGCCCTGGCTTCTTGCCGAAAAAGGGTCTTTGAAGCATTTATGAAGAGCTGCACTGAGTCTGATATTGAATCGAATGACTTTGGTGCGATATATACGTTAGTTGAGTTGACCGCACGCGAGGAAGTCAATCACCATGATTTCCTCCAGTTATGTAAACGGCACACGAAAGAGTATTATAGATGATAGATGACAATCATTTAGAAGGTCGACATTGGTCAAACCCAAATCGATAGCCATCATCTGTCCATCTTCAAATTTCTGAAGACAGTCCTGCGAAAATATATCAGTACTCATTATATTCAAGGTTTGTTGGAGGACGGTCACTTCGTGAGATGTTGAAAAAGCAGGAACGAGAGAAGATTTATGAGATTAGTCTCAGCTTATATTTGACTGAAAAACGTTCTAATAAAATTAATGTGTATCAAAGAGTTATTATAACGGAATAATTTTAATTGCAATCATACAAATATTTTATTATTTTAAAATTGCTCTTCGTTTATTTTTATATGACTTTTGTTGCACTCGTTGTTTTGCTTGCATGCTATTTTGTGTCACGTGCCTTTCGTCACGTGTTGTTTCGTTACAGGCCTTTCCTTCTTATTCGCTGTCAAATGCTCTACAGCAGCGGTTCTCAACCTCTGGGTCGCGACCCCCACAGGGGTCGCCTTACGATTTGCCAGCGGTCGGCTGGAACCTTCAGAAATTTGTTTAAAAAGTTGTCAGCGTAGTTTCTTAATACTAATTATTCTATGTAATTATGATTTCTGCGGTGTGCTCTTGCAAAGACTGCCCCGAGAATTTCTGATCTGATGAGAAAGAAGCAAGGGCGTTGACGCTCTTCTTTGAATTGCGAAACTGCATCTTTTTCTAGTTATAATTGAAATAATATTGTTGGCTTTCTGTAGCTTTGTTTTCTTAAATATTAAGTAATGTTTAAACTTTAAATTTAGCAGCTGCCACTGAAATTTGCGACTCTTAATTGTACAGCCACAGTACAACAATAGGCCTACAATAAATATTTAACTTCAAGTAAACATTTCATTTACTAAATTTTACTTTTAAAATTTTCAAAATTATTACCAACAGTAAGATTACAAATTGTTTTGTTGATTAATGATTTATTATCCTATTATGTATGATGGTATGGTGTGGTATGGTATCTGAGAATTTATAAAGCGCCTCTCACAGTGTTAACTATTCAGAGGCGCTCTCAGCATGTTAGCCTCGCGGAAACAGAAAAGACTTTAAACGATGAAAAACAGAGAGAGAACTTAGTAAGTAGGATCCCACGTAGTACCAAAGGAAGGAGTTCCATTGGGATGGGCCCACGACAGCGAAAGAGCGAGACTGAGCCAGAGCAGACGTCACGCGGGGAATGAACATTCAGAGAACGCAGGGGTCGATGAGAAGAAGCTGAGAGAGGTTTGCGCATCGGGTCACACAGGTAGGCTGGAGCAAAGCCCTGTTGCGTCTTAGAGACAAGAGTTATGATCTTGAAGTGGATACGTGCGGAGATAGGAAGCCAATGCAAGACATCAGTCGTGTAAGTAGAGATGGAGGAGAACCGAGAACGATGAAGTAAGTAAGTAAGTAAATATGTTCTTTAATAGACGCACTGTGGCTGACAAACAAGTTATACAGAAAGAGGTGCACGAAACAAAGGAAAAGAAATATTAACAATGATAATCAGGAAAAGAAATAATGGAAATGAAAAACTAACAGAGTCGCAAATGATGAAATTTGTCACAATATTTTTTGTCATATGTGAATACTTAGTGGTTAAGTGGGCTGAAAGGGGAACTGTTCAGTCTGTCAGTTTATGCAGAGATGTGTGGGAATATGGGTTCCCTACATATGGGTCTCCTATATAGATCCCCTATATGGGTCCCGTTCGGCTTGCTGGCAGAGTTCTCCCTTCATCATGGAGCAGATGAAGGAAATGTCAATTCGATTTCCATCAACCTATTTCCTACCATCTGAAACTGAATAAGGAACAGCTAATAAAGAAGCCAAGTGCTGGGATTTGCATAAATGCTAAATAAGCTCTATTCCTGTTTATGATGCCCATAAATATGATGTTGTTGCAAATGATTCCACAGATGACGATAATAGAGACAACGACGAAGATGATGCGATAATGATGATGTGTCGTCTTTGGTTGTTGTCAATGGAGACAATGATTATGGTGTTTGTGCTTCTGATGCTGATGGTAAACTGGCGACGGTACACTGTCATCGCGGCGGCAATTTGTTGTGGCTATGGTTAACATAATAATATGTTGCGCACGTTTTATAATCTCATGTACAGCTGTACGAATGCTCTGGTGCATATTCTATCATACATAACATACATTTTATACATGTTTAAAGTACTGCACGAGCCCTGAAGTGTCGGACAAGAAGCTGTACCCGACTTTTGCACGGACGAAGCCTCACGATTCACAGATCTCATTGGCCGTCGTTTCACTGCTGAAGAAATTCCAGTGGAATAAAGTCGTCTTCGTCTACAGCGACCTGAGTCGACCTCTTGCCGAAGCCATCCAATCTGTAAGCCTAACATTAGGTCTTTTATAGCAGAGCCTAATTGATACGCCTCCATCCTTTACAATCTTGTCGTTATTAAACAGCTTCGCTCTTCGCTCAGTTCTGGTCAATTCGTTAGCCCATAGCCTAACATTATAAAGTCAATGCGTTTTAGGTTTACAATATCTGTTTTTACTGGGCGTCACTTCGCTCTGGACGGCTTGTTTAATTTCGACCTGTATTGGCCATTCCACGCTCTTATTTTTGGGTGTCAGACAGATGGTACACCTATCACCCCACACCCTGGTGAAAGTGCGATTGCTTTTGCGACTGTTTATTTGCCGGGAAACCCTGCTTACTTCTCAGCAAACCTCTTTAATAGAGGCCAGTCCACTGTCTATCAGGTGTGGACGCACTGCGCTACAGCACAGCTCTGCCGCCTTCTCATGTAGCAAGTGATTTCAAACAGAGAAAGGTTTCAAATCACATGTAACATGTGCCTGGTAGTCATGTGCACACTGACTATCTGGACCCTAATAGTTGCAGGTCATTCATTGATCGGTATCGTCTTACATCGTTTTGGCTCTCTATCTGTCATTATGTTCTATGCAACAACCAATGAGACTTCTGATGATGTGTAAGATGCTCCTGCCTGCACACAACTCGTAACAAGGCGAGTGCATAAACAATCGGCTATAAATAGACACACTTTGTGGGTGCTAGCCAATAATAAGATCTTTCGACTTCACCTTGGAATAACTTGTAAACTGCTAGGATTCTGTAACCTAGCACGATGTGATGTAATCTGATGAATGCATATTCTCACATTTTTCTTTAAATGATAAAGAAGAAAAAGAGCAGTCCCTTAAACTAGCCCTGAGGCAGCCATGGGTATGAAGTGTTAACGACTTCAATTTCTTAGCCTCGGCATATGAAGGCGGGTAGACAGTCCTCTTCCTCGCCGTCTCATCTTCCCACTGATAGTGTACTCACTCTAGCTGAGTGGGCTAGGGGTTGCAGGTGGAGCAGAAGTCTCGAACCAAATTTCTGCCCTGGCGGGAGTTGAACCCCCGACCTCTCGATTAACAGTCAAGCATATAAACCAGTTTATGCAGTTTATCCATCGGCGCTTAATCAAACTGCAGTCGGACGAACCACGCTGCTGGGTCAGATGCATTGACAAGTCTCGTCATTTCCATTTATCTCTCTGGACTTATAAGTTGAATATGATCAGACCGAACCAAAAATATGCTACATTCCGCCTGGACAATTCATAAATAGTGATATCACAACATGCAGCTCAGTGTCATAATATCAAATCTATTACTGTTTAAAGAGCAAATTTGCTTTGATGTATGAAAATGGAGTATCGTTCAAAGCGAAAAGAGCATGAAAGTAGCGAGTGTTGATAGAATTCATACTGCTTTAAAAGACTGCTGTATTATTATCTATCTTATTATCATTGATATTGCGATGATGGGTTACACAAGCCAAGCTCTTAAATGCCCCATATAGTAGTTATGTTGAAGATAAGTTCATGTGCTCTGATGGGTTCTACATGTGCGATGATAATATAGGCCCACTGCAATGTAAAAGAGGCCTAGCTGATGTCTAGAATCGCCACACGAAGGCCACGTCAAGAAAACTACAAATCAAGGTTGCAAGTGCACAATTACTGTGTGATCATTGCGTTGACTATACAAGCAGAAGCAAGACCCAACATTTTATTTATTAACTAAGCAACTAGTTAGACGTCGGTCATGTGAAAGCATCAGAGGTTATCAGTGGGAAATACGACCCGAAACTCGGATTTGGAAGCGATGATAGTTTATGGCCTAAGGCGACCGACCGACCAACGGTTTCGACAATTTTGCGATGCTACACGTCTTCAGGCATTGACCGCCGCTATCAGATTCACTTATGAGGCATTAGTCAAGACTATTTCTCGCTAGATGACGTGATGTGGACGACATCTAGCGTCATTGGAAACTGGATACAATAATCTCATCCATCTCAGCTCATCATTATTTAAACTCATCCCCTTATATATATTTGCTTTGTCGGGACTCTTATTATCAACTTCGTCAGTTAAGGGTAGTCTCCCGCACTCTGACGCAGGCAGCTGCTTCTACCCTTGTCCATGCGTTTGTGGTTTCCCGTCTGGACTACTGTAGCGCCCTTTATGCTGGCCTCCCAGCTGCCCGCCTTGGGTGTTTGGACCGGGTTTTGCGTGCAGCCGCACGTCTTATTGGTCGCATCCCCAGATTTGGCCAGGTTTCTCTTTATATGCGGGATGTTCTGCACTGGCTCCCTTTCCCGCTGCGGATCGCCTATAGGGTCTCTGCACTGGTTAGGCGTTGTCTAGAGGGACTTGCTCCCCCATACCTGCGGGAGTTGTGTCGCTCTACCTCGGGGGTCTTGCGGAGATCTGCTCTTCGCTCGGCTGACCAGGCCGAGCTATTGGTCCCCCGCACGCGGACAGCCATTATGCAGCGACGTTCTTTTTCGGTCGCTGGACCTGCAACCTGGAATGGCCTTCCTGTTGCACTTCGCCTGGTCCCTATGACTCACTCTACCTTGTTTCTTGCAAACTTAAAAACTACTCTCTTTAGCCGTGGTTGGACTAGGAGCGCTCCTGAGTAGATAACCTTGAAGGGGCGCTATATAAAAGCTCATTAATAATAATAATAATAATATATACCTATAGCAGATTTTAGTTAGCATCCTTTCTAAATCACCGGTAAGCATTTTTATTCGAGAGGGCACTACTAAAATTTGTAGTAAGCATCTTTCCGAAGAAAGTGCATAGCCTACCTCTTTTTACGGTACGGTATATCGCTGTTTAAGTGTCTATATAATAGGTTTTAAAACATCGTGTACATGTATGCGCATCCACTAAGAACCTCACCAAGCACAGATCTGGAAAATCGTCGCTAAAGATGAGTTGAATGACCGTCTGTGACCGAACAGTATGCTATGTAGGCTGTTAACAAATAGTCGCGTCACACCGTCCAACTTTTTTAGGAAGAGGACATGTGATTTGATTACTCAGATTGTTCATGTGAAAGGATTTGAGCATTTAACAATGTGACAAACAAGGAAGAACTAAATTCTGGAGAGAAATCGATTTGTTTTCTTTTGGCCTTTAGTTGCTTTTGTGCTTTCTTATCTGTACGTGTCTCTCACTTTCTGTCTCCTGAAGTTAGGTAAAGAGCTTGACGAAGGCATTCAGGTCAAGAGTCAATACCTTTCTTACTGCCTGTCTGTTCTTTCATGCTTGTCTTAGATATTTTGGATCGTAGCTTTAGTCATGGATCAAGTTCACGATCAGTGATCGTAAGATAATCTATAGGCTAAACAAAACCTGTCACAGAAATCTAACGCGAAGCAGACAGCCTCCAGGGAAGTAAATCCTTGTAACAGCAGGCATTACTTCTCAAGTGTCTGTCTGTCGGCATCTTACATGTCTTTTCCTGGCACAAAGAGCTCAATGACTGTGATCATAAGTGAGATGCTGTTGTACAATTACCTTGAGACACCACAATTTACTACTTTGTTGTAATTTATTGCCAGAACAATTATAGTAACATTCGTGTTTATCATCGCCAGACATCAACCCCTTGCGGATAATTTCGCAGGCACATGGTGTGATCTTGTACGCGTGGTACGAACGTGAAACCTCAGAGGCAGAACGAATTCCCTTGAAGAGCATATTGCTATAAGACGACGGGTCTTTGCCTGCCTGGCAGCAATTTAGCAGCTACTTTGAACATTTGCATTGAAGCCTTTCCACTGCTCTTCGGGTACTTTCGTCGAGTGTCGTTTAGGTGATCTAGTCATTCCGAGTGCTGCACTCACATTTCTTCACGATCTTCGCGAGCAGCTTCAGTAACATGTTCACTGTTCAGTTCGTTCTTCTTCCTCCCAGGTTTTAATGAAACAGAAGTTTATGAAGAGAGCTGTTGAAATTGTTGCACTGATTAGGCCTATCTATTAATCCACCAATCAAATAAAGACCTTTTAGCGCAATCACGCAATTAATGTACACGGAATTATCAGGAGCAAAGCGTGTTTGATCTCTTCTGATAAAGTTCAGGAGCATAAATCAGTTCAGTTTGCTATCATCTTTAGTTAGGGCTGATGTCATCTACATAATCTTGTCGAATCTCGGACAACTGCTAAAATGAGTCGTTTGGAGAAAACATAAATGACCCACGTGCTTCACATACACCAATTCGAATCCATTTTAGACGCTGGTTCACTGTCGTGCAATTTGCTGTCGTTTACGACCGTTGTTTGATGGAAGTGGAATGCAATAAGGAAGAGCTGTGAGGGACAGAAAAAAAGAGTGCACACGACTGGTTGCGAATGGAGAAGCGATCCTTCCATGATCGTCGTCTGTATAGCATCGCTGTGTCGTAATAAGGATGAAATGCGACGTTCGTAAGAATCCAGACAGTGTGGATCTACTGTTGCAGCCGCCATTCAAGAACTCAGTTACTGCTCGACAGCATCTTGTATTTATTTAACTTTCCAGATTAAGCATCTCTTTTTACGTGCTGATGTTAAATATTATAATATAATGTTCTTTAATAGAAATAACTTTTAGAAGTAACAGAGACCTAAGTGCACAGGTTAGGGTTGTGTAGATGTTTTTCAATTAGGATTATGTAAGGTAAAATGTTGTGATCGTTCAGTGATATGAAACAATAACCCAAAGCAATGGCGCAACTTCAAATGTCGGGTCCCTTAATTCCCAGATTACTTAAATGGACTGAAATGCTAGGGCTTGCTCATACTGTGTCAGACTCTAAGCAGGCCGGCCCTTTCTTTTCAGTTTCGGGTCCGAGTCTACCGGCAGGTTCGAGCTTAGCTACTGACTCTCTTCATCAACAGTTGGGTGACTTTCCGACAGACGACATTAATTAATCGGGACTGCGGTCCCTGCTGCGTCTGCCGTTTAGGCCTACATCCCAGTGACATGTTTACTTTGGATTAAACTTGTTTCGTAGTCAATTTTTGAGACCCATAAGCAAATGCAAGTGGCGTTTTTCTACTCATAGGCTCTGATACATTACGCAATTGAGATCGTGGAAGTTTGCCCATTCAATGGTCCGTATTTCTCTGAAAGCGACATCCCTTCTCCGTTCATCAGGATCGTCAAAGAAACCTATAAGAAAACCAGAGGTATGTGCATAATAATACAATACTACTGTATTTGCTATTGCCCTCCTTCCACACTTTAGAAGTGCTTGCGACAGAACATCAATGGCGCTGAGCATCTGGACATGAAGGACTTTCTCAAGGTCCTTCTTCGGATAACAAGCCCAGCGCTCCATCCATTCGGCCGCCGTCTATGCATATGTATCTGTAGGTTTGCACCTTTAAGTATTTCGAACTTCACTCTGTGTGCGCTATCCTAAATGATGCTCAAGTCGTCAAGAATACGAAGATCTATAGAAAGTAAGCAGTGTAACTAGAAAATTCATCGCTGGCTGACTACCACACAAACGTATAGATTCCAACGAGTAGATCCCGATCCAGAGTTGACTGTAGACACGATGTTAAGAATTCCTAGAGTCTAGGAATTCTTAACATCGTGTCTACAGTCAACTCTGGATCGGGATCTACTCGTTGGAATCTACAGTCTAGGACCTAGACTGTAGCATTGCATTGAAGATCTGAAGAGCGACGACAGAGGCAGAGACGTCGAATGCGCTGTTTACTCAAATCGATGCATTTGACCAACATCTATACGACGCCACATATCCGTTGGCATCTGAATGCTCTCATGTGTGTAGCCTAAGTTACACGCTGGAAAGTGTACTTAGCCTTGCGTGCGACAGTCGATCGCTTTATTGGTTACACATGTATGTATGCATGCGTGCATTAATGTATATACGTACGTATGTTTGGATGTATGCGTAATCGTATGTCTGCATATATATATCAGTGCTATGCGATAAACCAATGCGTTTCTGACATGCTTATCATAACATCATGGTATTAACTACGTGTAGGGCCTAATATACTCATTTCTCAATCATGTCTTCATTAATGCGAATGCAGTAGCATAAAACAGTAACCTAAACAGCTTGACTAAAGAAATCTCTTAACGCATAGTACATGAGGCGTTTTATGATCACTCCATATCCCACTCTGGTTTACAAGTCTTTGTTCGAGATCCTTCATTTCAGACGACGATATTCACATAATCTAGATTTGCATTTGGCCAGTGGTATGCCATTTCCAATTCCCTTATGACGGCCTCAAGCAACGCATATGCATATGATGCAACGATGAAATATTATCTAGGTCCGTACAGAAACCGTTGTGTATCCGTTGAGTTTGTGGCCTTCCGGCTGATTTTAGTTCTCCAACCAATACTGAAGTCCTTCCGTTGATCAACGGTAATAATAGCGAGCACAACGAAGCGATCGAGCGTCAAAAGCGCGATCATAAAATCGCGACGCACAAATTCGCGACTGTGGTAAAACACGATCTTCAAAACAGCGATATTAGATTAGAACGTTTACTTGAAACGTTTACTATTCACTTCAAAGGAGCAATTGCCGACAGCCATGAAAAGAATATCAGATTGCAGATTGTTTTAATTAACCATTTAAACTTTTTGGAGTTGAGCGGCATCAAAAGAATAGTGATACCATATGATATAAGACAATATAAATCAGATTTCTTACTACAGTAGTCTTAGATTGTTGGTAGATGGTTTTAAATTTCGATAAGAAAAAATAATAAAGGGAAAAAAGTAAAAAAAACCAATGGAAATGTACTACTGATTATGATAAATTTGAATGTCGCGTTCGTTGTCATACTGAGGATGAAGATATTGTGCACATGAGTGTATACTTACAATCATGTTCCTGATGCTGCTAAAGTCGAACTTAGAAAAACGATGGGAAAGGTCAAAGCTCAAACGTGGACAAATCGCTGTATTAGTTATCGCTAATTTGTACCCTCGCAGTTTTTAAATCGTTAATTTGTGCTGGCTATTTTGACGGTCACTGTTTTGTGATCGCGGTTATTAAAGCAAATCCTTCCGTTTCGTATGCCAGGTCTTTACTCTTTATAGGGCCTAACTTAATCATAGCCACCTGTCTGCAATAGTGATGACTATCAGGCGTACGTAAGCTGCAGAATGCATCGACAGCTGTAGAAATATTTTCCTGTAAGCTTACTATAAAATTGCCTTATTTTAATATCATCCATGATTTTAAAACCTAATGTTCTTGCCTCATTTCAATAATTTGAAAAATGAATATTGGCAAATATGTCATGCTGTATTTTTTTAGATCATACTGTCCTAACTGCTGTATTTGTCTCTGCGTCGAACAAAATATTTGTCAAATATTATCAAATCCTCATGCTAAGTGGAGGTCCAAGTCCGCTTGCTAGTAGACCATTGAGAGAAGGAGGCTGAGACAAGACAGGTTTCACTGAAAAAGCAATGAAAAATGAAAAAAATAGTCGGAACAATAATTGTAGTTGTATTATATTATATGTTCTGTTGTAATTGTATGTAGATTTCAAAGACTTCATATAGCGATCTTTTAGTGCCGCAAAAGAATGCTACACGCCTGGCTATCAAACTGATCGAAAGCGCGTTTAAAAGTAGGCAGAAATATATGCTAACAGATTAAATTGAAACCAGAAGTACGATCCAACGCACGAGAAGGCAGCAGTCATTTTTATTATGTCACGTCATGCTGTAACATGTCATGTTGTATTATGTCATGTTATGTCACGTCATGCTAAATATACATGTCATGCCACGTCATGTTATGTCATGTCATTCCATGCTATGCTATGTCGTCATGCTACGTCATCATGCTATGTTGCTATGTTATCTTACTAAGGAAAAACTGATAATTAAAACACTGATGAAATATCGGTATGAAATATCGGTCGCCTGCATGATTGAACGTTTTAATATCTCTTATAAACAGACACTATAGAGATGCCGAGTGAGTATACGCTTATAACTCCAGACAATACTCAACAGATTCTTGTCAGATTACACGACTCCCCAACGCATGTTCGTGTCAGTAGGCATCAATTGTAAACTCTTTGAAACGCATTGCCTGTTGTTGGAAATATCAGTTCCTATGTCAATATTGGAGCCCACACATAGGGAAAAATGGGACGCATGTCTCTACTATAATCGACCGACGTCTGACTGCTTTTATTACACCACAGACCCGTATCACGTGTTCTCTCTTCGTGCTCTGCCTACTCCTGTGCGAATTTCTATAAGCGCGTATGCATGTCAATGATAGGCGATCGTCTTAAGAGTCATTAAGTGCCTATACATAAGTCCTATATACTAGACCTATAGAGTGGCTCAATTATAGGCCGTAATCCAGTCGAACCTGAACCTAATAACAAGACCTATGTCACGATGGCTATCAGCGCTTCTTCAAGTGAAATTTTATAATGAATTGGTTCACAAGAAGGAAAACATTTTGTAAATATTGCTTCAAACTAAACTGCGGAAAAGGTTGACGGGAAAGGTTGCACATTAACACTTCTGAGTAAATTTCCTGGCTATACAGGTTTATTTACATTGCATAATGCGTGCATATGAATTTTTGTAATTAATTAAGGTTCTACTCTGATCTCTCTGGACGACAGACAGCACATGTTTTCCAATCTACCTGTTAAGGAACATGTGGCTCCTGATCGTTCTTGATTCATTCGATTACTGTAATGTTGACGAAAACTATGATGACACAATGATGATGATCATGGTGATTATGATGACGAGGCTGCAGATCTGCCATCTCCAGTCTGTCGTTGACTGTGTTGCCTAAGATTTGGCCAATATGCCAAATGCTCCCAAATTACCACTTGTTTATAAGAAAATGGGACCGGTTTTCTATTGCTGAATGAATAACAATCAAGACCTTGGTACTCCAAGTTGCCTTATTTGTTCGAACCCTAAGGCATACATTCTGGAAATTTTCGATCTGATCTCGAATCAGATGAGTCGGCGATCGTTGGTTGCGTTCGTTTACATGTGGAGATATGAAGATGCCACGTCTTCTCATATCGACATCGTGTGTATCCATCCATTTATCTGCCCACCAACTCAATGACTCAACTAACCCACCCTCCCAAAGCCAACCACCTTCCCAAACCCAACCACTCATCCATCCATCCATTTATCCATCAATTCACTCATCCATCCATTCATCCATCCATCCAGCGCTTTTCTGAGTTACCTAAAACTGCGCTATATAAAATGTCCTCAGACATATATACCTAAATACTTACACACACTTAGATGCACACATGCATGCGTGTAGACGAAGCAAAGTCCTTGGAAACAGAATGCCTATCGACGTGTACCACGTTGACCTGAAGCTAAATTAGCCTCAACCGTAATAATAGACAAGAGATCTTTGATTGCTGGACCAGGTGGTCATTTGCTCCGTAATGAGCTGCGAAGGCGTCAAAGCGGAAAGCCAAGTCACGCTCGACCAGGTTCTGCTCTCAGGCAGTGTAGCTGTCGGCTCAACTAGACTGATATACCTAACGATTGTTAGCACCATTGCTGTGCGCTCTGTTTATCATTATCATTATCATTATCATTATCATCATCATCATCATCATCATCATTATTATTATTATTATTATTATTATTATTATTATTATTATTATTATTATTATTATTATTATTATTATTATTATTATTATTATTATTATTATTATTATTATTATTATTATTATTATTATTATTATTATTATTATTATTATTATTATTATTATTATTACGAGTACTACTACAACTTCTACTACTGCTTCTTCTATTGTTGGTATTATCATCATCAGCATCTGCATTATCTTCCTCCTCCTCCTCCTCCTTCTCATCATCATACAAACATTTCAGTTTCACGGCCCTTAAAGTTAAGGATTCACTCAATCACGTAGATACGCAGAAGCAGCAGAACAGTTTTAGTCATCTTCTGCATATGAATCAATCGACAGATATAGTGGAAGCGAATGTCATGCGTTCGGTTATAACAGGTAGGTGGACCAGAAACTGTGAAACTAATTTCTTCTCTAGTTTCAGACGGTTATCTGCAACAAAGTCATGTTTCAGCGCCTCTAAGAGATTCTTAATGATGCTAAATAGATGTACAAATGCATGCATCTTATTGAATAAACAGATGTTACTGAAACCCACGGTAAACATTAACACGCGGTTCTGAACACAATACTGCCGATGTCGTTTAATTTAATGTTGGAAACACAGACACAGGTCATGTAGGCCTACATATAGATCTGTGACTGCAGGAGGTGTAGAAAGCTCATTAAACCTGTTACGTCGTACAACTACTAAAGATGAGCCTCGGCTGAAACTCTGTATTTCCTGGATGTCATGATTTGCGCTCTATAAAAGTCCCGAATATACATGCATAGTTTCTGACTGAAGAATGTTTCCAGCATCAAATCGCACGTCCACGATAAAAAGTTGGTCTTCCAAAATATAAAAATCCAAGTAAATTCCGTGTAATTCGGTCTGCTGTAGCCTAACAGGTAATATGGCGCCACTGTATACAGTGCATCATGTATTAATCGATGATGGTTGACAAGGAAAGTCAACAATAGTTATAGATCATTGCGATCAGAATCAAGCGCAGCAAACATATATATATATATATATATAGAGAGAGAGAGAGAGAGATAGAGAGAGAGAGAGAGAGAGAGAGAGAGAGAGAGAGAGAGAGAGAGAGAGAGAGAGAGAGAGAGAGAGAGAGAGAGAGAGAGAGAGAGAGAAGGCTTAGTTGTGATCTGAGACTAATGCTACTTCGGTAGCATTAGTCTACTTCGGTATACAGCAGAAACGCATTGGAAGAGGTTCAGATTCTATAGCGCCAGAACCTCAAAGGCCGCATATAATTGTTCTTTGAACAGTCAAATCAAGATAATCGGCAATTCTACATTTTAAAATCACTTTTTATCATAAATAGTTAACCCAGTTTTGCGATTTACCGGAAGCCATTGCAGCGCCTTTTTAGGAGTGGAATTGTTGTTAAGAGATTTCTTAAGTAGGCCTACTGTAGCCAAATAGTTCTTAAATTCCGGTTAGTTCATCTAATCCGATTCACATAATAGTAAGAGGGACTCTGTCACCAGTTCAAACGGGTCAACACTTGGGACGTTTGAGGTCATCTGAGTTTCAAATAGAACTGTTCGATTGTTGCCCTGTTATCTTTATTTCTTGTTCTCCGTCTTAGTTTACTTGATGCTCGCTGACACATTCGAATTCGGAGGGTTGCTGCTGCCGCTGAAGGAAGAAGGACTGATGACGAATGGCGATTATATTGTCGTCGGAGTCGATTCGAAGCATTACAATGTCGAGCAGTCTCAGAAATACTTATTCAAAGGTCAGTCTCAGAAAAACCTATTCAATGGTCAGTCTCAGAAATATCTATTCAAAGGTCAGTCTCAGAAATACCTATTCAAAGGTCAGTCTCAGAAATATCTATTCAAAGGTCAGTCTCAGAAATACCTATTCAAAGGTCAGTCTCAGAAATATCTATTCAAAGGTCAGTCTCAGAAATACCTATTCAAAGGTCAGTCTCAGAAATATCTATTCAAAGGTCAGTCTCAGAAATACCTATTCAAAGGTCAGTCTCAGAAATATCTATTCAAAGGTCAGTCTCAGAAATACCTATTCAAAGGTCAGTCTCAGAAATATCTATTCAAAGGTCAGTCTCAGAAATACCTATTCAAAGGTCAGTCTCAGAAATATCTATTCAAAGGTCAGTCTCAGAAATATCTATTCAAAGGTCAGTCTCAGAAATATCTATTCAAAGGTCAGTCTCAGAAATATCTATTCAAAGGTCAGTCTCAGAAATACTTATTCAAAGGTCAGTCTCAGAAATATCTATTCAAAGGTCAGTCTCAGAAATATCTATTCAAAGGTCAGTCTCAGAAATACCTATTCAAAGGTCAGTCTCAGAAATATCTATTCAAAGGTCAGTCTCAGAAATACCTATTCAAAGGTCAGTCTCAGAAATATCTATTCAAAGGTCAGTCTCAGAAATACCTATTCAAAGGTCAGTCTCAGAAATATCTATTCAAAGGTCAGTCTCAGAAATACCTATTCAAAGGTCAGTCTCAGAAATACCTATTCAAAGGTCAGTCTCAGAAATATCTATTCAAAGGTCAGTCTCAGAAATACCTATTCAAAGGTCAGTCTCAGAAATATCTATTCAAAGGTCAGTCTCAGAAATATCTATTCAAAGGTCAGTCTCAGAAATATCTATTCAAAGGTCAGTCTCAGAAATATCTATTCAAAGGTCAGTCTCAGAAATACTTATTCAAAGGTCAGTCTCAGAAATATCTATTCAAAGGTCAGTCTCAGAAATACCTATTCAAAGGTCAGTCTCAGAAATACCTATTCAAAGGTCAGTCTCAGAAATACCTATTCAAAGGTCAGTCTCAGAAATACCTATTCAAAGGTCAGTCTCAGAAATACCTATTCAAAGGTCAGTCTCAGAAATATCTATTCAAAGGTCAGTCTCAGAAATACTTATTCAAAGGTCAGTCTCAGAAATATCTATTCAAAGGTCAGTCTCAGAAATACCTATTCAAAGGTCAGTCTCAGAAATACCTATTCAAAGGTCAGTCTCAGAAATATCTATTCAAAGGTCAGTCTCAGAAATATCTATTCAAAGGTCAGTCTCAGAAATATCTATTCAAAGGTCAGTCTCAGAAATACCTATTCAAAGGTCAGTCTCAGAAATACCTATTTAAAGGTCAGTCTCAGAAATACCTATTCAAAGGTCAGTCTCAGAAATACCTATTCAAAGGTCAGTCTCAGAAATACCTATTCAAAGGTCAGTCTCAGAAATACCTATTTAAAGGTCAGTCTCAGAAATATCTATTCAAAGGTCAGTCTCAGAAATACCTATTCAAAGGTCAGTCTCAGAAATACCTATTCAAAGGTCAGTCTCTTCATCCGATTTCTGGTAGTTATTGATTAAGGTTTCCTAAGAAACATTTTGACGCTTTCATGTCGAACGCAGTGTCGCCTAATTTGGTCAAACGTCCATTGACCAATCCCTGGCATCATCAACCACCTCTGTGACTCCAGTGTCTCTCGAAATCTTCCAGATGACCATTTCAGTATTTTATCCAGTCTCACAAAGCTGAATGCAACTTATGGTAATGGAAAATGAAACGCTATTTTGTTTAAGCTTGAACCTTTTCTGCAGACCAGTCATAACAATTTCATATCAACTCATGACGTTCATATCTAATCTGCATAAATACAGATGCGTTATAAATTTATCACACTGCTTTTAAAACCTGTCCTATTGCAAAGACGTCGTTGCATTTAATTAATAACTTCTATAATTGCGCCGTTGTCTAATGCACATCAAGGGATAGCACACCACAACCAAGCCGTAATCAGGTCAATATCGAGAAGATCAGTCCGTAAGACATAGAGGCAGCCTATGGTGGATAAGCAATTTGAAAGGGTAAGTTTTAAGTTGAGAACGAAATGACACAACCGAGCAGAGAGAATAGATACAGGCAGAGAGTTCCACAAAGTAGGTCCTGCAATTGAAACGCTCGTTCACTGAGAACAGTTCTTGATTCTGCGGTTTAATGTAACCCAATCCAATCTAAATGACTCTATAATAATCTTCGTTTATTAATTCCAACTGACGAGTACGCAGTAGGATTACATCATATAGAGTAGTAACAGACGATAACAAGTTTAACTGTACGGCAGCCATGCAAGGCGCCCATCTGTCCTACTGCTCATTTTACAAACGCCACCTACGTAATGAAGGCTGAGTTAACCTTTTGGGACTAGCGGGTATCGAACCCGCGTCCTTCTGATCTTTGTGCCAGCGTGTTACCATTCAGCTATCCCCCTAACCGGTGATTCAGCAATATTGATCGATAGCTTAGTTAAACCCAATCCAGTCCAATAAAAATCTATCCTGTGGCGTCGCTATATCATATGCCTGACCTAGCAGTCAAGGGCACTCCTTGGTGGTAGCCTTCGTACATACCGACAGGCGGGCAGTAGCTCATTAACAGACGTCTTTTGCTGTTTTCCATGTGTTATTAGAACACTCCTCATACTCTGCCGAATCTTTCGGTTGCTTTAGCGACCCCCTAGCGGTCGACCAGTCCCTGTTCTAATGGCATAAGTATCTGCAGGTCTAACGTTGTCCGTCGGCCATTTTGACTCGTGCGATAATTGACTGATGCTATCTGCTCTCGACCTGGATTCGCGTGTACTGTCAACAGCGCTAATTCCCTGTCTATACGGATATCATAGTCCCAGGCATCCTGCATGCTGGCGTAGGCCGGCAGCCTCTTTTTATATACGCCTCGTTAGTTCCTTCGCTGATCCCAAAAAGACCAGCGAATGGCAACAACAGTGGCAACCAACAACCATCAAGCGAACGTCATAAGTAGGCCCTAAGAATTCCGTATTTATTAGAGATTAATTGGATAAAAGGATCGGTCACTCAGATCTCCCTCGCGTTTCTACACAGTTATAACTGGCAAGATCTATTGCAAACGCCATCGAACAAATACTTATGGAGATCAAAGAAGGGTAATGCGCTTAAACGGAATCTGGTCCAGTTTCGTTGGCTTCCTTCGCTTTGGATGTGTGTTCGTTTGCGTGAGACGTATAGGGTCTACTGCGACACAAGTCCACATCCTCCGACTATATAAGCGGTCTTTCGAAGTCTAAAATCAAGTCTTATACAACACTTCAATGTGGCCTATTCTACAATAATCGCAATCGTAAACTCTAGATTACTAAAGCGCTGCTCTGAAGCTATAGGCGCAGAGCACCAGTCTATTGACGAGTGCTGCGTCAAGTCAGTAGGTTGTCCAGAGAGCGCTGTGGAGGAAGATCCGAGTCCGGTTACCATAGAGACCAGAGAAAAGAGACAGAGGAGCTGGCAATGATGGTTTCGTTGACAATGAGAACGCTTGGAAGGCAGAGGATTTGAAGGATTATGATATTAATTCTTGAAGAGGTGCGATTTTAATTTGAGGTGGAAATTCTGTGGTGAACAGGAGAGGAGTCTGAGGCAGACGATGGTGGATGAAAATCAAATCAAATCAAATCAAAAAAGGTTTATTGCGACCAATAACAACAAAATCACAATTCCAACTTTTAAGCCTAATTAGACTGATACTAGCTAATGGTAGCAATGGGCGGCGGATGAGCGGAGGCACTCTGGTAGTAGTAGTAGTAGTAATTGTAACCGTAACAGAATATTTGTGTCGCACTTATTATGTTTCTTGTCTTTCCTGATTTTATCCGATTGTAATAACCTTTAAACCGGTCTTCATCCTTACTTATTCCCACAGTGATCCAACTCACTTTCCGCATTCTGTTACTAGGCCCTACTTCATTGTGATCTGTGTGTTGTTGCTATTTCAATCTGTTCTAATGTAGAGATTTATATAGCGCCACTGTTATAATGTCCAAGGCATCAATCGATGGTCGCTTCCTACTGAAAACTGGCAATCCGTTGAAGAAGTTGGCTGTACATAAATTCACTAGGTTGCTGATGTTGCTGTTGTTGTTGTGGTTCAGGAGTTCTTTCAAACTCGGTCTCGCCTGAGTTGGCCGTCGCTGCTCGTTGCTTTCTGCTAGTTACTCCGGCACCTGCTGTGGAACCGCACTATGGAAACTTCTCGAACATCGTCAACTATTATGCGGAGTTGCCGCCTTTGAACTTCACCAATCAGTATAAGGATCGCGGTGCAAGGAAGCAGGTGAACATACATCTTACAAAGACAATATCTGTAGTCCCTATCAACGAAACGTCTGTGGTTTTTCTCAGATGCACTGCTTATATAAATTATGGCTTTTAAATGCGTTTTGCATAGAATTTTAATGCGTTCTGTAATAAATTTTTCTAAAATAAATTAGACTATGTTAAGAGGTTGTTTTTTAAATTATGCGTAAAATATTGTAATGCATTTAGTAAAAAAATTCTTAAATAAATAGTGCCCTTCTGTTAAGAATGTTCTACAAGAATTTAAATGAATTTTGCCAACTGTTTCCATAAATGCATTCAAAAGCGTTTTTTCAGTGCATTTATTAAGAATTTTTTAAGCGCATTTGTAAATCTATTCTTAAATATATTTTTTCAACAGATTTAAGAAACTGTTTTATAATAGAAGCTTCTAACGTTACTCTAATCCAACGAGTTCTTTGACGGGCAAAGAACTTCCTAATTCTCAGTTCCGCGTTTTGTTGCATTCAGCGTAAACAAATGCAACTGAAATTTAACGAAGCTTCTGACCAAAATCGATCGGTTAATTTTGTTAGCGTGCTAGATTGTTTTCCTCTTCTTCCCCTTCTCCTTCTTGTTCTTGTTATTCTTCTTCTTTTTTACCAAAATATTCCACTGCACTTCTTTCAATGCGCCGTGAAATTCAATTCAACATTAAGCGATTAATAAGACCACGTCTTCAATAATTAATACAGGGATCTGACTTGAGATCAAATGAAAAGTGAAGCTCCCCGTACATGTAACCCTAATCGAACGACATGGAGCCAGTGCATCGCATAACTTACCATTTTACTTCCCTGATGGAGCTGAGTAGGTTCGAACACACAATCCTCGATTGCAAACGATCAGAGTGCCGCAGTGACCCCACTTGACCTTACCTTGTTCACATTACCACCTACACAGACAACCTACCAAAGCAGGACCCAAAGATACTACTTCACTACTTCACTGGAAACGGTGGGGCGGGTTCAGTTAGTCAATATTAACTTTAATGCGTTCCCCATCTAAGTAGGAACAAATCACCATAGGTTGTTAAATGTAACACAACACAAAAATTAAATAGCAGCAATTTAGATTCAGAATGCGAGGTAATAAGGACATTTTGGTCAATGGCCATAGTTTTTGGACTTCAACCATACATCGTTTAATTTCCTCACTCATTAATGTTCTCATGCTAAGACAGTCTTAGATTTATTTAAAGCTCATGTCAAGCGATTCCATTCAAACATTCAAAAGGTCAGAGCGTCATGCATCAGCAATGCCGGATTTAGACTTGGTGAGGCCCTCAGCTGTAGCTTTAAAGCTTATCGGTAAATCCGGCACTGTGCATCAAAAGCCCACGGGTAGCAATGTGGACCGAAGAGTATTACACGGTCATGCTCTTCGTTATCTTCATCATTATCATCACTGTCACCTGATCATTCACCATCTTTGTCGTTGTCATCATCAACGCTGGTCTTTATCATGTTATCCCTGGCCCTCTCTATCAAGGTGCATCGGTGACTACGTCAGGTGCTAAAGCGAATCAGTATTGGAGCCACCCCAGAAACGTCAACATCATCTGTATCACTTTACAGGTGCATATTGAAGCTGCCTACCTGTACGACGCCGTCTGGATCTATGCGCGTGCAGCTCACGCAGTCCTTAGTGACATCAAGGGGGACCCAGCGGACGGAAGGTTGATCATGCACTACATCAAAGGAACTGCATATCTCAGTAAGTTGCTCATATTCGATAAGCTCACACACTTCGGTAAGCTTGAATTCACACCTACATTCACTGCGCACGATGGCAGATCGAAGGGGCGTAGACGCTCACAGCAAGCCTTCTCAATGGACGACGATGCCAATTCAAAGTAATATTAAGTCTATTTTGGCTTGCGATAAATTCCGAATATATTTGAAGAGTTTTGTTCGTACATCTAAATCGAATTGCACTCTGCACATTGCGCTCTTAACTCTGGCTGTGTGAGTCCTCAGCCAGATTGAAACATTAAGCGACAGCATTCTTCTCGGTTGCTAAGTCTGGCTCTTTATCACTCATCCGCTTCACACAGTGTAATTCTAAAGTCATTTTGTTAAAGATTTCAGTGTATTAGATTGTTATTATTATTATTATTATTATTATTATTATTATTATTATTATTATTATTATTATTATTATTATTATTATTATTATTATTATTATTATTTTGCCCCAAGGTACAATATTTGATCCCTCTGTGACTTTTATTATTATTATTATTATTATTAATATTATCATTATTTTTTTTGACCCGAGGTATCAATGGTCCCTCAGGAATAGAAAGAAATTATGTTGGGAGCAGGGGACAATGTCATTATTATTATTATTATTATTTTTTTTTTTGCCCCGGGGTATCAAGGATCCCCCAGGTAGATAAAAAAATTGTCCGGAGACATATGATAAAATAAAAAATTATTCCTGGAACGGCCGAGCGAGTTTTTGCTGCGATATTGTTAAGGAACCTAGGTGAGCGACTGCATTAAAGCGTTGGATAATAACTGATAAGCTTTGAAACAGGAAGCTTGCTTCTCTGTTGTCTCCGGAAATGTTGGTCAGATGCCGGCCTATATCCGCTATCAACGACAGGCCTTCATGGTTCATTGGACCCAGAGTTTCAATTGCCACAGGAATGAAAATATGTGTGGGCTGAAGGTTGCTGTATTTTGAAACTTTCCTTGTCGCCGCTATCTCAGCCGCTGCTCCGGCCACGCTCGCCGTATCTTGGATGTATGAAGCTGCCAGAGTGTCGGCCACAGTGGCGTCCCAGACAAGGCTTTTACCTGCGCGCCATGGAATGAGTGTCTGGCCGTCGGGTCTCTTCCCATCGGTTCTAGATAGGCCAGGCGGTTCTTTCATTGATGGAAAGCCGGCTTTCGTCAAGTTTCGGCATATTAGATCGTTAATGTAGCCATGTCTAGCGATTCGGCCAAACCCAGATGGACAGGAAAGGCCATGTGTGCCCCTCGCTGTAACCATGGCTCCGCACTGGCATTTGTGTGGCTCGCATAATGCAGAACCCAGTCTGAGGCCCACAGCGACTCTCATGGCTTCATCGTCAAGTCCGAGGTTGCAGGCCGCCAACGGCAGGGCCAGAAGCCAGTCCCCGGCGTGCGGCGCCTGCGTTGCCTTGAGACGTGCACGGTCGGCTTCATCGACTGCGGTGTCAAGCAGCTTTGTTCTAACGGCCTCAAGCAGGGGCCTGTCCCAATTATATTGTCTGTGAGGCACGATCGTTGAAGTGTCGATGATCCCGGATTTATCTTGCCATATAGTTTTCAT
Source organism: Allolobophora icterica (assembly GCA_963556255.1). Classification (NCBI taxonomy): domain Eukaryota; kingdom Metazoa; phylum Annelida; class Clitellata; order Crassiclitellata; family Lumbricidae; genus Allolobophora; species Allolobophora icterica. The sequence goes on along the minus strand of OY744607.1, from coordinate 31,810,730 downwards.
GTCGACCACTTTCCTGTCCAAGTCGAGCTCAAGGTTTTCCAGGATGAGGGATTGGGTTGAGAGCGTGCCTGCGGCGGATGCTAGAAAAGCGGGAAGTGCCAGCGAGGTCACGCTCCTGATGCCCAAGCCCCCCATCTTGACGGGCAATGTTGCTTGCAGCCATTGGGTTTCTGAGATCTTCACATTGAGTAAATCTTCCAGACCCGTATGTAAGAGGTCGTCGTATCGCCTGAGGCCAGGGTGGTCTGCGCAGGGACAGCACCTGAGCGTATAGATGAGCTTCGGAGAGCCCAGGGAGCTCCTGAGTATCAGGAGGGCCTCCTGTCTTGCAATCATTCGAAGTCTGGGGCGTATTCTATCGAGTTCTCTTATATGGGACTCGAGGCAGGTTTGCAGAGCCTCCTCAGTAGAAATCGGCGCCCCCAACAGAGTTGCGTTTTCTTGAGAAATGTGAGTGAAGTATTGGAGTGGGCCGCTTGTGTTGTCGATGATCTCAGCTGTTATCAACTCGCATTTCTTCCTGTTGAGGCTTAATCCGATCTTTGCACATTCACGCTCAAGCAGCTCCACGTCACTGGCGACGACCTCAGCTTTCCCTCCCAATGTGAGATCATCCAAGTAACCAAATGCCAATGGTGCAAGGAGCCGATTAAGGATTGGTTGCAGTGGAAGACAAAAGAGGAGGGGGCCGAGTGGGTCCCCCTGTTGTGGGCCCTCCTGGGATAAGATGGTGAACTTTCCGAAACGTAGCGTGCTGGCCTCCGCGTATGCCAGATGGCAATAATGGCTCAGATCAGGAACCAGATCGTCTAATGCAGCAAGCATGGCGTCTCGATGTAAGCTATTAAAAGCGTTAGACAAGTCTAGTTTGACGATTATGGATTCCCTGTCCATCTGATCCAAAAAGCGGCGAGTGACATGTACCGCTGCCTCACATCCGCCTGGGACCCCCACCCCGAGCTGCTTGGGGGTCAGGTATGAAGAGACCATTGGGACTGCGTGCGCATTGGCGCATTTTGACGTAATCCTGCGCCAAATGTAGCCAACCGCAATGGGTCTCAGGCCTCCCGTGCTCTTCCTAAGGGCCGTCAGAGATCCACCGAAGAAGAGCGGGCGCAGAGAGGGTGGGCATATGCCTGCAAGGAAAAGGTTGACCAGAGCGGTTAACTCTGTGAGCAGCCCCGGACCCACATCCCTGGAGTTAAGTAGCTCGGCAATGTGCTGTGGGCGCACTCCGTCCGGGCCACCCGAAGAGCCCGCCGGGAATGACCGCATCACCCCGAAGACCTCCTGCTCCGATGTTTGATAAGGGTTGCACTCTACGGGGTCATTATTAATTTTTTTTTTGCCCTGAGGTACTTCGTTCCCTCAGGGTCTTAGAGATTAAATTAGTTGTTTTTCTGGAACGGTTATCCCTCATCTATTAATAATAATAATAATTATTATTATTATTATTATTATTATTATTATTATTGCGGTCGCGCCGCAATATTTTTGCTTTTCTAGCGGGACTTCCTGTTCCAGGTACATTTTCTGGTCCTTGAATTTACTTTTTCCATGGGTTCGTAATAATTAAAATAAATAATTATATTTAATTATAATTAAATATAATTAAATTATATTTAATAATATAAAATATTATATTATTTGTTCTTACTTATTCCCACAGTGGTCCACCTCACTTTCCGCATTCTGTTATTACTTCAATGTGATCTGTGTGTTGTTGCTATTCCAATCTGATCTAATCTTAAGATTTACATAGCTCCATTCCCAGCTGTTCCCAGCTGAACATCCTGAGATTGGCCTTTTCAGCCTCCGTATCAGACGGTCTTCTGCCTCCGTATCAGACACCGTGTCTCAATGAGATTGCAATGAGATTGAGATGAAACGATGACAGCGACTCAGGTAGCAAAGTTTGAGGACGAAGAGCAGGTGTTGCTAAGTTTATTTTGCTGTGATTGAAGCTAATTTCATTTTGCCATTTCTTCCAATCAGCTGAATTAATTTCCTTGTGCATGTGTCGCCTTGCTGATCATCTGCTCTCTCATCTGCTCTCGGTTCAGATTCGCTTCACATCCGACAACTTCTGCTCAAAACAGTCACTGGTGTGATAGGAACGACTGACACATTAATTATCTAGTACTGACGGTGTGGCCTGCTCTGAAACTCAAAAGCATTTGGTTGTAAGCCACAATGACTTTGTTGTGTTTCTAGACACAGTTACGATATTTTATGGCATTTATTTCCCCTCTAATTAATTAAGAGACCAGCAGATCTTTTTGGGATCCTCTTAGAACGTGGTTTATTGATGTTTTAAAGTCAACAGCAAATCAGATTGACTTTAGCGCTTTCACCGTTGTTAATCCCCTGAGAAAATAGCAATACTGGGTAAATCCGACTCAGACCTTAAGATGACAGATAACTAACGTCGTTGCCTGCCATCTAACTGGTCTCTGTAGCTGAACGGTTATTGCTGACTAAAACGTCTCCAGTGTAATCGACTTTGATAGCAATTTCTTTTAATAGTATGCAGACCAATGTGCGTATTCGTCTAACGAATCGTCGCCATGGTCTATAAGAAGAGCTTATCGACCTAAGTTAGATCGATTGCCGTCTCACACTTCATCATTTACAGCGAATTTAAAGCCAAATGCAACTGTGGCAGTCAGTACTAAAGGTAGCGCGACTCATTAACATGGAATATATACCATTGGGAAATGTTGTCCATCGTGGCCAAATAGGATCATCAATTAAAGAATGCTGACCACTGGACAGTAGAATAATACAAGGCACCGGGATAAGACGCGCTTGGCATTTTCTGATTCACGAAGCATTACACAACTGAATGTACTTGTTAGTTCGGACTTTTAATGTTGCTGAGTCGGTGTTTAACAGTGATTTTGACCGTGGATTTTGTGTGTTTTGGACAGTATTAGGTAGCATGAGAAGGAAGTATTAACACTATTGACTGGTTTACCGATTCAGAGGGTGGTTATGTTCCAAGCTGTAAAGTCGAGCCTCGAACCTACAGGCCTGTCTACAGGGTGGGCCGTAAAAAAGTAACCCCAAAACAGGCTGACCCGTCAAAAGCGCCCCGGACAAATGCGCTCCGACAAATGCGCCCTGACAAATGCGCCACAGAAATTCCCGACAAATGCGCCACAAAATCACCGACAAATTTTCCCCGACATTTGCGCCACATTATTGGTCAGGTGGAACCTCATTATTTGTTGCTTAGAGCTTGCATGTTGCATTAACGACTCTATTTGATGAACACGCGACGAAAAGAGAGTTGAGAAGCATGCGTGAGTGCAATTTCAAATTTAATTTCAGATAGTTGTTACAATTTGATTTCAGACATTTGGTACAATTCAATTAGATTCTGTTACTTAAAGATTTATGTGTAAACTATGATTTCATCGATCCTCCAGCTTCTAGTTTGAGCTATGTTTTCATCGGGAATCCAGCTTCTAGTTTCAGTTATATATTCAACGATAATCCAAACTACCAGTTGGTTGAGCGATGAAAACATAGCTCCAACTAGAAGCTGGAAGATCGATGAAAATATTGTTCAAACTAAAAACTGGAAGATCGATGAAAATATTGTTCTAACTAGAAGGTGGAAGATTGATGAAAATATTTTTCAAACTAGAGGCTGGATTAAACATAGTTTATACCAGATTTCGTCCACGGGGGCGCATTTGTTGGGCGCTTTTGAGGGTGTACCAAAAACAGTGGTGGACTCAGTAAAAGTGATATAACTTTGGTTCGTTTGAAATATTTTGGTGAAATTTAGCTGTTATACTAACTATAAATTACTTTTAAGCCAGTAAAACTTGATTTAAAAATTCTTACTTTTGACCGAAATATTAGCAAACCTGTAGGGGGTTACTTTTTGGGCCCACCCTATAGATAATCAGCACTGTGGAAAGCTTGGATTATGTGAAGGGAGGTCTAGGAGGCCTTTGAAGTGGCGTCGACCTAGTAGCTCGAGCTATATCCCGGCGCTGCATTTTCTGCCACCTACGAGGAACTGCTGGACGGCGATTTACCGTGTACTGTGGACTTCATCGGTCGGTCCTCATCCTCGACGCACACGGAATCTGTACAAGGTGTCATCCATTCTGGATGGGGAACCCGTGTGCGGGAGTCAGTCAGCTTACTTTTGAACGTTTTGTTCAAAATGAAGTTTAGCGTTATGTTGGCTGGCTTAAGCAGCGGGGGGATCCAGGTTTAAGACTGGCACCACCAGAGTACGGCAGTAGCGGACTTGTTCGGCTTCTGTGAGTGTGTCAACCTTTCTTCTGTCGACAATGTCACTGTATTCTTTCTCTACTTCGCCTACTCAACTGTTCACTGATTTCTCTAAATCTACGCATACACGTAAGTAGGTCAATTAAAAGTATAACGTAGCCTTCACTTCAAGAAAAATCAATATATTGTACAGTCAGTACTCTCTACAGAAAACTTAAAAGAAACTCTGTCAGGAAATCTTTCGCGTTCTTTCACACGTGAGCCTCATAGCACCAGAGTGAACAACTAATTACATCTGCACAGCGGGTGACGGCTTCTCGCCATCCCAGCGCCCAGCTAAGTAGACACATTCAAGCGTTATAAGCACACACAAACGATACTACTGCAAAGCGAATTAATCTATAATAAAGCATCTCACAATGAACTAAAGCTGTTTTCAAAACCGCGATGACAAAGACTAGTGCATCTTAGAACTATTATAACAAATTGATCATAGGTCAAAGTGGTCATTTCAGACGGACTTTTGTGTCTCTGTATCTATCTCTTTCATTATAGGTATTAGTAAAGTATATATATTACAGAGGATACCGGTACTTATAAGATCATCACAAGCCCTCAAAGTTTGTAACATTTCGACGTTAATAGATGGTTTACTCGTAGAGTGTCACCGCAGTAGAACAGTAAGCTCCAATCCAAGTACTCTCTTGGCCTCTACAATAGGAGCTTGACACTGTCCAGCGAGTAACCTGAAGCCCATAGACCAAACAAGACCTCGATAATAAACGTCAGACCACTGTCCAAAACATTCAGAATCGACGGTGAAAGAAAACAACTCCACGAACGCATACTGGGTCACATTCGAAGTCCGAACGAACTAAAACTGTCGAGTAAAAGCCGCACATGACCTGTCAACTGATCAAGATGACCAGCTAGAGAAACACTTGGTCATCTGGCCACGTGAGCGAACTTGAGCAGACAATTGGATTGTCTAAAAAAACAATCTTAATTGGCTGGCTGATTCAATGAATATCGAATGGTGTTCGTCCCGGAAATTGATATGGATTAATTTTAGCTTAAGTCGTCTTGACGACGGGGTTACTCGTTGTGTCTGTTCCAGGTGCCATGGGTTACACGAATTACATCGACATGAATGGCGATTCGCAGGGAAACTTTACACTCTCAGCAAGGAAATTCGACGCAGAAGCGCAGGACTTCGGTCTTTATCCAGTCGGAACTTTCGTACTTAATCAAAACGACACAAAACTTCCGGTAGGCTATTCTTCTGTCTTCAAGCTATAAGTTCAGTTTGCCATTCATCGTAATTCCTGTGTGAATGTACGTTTTCGTCTGACGAACATATCAGCCTTTGAGAGGTAATTGAAACGTTCTTCACAAATGTTGAGATGCAAACACGTGCATTTGCATATCACTTTAGTTCTCACTGCCCACCTATGGAACATCACTTACCCGCATCACACTTGAATTAATTATCCGCAGTCAATAAGGATAGACCTATTTGTGTGTGATCAGGCTCATCGGCTAAGAATATTTGTGAAACCTTGCTTTTAGCCACCGCTTTACACTTTTTCGTTTTCATCGACGACCCATAAGGACACGACAACATCGATAACAATGTTGTTTGTAATCGGCATTCTACTAGAGATTTTTCTTCAACTAAGCTGAGTATTATTTTGTCTGCACGACTTACAAGCATCAACTTTACAAAAACAAATTATAGTTCACAATCCACATCACATAGGCCCTAGTAATTGTGAAAATTTAATTAACCCTGTGCAATGTTGATCCTTTACTTACTTGAAGAGTTTAATCTGTAATGCGATTACTTGGTATAGGCCTACCTGGAATACTCGACCTGGTTTTAAAAGAACCGAAAAACCAATTGTAATGACCTCTTCGTGTTTTCTTGAAGTGGCACAACAAAAATTCGGTTGTCATTGGTGACCGTGCCTTAGAATCCCCTTGAGAAGTCGAACAATTAAAACTAGGTGTCATATTGAAATGAATTAGGCTTGAATTTCTTAATAACCAGAAGTAAAACACGGCGTATTTCTATCACATATAGAAAGATTACAAGTTTTAACAGATGCAGGTTTCTTAGCGGCTACTTTCAGTGTATCGCGGTTTAAAATTTACTGCAATTATGACCCGACCTAAGTCGACCTGGGGTCGTAATTATGACCCGACCTAAGTCGCTATGCCTGGGGTCGTAATTTTGACCCGACCTAAGTCACCCTGCCTGGGGTCGTAGTTATGAGTTATGACCCTCCTAAATCGCTATGCCTGGGGTCGTAATTATGACCGATCTAAGTCACTCTGCCTGGGTCGTAATTATGACCCGACCTAAGTCCATCTGTCTGGGGTCGTAATTATGATCCGACCTAAGTCGCTCTGCCTGTAGTCGTAATTATGACCCGACCTGTAGTCGTAATTATGATCCGATCTAAGTCGTTATGCCTGGGTCGTAATAATGATCCTAACTAAGTCCCTCTGCTTGGGGTCGTAATTATGACCCGACCTAAGTCTGTCTGCCTGGTTCGTGAGTGTTTATGAGTGTAGCAATTTGGAGCGTTGACCTATTCATACGTATTCGAGGTTGCATCAATCTTCAAGGAAGTGGTTAATTGAATATTTACATGATTTTGTCATTTGCATAGTAATCGTTGCACACGCTTTAAAAGGTACACAGGAGACATTTTAATTTAAGCTTTTTGTTGCACGGCGTTATAATAAACTTTAAAATAAAAATACTTAAATGGAATAACCTTAAATAAGGATTTAAAGTTTGATAGCTAGCAGAACAAGGAATAGTAGGCCTAATGTTTAAAGAAGTCTTTTTTATTTGTTTTATGCCTACTTGTCTTCTTAATTATATTTCCGATTTTGTGAGAGGTTTCTTAGAAACCGTCACGATTGCTGAATGTAAACTTACAAATTGTTTGTGTTACCTGTTAAATGGAATATGTCGTTCTTAAAGAATAGAATCTTTTGTTTTATAATAAAATATTGTCCTTGAATTAAATATAATATTATTGTTCTATGCAGAATATAATTTATTGCTCTCAAGTAGATAAATGAATGAGTTATAAATCAATGTCTCTAAAGGTTTTGTTAGTCAGATCGCAGGTGAATGGTCTCCGAAAAGCGCTATAGAATTATTAATATGTCTTGTTTACCTCAGATTGGTCTACATTAGCCTACTTCTATTCTTGGTCTACATGAGCCTATATACTTCCCATCTTGTTCTACATTAGCCTACGGGATCTTGGTCTACATGAGCTTACTTCCCATCTTGTTCTACATGCGCCTACTTCCCATCTTTGTCTACATGAGCCTACTTTCCATCTTGTTCTATATTAGCCTACTTCCCATCTTGGTCTAAATTAGCCTCCTTCCCATCTTGTTCTACATTAGCATGCTTCTCATATTTGTCTACATTTGCCTACTTCCCACCTTGCCAATTTGACTCTCTGTCTCGTCTTAAGTGGGATTCGTCGAGCACTTAGCGTTTTCTTAAATAATATATTGCAGAAAATGAAGACAATGAATGTTGACTCTTGCATCGCAGGCAAAAGCAACTTAACAGTGTGACGAATAAGCCAAGCTGTGCTTGGCACTGCTTGTTTGTTTCAATGACAGACAGGCTAAATTTAATGGGCTTGGTAATGCATCATCGAGCCTTTAAGAATCGCTACGATGCATTATTTATAAACCAGATGGGAGAAAATTAGTTTACCATGGTCTATACTGAGTCTTACGTAGTCAACTATTGTTGCATCGTCTAACCCGGTAGCTGATTGATTTGTGTGCGTGCCTTGCAACGCGGAGTGTACGGGTTCGAGCTTTCCTCGAGTTGGTCGGAGTGTAGGTGCCTAGAACAAGTCCTTTGTGCGAAATTGATCAACTCAATCGGTTAGATGCTTGGTCAATGGTATAGTTCCTGTGAAGGAACAGATTCGTTTTCGAGATCCACCTGCATGGAAGATCCGCGATGGTCCGCGCTGCCATGGCATACACCAAAAAGCTTTGTGTTCCGATTCTAGTCCTCCTGATCGTCGATCATTTCACTCTGCTACCATCGGAGATTTACAGGTCCTTCGCTTCCGTACATCTTAATGAGCTCATCGAACTGTTTCCTTTAAATATATTATTTTAATCAATTCAACACACGCCATCTGACTCCCTGAGGTGGCCCTTGTTTAGGTCAGTTAGACTGCAATTCATGAGGGGTTCTCAGATGCTCTTTAAGGGCGCTATATAAACATTTTGTTACATTACAATGTAACAAAATCACAGTAATAATAAAAATAACGACGACGACGACGTTGATGACGATGACGACGACAACGATGACGATGATGATGATGATGATGATGATGATAATAATAATAATAATAATGATTTAATAATTAATAATTATATTCTTTATTATTTGAAACCGACAGACGCAGTAAGATTACATTGAAACATGAAAGTACAATCAATATCTTAATTAAACACACGGTTTGGCAGCCATGCAAGGCGCCGCCCTAGAGGGGGTTACGGGGTCGATCCGCATACCTTATGCTCTCCTGGCCATGAGTGTTACCATTACTCTATCCCCCAGGGATGTGTATAATGTGACACGTACGTCACATTCAGTTAGTCCAACCAGAAAGACAATCATGTGTTGTCTGTAACATATCTGAATATTATGTGTCAATGCAACTCAGTTACATGTAGGTCGTCTGCCATAAATCAATCTAGCGCCTTCCAACAGATCTTCACGTTTGTTGGGTTTATTCTGAATAATAAATGGACGGACTTCATCGTCATAATTATCGAATACCTGTCTGTCTTATGCGACTTTGATTGGACAGGAGCTGCAGCTTCTACCTGGAGCTGATGGAATGATTGACTGGGTCAGTGGTCGACCACCTCTCGCGGAACCCGTCTGTGGATTCACCGGAGAAAAATGCATCCCAGAAGTCGGTAGGAGATGCTCAGCTACATCTTCAGTTGTCTGCAGCATGTTTGTATATATGTCTGTAATTATGTGTGTATGTATGTATGCATGTATACATGTCTATGTCTATGTATATGTATATGCTGCGTTTCTTTTACATACACACATGTACGAGTGCATGCATGTGACATGTATTATGTACATTCATCTGTTACTATGCAGACTGTTGCGTGAGTTCATTGCTTCATGAAACACTTTTGCAAGTTCTGAAAATAAATGGGTGCAATACAAATCTGCATTGATCTGAGTGGCCTGCGACACGATGATCTATTCGGTGGCGCGCTTGGTCTGTAATCCAACGTTTGTGGTATCGAGCCTGCTGATTATACTCCGTGTAAGACCACGGATGCACTGTTTGGGCTCACTTGTCTCGCGCCTCTGATTTATATTATTGAATATGTGCGGGGTAATAAGAGCAAGTACATAAATAAATAGGTTACTAAGTTGATTGGTTGTGTGTTGACTTCATTTTAAGATTATTCGAAGCGAACGGCAGTTGGGATTCTGTGTGGAACGCTCCTCATCTTCTTTGCGGCCGGTGTTCTCTTGTACAAGTAAGGCATACGATTGAGTAGTGTTTCAACCTTCTAATTTCTACAGAATCTAGAACTGTTAACTGATTAGGCTAGACTAAGAAATTGCTAGACAGAGAAACCTACCTACCTGAACGAAACAACTGCGAACCAGATTTACGTCCTCGTGATATTGGTAAAAAAAAATCTAGGTAAATATATATTGGATGTGATGCTGTGTTGTATTGTAATGTATTGTATTCGGATATTTATAAAGCGCTTCTAGCGGGAGGGCCATTCAGAAGCGCTGCCAGTGCGAGAGACCCCGAGAGAAAAAGCAAGTTTTAAGAAAGGTAAAAGAGGAAGTCACGTTACCGGAGAGAATAGAAGAACGAACGAACGGAGGAAGCTCGTTCCAAAGAGCAGGGCCAATTGAAGCAAAAGACCTAGATTGAGCCAGTGAAGTCCTGACACGGGGAACGAGGAGGTCCAAACGGTCAGATGAACGAAGAGAGCTCGAAGAGAAGCAGCAGAGTGAGGGCGATGAATTAAGTCACATAAATATTTTGGAGCGAAACCAAGTTGAGCCTTAGAGACAAGGATGAGGACCTTAAATTATATGTCATGCAATAAGCTGAAGAGTGACAGTCGGCAAATGACGCATTGACCTCTGCCTTTGACATCCGCTACCAGTCAACTCGTAGGCCTATTTTAAGGGAAGGGAAAATGCCTACAATAATCACAGGCAAGAAAGACATAGACATTTATTGATTAAAAGCATTGACCTACTAGCAATTCTTGCGCAAGCTAAACCTTAAGTATTCATTTCAAGAGGAACTTTATAAATGTTGACCGACCGATCGACCTACCTCCGTCTAATCTTCTAGAAACTTTTCCGGGTATCATGGATTGAAATGAAATCGAAGATTAGTTCGATTCTGACTGATGACTATTTCTATATTCGTTGAAGGAACTGGAAATATGAACAGGAACTGGCAAGTCTACTGTGGAAGGTGGACTACAAAGAACTCGACATCAACGTCCACACAGGACAGTACTATGGACTGATGCCAATGGGAAGGGTAAGGCTACAGCCTATGGACTGATGCTAGTGGGAAGGGTAAGACTACAGCCTATGGACTGATGCTAGTGGGAAGGGTAAGACTACAGCCTATGGACTGAGATGCCAATGGGAAGGGTAAGACTACAGCAAATGGACCGATGCCAATGGGAAGGGTAAGACTACAGCCTATAGACTGATACCATTGGTCAGGGTAAGATTACAGCTTACATCGTGACCGATTCCACAATTAATACGCACAGTATTACGACTCATGCAACGTAGTGACTCATCGGTCCATAATTCTAGATAATTAACCAACTTAATTAATTTAGTATGTTTTCTTAAATCGTTGCTTGAACTACCAAGGTCAGAATAGATTACTTTCAAAATAGTTTTGAACCAAAATGAGTGCAGAAGAGCCTAGCAAGAATAGTATGATCGGCCTGAAGATATAGTAAATTCCTGTGCAGGTATCCGGTTCGTTGCGGGCGAGTATGGCATCGCTACCTTCACAGGTGGAATTAGACTCGAAACAGGTGTTCACAAAGGTAGCTGTCTACAGGAACGCTATCGTTGCAATCAAAAGAGTCAACAAGAAATACATCGACCTGACGCGAAATGTTCGCAAAGAACTAAAAATAGTAAGATAACTCTTAACGCACATCTACGTATCATGCAGATGTCTAGAACAGATAGCAAATAGTCTAAAACACTAAGTAACCTGTGCTGCACAACGAATTGTGTTATGCATTGAATAGCCTAAACTATAGGCCTACAGGCCAAAGTAACAGTCGAGGAGTGCGGCTTCTTCTCCGATTGGATTATGACACGTCTTGCGTTTGACAAGGCAATGCGAAGGCTTATTATCTGTCATCTCAAATGCTGCTACATAATAGAACACCTTTTATGCAGCTACAATTGACCCAAGAATTCTGCAATTACTTGCTTTTAGCTCGCTCACCAAGAATCCTTTGCATGGCTATTTATAAGACATCTTCTGCGTCTCCCTTTAAGTCTCGTAATATTGTTGACGAAGAGGAGCAGAAGGGGAGGAGGAGGAGGACTATAATGCTGGTGACCATGTATATGTAAGGTAGTTTGGAATGTAAACTTCGTATGGTGGTCTGCAGATGCGCGAGTTGCGTCATTCAAACCTGAACACCTTTATCGGTGCCAGCGTTGACCCGGGAAACATCTGCATTTTGACGGAGTACTGCACGAAAGGAAGCCTACAGGACATCTTGGCCAATGACAACATCAAGCTCGACAACATGTTCAGATCCTCTCTTATTATGGACATCATCAGGGTTAGAATCGTTATCCTTATCTGGCCTTAGGAAAAAGTGATTGTGCGTTAATTTCATTCCCTCGGATTAAACGTGGCTCAAACTTTAAATTTAGTAACAAGTTATTGACGATGCTATTTTTGGAACTACGACAGCATCGATGTAAAATCTCGAGAGACCCTCTTTGACGCTTGAAGATGATGGATGACTCTGCTAGTCGTCGTTCATCATCCTCAACGCCACATATAGTCTAAGATCGCTAGACATGGGGACATCTACTGTCAACTCTGAATGGAAATCCATTGGTGTCACTCTGCGGCGTGTGTATCGGAGTGAGCCATGGCAACTTTATCTCAACATTATTTTCTTAGAAATGAAATGTCATTTGCACTGTTGTGATACACTTGCCACATTAAATTTCTCACTACATACATACACGCATAATTATATCCATACATGCATACATGTATGCAAACACATCTGCATAATATGCATGCATAAGTAGATGTCGAGAGATGGCTACTATCATATTTATATATTACATATTACATAACCTGATCAGGGGATGACATACTTGCATGAGTCTGAGCTGCATTCACACGGTCGCCTCAAGTCGTCCAACTGCATCGTCGATGGCAGATGGGTTCTGAAGATCACGGACTTCGGACTTTGGGATTTCAAGGAATCAGAACTGGACCAGGACATCAATGAACACGCCCACTACCAAAGTCAGTAAATGAATAACTCGGTCAGTTTGAAATGAGTTCGACGTAGACTATTCAGCAATTTACCTGAGGCAATGATGCATAGACCTTGAGATTTAACTGTTAAGCACTCGTGTAATTTAAACGTAGAATCCAGAACAAACCTTTTGCCAAATGTTCAGTCAATGTCGTTAAGGTTCAGTTTTAGACTCTGCAGCGAAACAATTAGTTATTAGTTATCAATTGACAGCCGGACACTAGTGTCTCGCAGTGGCCAGTCATTGGTTGAGCTTTGTGAATATTTGTGATTGATACATTGCGGACATCTAAGGCGCGAGAGGTTGTAGATTGGGGTTGATTAAGCGATTGCTTAAGCTTACTGTATTGAGGTGATTATGCGATCGCTTAAGCTTATTGCATTGAGATTGATTGTTTGTTTGAAGGTCAGCTGTGGACAGCGCCTGAGTTGCTGAGAGATCCGTTGCTGTTGAAAAGAGGAACTCAGAAGGGAGATGTCTTTTCGTTTGGCATCATTCTCTGCGAGATCTACAATCGTCACGACCCATACTCAGAAACCGGACTCTCCCCAAGAGGTACATCAACGCACATGTCCAGCAACATGTAGATCTCCATTCCTCTGGCCTTCAATCCCAAAGCAGGTTCATGTGTTCAAAGGCGCCATTCCTGACGATGATATGCCTCATCCTGCATATTGCCGTATCTGTCCGTCATCATCCAGTAACAACAGCATCTGCACCCGTCTTGTTTCCTCTCTTTTATATGATAATTCTTCATATAAAAGAACATACAATAATTCAAACTGTGTCCATTATATATCAAGTAGAGAAACAGCTACAATATACGCGTAATAAAGTTGGTGTTTACCTGGACAAAATCTACCCTCTACATCTTTGGATAGTCCTTAAGTCGCGTAGCTGCGATTTGTAGAAGCCAACGTTAAACTGCAGACACAGACAGTGCTGTTGTAGGATGTGCTGAACAAGCAATTTTGACAATTCTATTAGATAATGCCTATATAATAATTATGTAAATAAATACATTCATGTATGTATGCATACACAACATACATGCATACACACGCTTGCATACAATTGTCATGAAATTGTTTTAGAAATCGTGGAGCTGTTGATCGGATCCGATGACTGTTCTTCGTCATCGTCGTTCTTGCGACCGAAGTTGACGATCGGATCGGAGAGTGTTCCATCATTTGTAGGTGACTGCATGAAGGACTGCTGGAGCGAGGATCCGACCCTCAGACCTGACTTCAAGATCGTCAGACGTCTTCTCAAGCCAATGCAGAAGGGAATGTAGGTTCAGGATGCGATTTGAAGTTAGCAGCAGTGGAATCGGGGAACAGGAGAGAAAAATCTGTAAATAATGAATCATTATTGTAGATCTGAATTTGACCCATAGGATGTGAAATTCTCCCTACTCCATACGTATCGCATCCCGTGTAGGCTAACCACCTGGCCAGGATAACCTGCCACTGGTGACGGTGGATAATTCTATATCGACAAATGGAACAACAACGGAGGTAACAGGAATTATGATAGAAATCAAAGAAAATAAGAACAATGCATTCGAAGACGTAACTTTCCATTTAATAATTCACAAGATGTTTTTCAAGCTTCAAATTTACATGAAAGATAACGGTTATTTTCGAAAGTACATAAAACCATATCAACTATACAATGGAAGAATTTTAAGGTCCAAGAATAGATACATCTCACCGCCAAAATATTAAACTGGCAAACCTACGTACAAAGAAAGAAAATTATATCAAAATCATGCAAGAGTAAAAATCAAAACGCAAAACACGTGTAACATGTTTAGTTGAATTGTGTGACTTTGAACAGGAACGTCGACGTACGTCCAACATCTCGAGTCCTGATATCTATGTATGTACGTATGTATGTATGTATGTATGTATGTATGTATGTATGTAGTTGTGTTTATATATATATGTAAATGTATGTATGTATGTATGTATGTATGTATGTATGTATGTATTGTATGTATGTATGTATGTATGTATGTATGTATGTATGTATGTATTGTATGTATGTATGTATGTATTGTATGTATGTATGTATGTATGTATGTATGTATGTATGTATGTATTGTATGTATGTATGTATGTATGTATGTATGTATGTATGTATGTATGTATGTATGTATGTATTTATGTATGTATGAATGTATGTATATATGTGTTTGTGTGTTTGTATGTATGTATCAGAGAACTTATAAGGCGCCATTTAGGCGACTCATAAAGGCGCATATTAGCATTGCCTATGTCCTTAGCGCCTTCACTTATGTCTCTCAGTCTCTTCGTTTAACTGTTTGCGTCAGGATGTCCAACATATTCGATAACATGATAACGATTCTCGAGAAGTATTCGACAAATCTGGAAGAAATCGTCGACGAAAGAACGAGTCAACTGCGCGAAGAACAGAAGAAAACGGAGGAACTTTTGCATCAGATGCTTCCAGTGTGCGTTGAATACGTCTGTCTGTCTGTCTGTCTGTCAGTGTCGCTCTTTGTCTGTCCGTCTGTCTGCCAGTATCGCTTTTTGTCTGTCCGTCTGCCTGTCTGTCTGCCAGCCTACTTGTCTCTCCATCATCCACCAATCCACCCACCCACCCACCCACCCATGCATCCACCCACCCACCCATCCCTCCATCCCTCCCTCCCTCCATCCATCAATCCATCGATCCATCCATTCATCCATCCATCGATCCACCGATCCATCGATTCATCCATCCATCGATCCATCCATCGATCCATCGATCCATCCATCCATCCATCCATCCATCCATCCATCCATCCATCCATCCATCCATCCATCCATCCATCGATCCATCCATCCATCCATCCATCCATCCATCCATCCATCCATCCATCCATCCATCCATCCATCCATCCATCGATCCATCCATCCATCCATCCATTCATCCATTCATCGATCCATCGATCCATCGATCCATCGATCCATCCATCCATCCATCCATCGATCGATCGATCGATCGATCCATCGATCCATCCATCCATCCATCCATCCATCCATCGATCCATCCATTCATCGATCCATCGATCCATCGATCCATCGATCCATCGATCCATCGATCCATCCATCCATCCATCCATCCATCCATCCATCCATCCATCCATCCATCCATCCATCCATCCATCCATCCATCCATCCATCCATCCATCCATCCATCCATCCATGTGTCATCTATGGTTTAGTTCGGTAGCTGACCAGCTGAAACGGGGTCGATCGGTGGAGGCGGAGTCATTCGACTCAGTCACCATCTACTTCAGCGACATCTGTGGATTCACGGCACTCTCGTCCGAAAGCACTCCGATGCAGGTAGCACCAGGAAACATTGCAACTGTTTACACTTTTAAACATTATAACCTATAGATTGTTTGCGCATCGTTTACTCGTGTTTTGCTACTCGTAGGCTTTTCTCATATACAATGCAATGTTAATTAAGTTAAGCAGTTTTAATCTTTGGTATAATTAATTATCGATTGCCGGTTTGATTGTCAGTGGTAATTGACAGAGACAACCCGAGTTAGATTTTAGAGAGAGAGAGGTTGGTGGCGCAGTTTACCCTCTTCACTCCTCTCTTCCAATTTTCTTATTTTATTTCTCATCCTGGACATACTCTAATTTTTTTAGCCAGCTCAACTGGTTCTAACTATCCTCCTTCGTTCTTCCATAAATTCCCATTTCCAATGTCCTCTTTCTAGGACAGGTTGTATGCTTTGGTCACTGAATCTAGTGGTTCCATAACTGTAAATTTCCATAATAAATATTAGGCATCGTCAGAATATATAAAAAAAATTAAATATTAGTCTGTTTCTTACAGAAATCTGCGCGTTAGTTCGTCAAAATGTCCATTCTAGGAAATTTTCATGTTGCTCCCCGCTAGCTAGAGGCCATTATAGCATTTGCCAAATTTGCCCCGGTTTTAATAACTTTACCCTATAATCTCGCCATGTATTTAAACAGTCTGTTTATTTCTTGAATTATTTGATTTATTTGCACCTGCATTCACCAACTCCACATCTAGAACCAGAAACTGTTTTTCGCAGGTTGTTTATTTCGTTTAGTGATGATGTTGTTGTTGGTCCTCTGAATCAGGTCGTCGATTTACTGAACGACCTTTATACGACCTTCGATTCGATCATCGAGAACTACGACGTCTACAAGGTCGAGACGATCGGTGATGCGTACATGGTGGTGAGCGGACTACCGAAGCGGAACGGGATCCAGCACGCAGGACAGATCGCGTCGATGTCTCTTCATCTTCTCAAAGAACTGAAGACGTTCCGCATCGGACATCGTCCAGATGACAATCTCAAACTCAGAATCGGAATGCACTCTGGTTAGATCGTCATCATAATCGTCATCATTAGCAACGTCATCGCTATTATTATCATTATCATCGTAATCATCTTCGTCGTCGTCATCATCATCGTCGCCATTATGATTGTCATAGTCGTCCACTTCACCATCATCATCGTTGTCGTAGTCGTCTTCATCAACATGTTATAATAGGCAAAGGCAAAGACAAAAGGCCTACCTTCTTTGGCCCCTACGGAGTGGCAAAGACTTCTTCAAAAATCCAACTTTAGGATACAGTTTAAACTCCTCGATTTATGTTGGTAGTCATTTGATCCGGAAAAGGTCGAAGGCTGAGTAGGCAGCACGTAAGTAAGTAAGTATATCCTTTATTAATCCAACTGCTAACCGCATTTTGGTTTACACGTGTATATCACGTCCAGGTTAAAGTACTAAGGCCTATATCGTCCACTAAAAGCAAAAATGTTCTAACTCTGAATTCGTCAATATCAGCCTAACCATAGCCTCGTTGAGTAAATTCATTTATCTTTCGTGCAAAAATGTTCCAGCTCTATAGCACATACCAGTACTGACATCTAGCGAAGCACTTTTGTTTCAACTGTGACTATTATTATATTCTATAGTGCGAATTTGTTCCAAGTGTAGATAGAACATTTTTGCCTCAAATCATCAACATCCCGGATTAGGCTATTGAGAGCAATGTTGTTTCAACTGTAGTTGGAATATTTTTGCTCACCACTGATCAACTTCCGGCGGCTGTTAACGATGATATTTTGTGATAATTTTGGTTAATTTTCGCGACAATAATTATTTTTTAGCAAGTTTCGAACAATGTCACGATCAAATAATTATAGGCAAAGCAAATTTAAAGCTTGTGAAGTGCTGCGACTGCTCATGCTCGATGAATCTGACGCAGGTAAGATTTATTTCATGCTTTTGATTTAATGAAACGCGAGTATCCGTAACTGCGGGCGATATTATGTGCTTGTCGCCACACGCTTGATATTAAATGTAATAATACCGAAATATATTCGCAAGTTACTCAAACATCGAGATATCGTTGGATTTGAAATATTTACTAGGAAACCTTAACGCAGAATCTGATGTTCACTTAATCTGGATCGCTCAATATCATCCCATCTGCTCACAATGACTCCTTCATTATTATGCACCAATGTTTCAACTCTGAATTTGCCAATAACAGCCTAACCATGGCCTCGATGAGTAAATTCATTGCTAATTACGGCTAAAATTAATGAGGGTTAAAGTTATGGCTTGGGTTTGGGCTACATAACCCAAACCCAAATTAACATTGAAGCGCATAACCAAGGTAAGATAAAATCATTATGGGACATAATTTACTCTTAAACAATATTGATCCAGATAACTCGGCAGTCGACGAAGATTACAAGCTCAGTGATGATGAGTCGAACGACGACGGTACGTGTATGAAACAGTCTGGACGCTCATCCCCTCCTGTTACCGACCACTTCACGCTTGCTGCATCGGCCACAGTAGACCAGCCTCAACCTGCTTTGCTGGCCACCGTCGACCAGTCTCTACATGCCCCTCTGGACAATGTCAACCAGTCTCTACATGCCATTCTGGACACCGTCGACCAATCTCAACCTGCTTTGCTGGCCGCTGTCGACCAATCTCAACCTGCTTTGCTGGCCGGTGTCGACCAGTCTCTACATGCCATTCTGGACACCGTCGACCAATCTCAACCTGCTTTGCTGGCCGCTGTCGACCAATCTCAACCTGCTTTGCTGGCCGCTGTCGACCAATCTCAACCTGCTTTGCTGGCCGGTGTCGACCAGTCTCTACATGCCATTCTGGACAATATCAACCAGCCTCCGCCCCCAGTGTCTGCAATTGAAGACCAGTCTGAGTCTCAGCATAAGAAGACCCGGAAGCGTAAAAGAAATGAACTGGAATGGAAACGATTCGTGCAGAAAAAAGCTTACAATTGTGGAGAACAAGTTAAACGCAAGAAAAAAAATACCAATATGCCAGAGACCTCGAAGAGAGTAGTAAGAGGTATGTGCATGGCAGAAAAGTGCAGGAGAAAGTGTAGTACAAAAATTGATGAGCAGCAACAGGATAAGATAAACAAAGCTTTTTGGGAAATGGGTTTGAAGGAACGACGACATGATTTTGTTGGTAGCAATACTGAGAAGCAGGTTGTATCGACCAGAACCAAGCTGAATAACGGTGGTAAGAGTAAACCACGAAATCATTCATATTACTTTTTCTTGCCCAATATAGAGAACGAGAGAGTGAGTGTGTGTAAAAATTTCTTTCTAAATACGTTGGACATATCAGCCGCAATGGTACGTGAAGCACACAAAATTGGCATTCGTGGCGCAACACCAGGCAGAGGTTCTGTAAATGAAAAACGAGGGGGTCATAACAAAACCAAGCCAGATTCCTTGGCTGAAGTCAAATTACACATTGAGTCATTTCCACACGTGGAAAGTCATTATTGTCGTTCAACCAGAGTGTGTAAGTATCTCGAGGGAGCTTTGACCATTTCTGCCATGTATCGATTATATAAGGACAAGTGCATGAGTGAGGCAAAAGAGGTCGTACACGAGAGTGTGTATCGATCTGTGTTTGTGAATGATTACAACCTAAGATTTCATAAGCCATCAAAGGACACATGTGATTCGTGTTGTAAGTTTGAGTTGCGCAAGAAGTCAAATGGAGGTGTTTTAGCAGCAGAGGAACAAGCGGAATACGCTGCACATATTCGAAGGAAAGAGCAAGCCCGAACGAGCAAGATTATCGATAAAGAAGGCACTTCTGATAGCAAAATATGCGCAGCAATGGACCTTGAACAAGTTCTTACCGTTCCGAAGTTATCAGTGGGTTCAGCATATTATTTGCGAAAACTTAGCATGTATAATCTAACTTTCTATAACTTGGGAACAAAGGAAGGGAGCTGCTACATGTGGACAGAGTCAGAGGCCGGAAGAGGAGCCAATGAAATTGCATCAGCTTTATACCATTGGCTGGTTGAAGAAGATAAAAAGGGCGCTGAGCAGATAACAGTATACAGTGATACTTGTGCAGGGCAGAATAGAAACAGGGTGGTGTGTAGTATGATAATTGTGTTTCTCAGCAGGAGTGTGAATACGCAAAAAGTCGAACAAAAGTACTTTGAATCTGGCCACTCGCAGATGGAATGCGATGCTATTCACAGCTCAATTGAAAACAAAGTTCGAAAGCGAGATATTCATCTTCCCAGTCAATACGAGGAGGCCGCACGTACCGCTAGACCAAAAATGCCATATAAAGTTATTTCTCTGAACAGAGAAAATATCTATGACTGGAGTGCAGTTAACACTGTGATGCGTGGCAACGCTTTTGCAGGCATCATAACAAAGCACTCTATCATCTACAGCCGAGACGATGCGCGCGATGTAGCAGTTTCGTTTTCCAACGAAATTGGAGGAGTGAGTGAAGCGGTTGTCTACAAGAAGAGGGGAAGGAATGTCAATTTCAGTAATATGGAGCTAACACACGCGTATACCGCACCACTGGGGGTAGACAAAAACAAGAAGGAAGACCTGCTCAAACTTTGCGCTTTTCTGCCAAATGATTGTAAACCGTTCTACGAGTCTCTCGCTGTTCGTAACTGAGGCAATTGAGCAAGAACAACATACTGGATAAATAATAACTTGGTTTTGCTTTTATGTGTAGTATCATCATTTTTCTGGTTTCATCACACTTAACAAAGCAACAAAGTTTATTTAGTTAGAATGTTTTGACTTTCAACTTTTAAGTGCAAAAATGTACCATCTAGAATGAATTGACACTTATATCAATGATGTGTTAAGTAATATTGATCAGACTATTTCATCTTGTTTTACTGAGGTTTTATGCATAATATTCAACTGTTGATTGTAGTCACTAATAAAATGACGATTTGCAATTTGGTATTGAAACTGCTTTTTGGATTCCTGAAAATAATGGTTTTCAGAGTTGGAACTTTTTTGCTCTAAGTAGACGATATTCCGGTGAAAATCATCCTAATTATGAAAGATTTACGAGCCAGACAGTCAGCAGTCGGGAGAACCCGATTATGAACACGGGGTCGCAAAGTATATATGTGGCGTCCTATTCCACAGATGAAGATCATTAGTCAGAGTTTTAAGCTGCTTAGAGTTGTATGCTTGGCTAATACACTGCACCTGACAGTGTCGTATCAACAGGGTCTAGATTCAATCTAATCATCACCATAATTAGTATGCTCGTTATAATGATAAAATAAGTAAGGCGCCAAAGAAAGGTATTTTCATTTAAGCTGGATGATCGTATACCGACAATTGAATTTGATCATTAGAGCAACACGCTGTAGATTCCCTTTCGTAGACTCTTCTGTATCGCACATGTGGGCATGTAGGCTATGCATTGGGAATATCTCATTACCTGAATTTGCGATGCGAGTGTTTTAGTGATGAATCGGATCTATTGCTGCGTAACATTTCTGCACCAAATGTTGTGTTCATGAACTTCTGCCCTTACTATTTCTGAATTATTTATTAGGAGTTCATAGAGCCTTCACTTCGTATAGGCCTAAGATGTCTTACCCGGTCATTGAAGTCACTCAGCGTTTCTCTAACATACATGGATAAATTCTGGAAATATAATGATTACAAGATAGCTGTACAATGAGTTGTATAGTAAGAGATAAGAGCTACCTTTACAGTTAGACGCAAAGTGAGGATATAGGGCCTAGGTATCGTATTCAATGGGCGGTTGGCGGTTGTATTTTAAATGCTGTCGGTGATCCTGGTAGGCCCTTATCTTCAATTCTATAATTTCTACCGTCATTGAGCAAAGCTGATGGCGTGACTTTGCATGACGAGTTAAGTGGAATGTCGACGGACAAACTGAGAAAATAAAGTAACGTCAACGAAAGCGTTCGACCGCTCTCTTGAATCAAGAGCGAAAGGCTCGTGGTGTAGGCCTATCATCAACGAAATCGGTTACAGAGAATATAATATCCGGTAGCCTACCTGCTAAATTTATTATTCTGCAGGTCCTTGTGTCTCTGGTGTGGTTGGTCACAAGATGCCAAGGTATTGTCTCTTCGGTGACACTGTCAACACAGCGTCTCGAATGGAATCAACGGGTCAAGGCAAGAACAATCCCTTATCACTATGACAGCGGGCAGGCAGACGGGCAGAGGGGCGGGCTAGCAGGAAAACAGACGCATGCAAATAACGAACGGATAAATGTTTGGACAATGTTATAATGTACAGTCTATATATGTATATCAATAAGTAACAATTCTAAATTAGATCACTTCATATTAGATGACATTGCACCACTTCACGTTTTGTTAAACAGCGTTCATGAGAATACATTAACCTACGTTATACCGGAAATTTAAGTCAAAAATCGTTCAGATAATAACTTTGGCCAGAGCAGAGGACACTCGGACAGTGTGTCTGAAAGCGAATGTTCTTATTTAAACGCAGCCCTGAGGATCCATTGTTCCGAACAAAGCAAACTGCTTCTGGACCAACTCGGAGGGTATCACACGGAAGAACGAGGTCCCGTCTATATGAAGGTAAGTCAACAGATGACCATCAAACAGTAATATTAAAGCAACGATGGACAATTGCTCAAGTCATTAATTTAGCTGAGGTACTAAGAGTGAGGGGATAAGAAAAGAAAATCCTATCAAAATGCTTAACAAGTGGATAGCCGTGAGCTGCTATCCATTCCCAAGATATCGTCCATTCCGACTCAAACCAACTTACTAAATCCAAATATAAAACGATAGTGCGATTTATTTAAGCCGTTATCCTTTACAATGAGGTCAACGTATACAACTGAAAATTATGAATTTCGGGCGATGAAAAAAAATCACAGGAAAATGAAATTTGTTTAAAATATGCTCCATTCAACATGACTAATCCAATTTTAAAGTGATGCAGCAATTATATGACGCGGTAATCTTTAAAATGAAACCAAACTACTCAACTTTAGAGTATAAGCAGACTGTATATTTCCATATATATATATAGAGTCAATTAAGTCTCCTCGTTGTATATATATATATATATATATATATATATATATATATATATATATATATATATATATATATATATATATATATATATATATATATATATATATATATATATATATATAGAGAGAGAGAGTATAAGCAGACTGTATATTTCCATATATATATATATATATATATATATATATATATATATATATATATATATATATATATATATATATATATATGGAAATATACAGTCTGCTTATACTCTCTCTCTCTCTCTCTCTCTCTATATATATATATATATATATATATATATATATATATATATATATATATATATATATATATATATATGGAAATATACAGTCTGCTTATATATATATATATATACAACGAGGAGACTTAATTGACTCAGACAGAAAATATGTGGTCATTTGTCTAAAACAATTTTTACCTTTAGTTAACCTCTTCGGGAGTAGTTCAGCTGATTAGTTGGAAAATAATTAGACTGCAATTCTGGTAATTATATTTACAGATTCCCAAGAAACTAAAAAGGACTCGGGTGATGTAGGCCTTTTGCTTTCAACTTTCAAGTCCACTATTATTAATAATATTATATTATGATAATCATGATCGTACTCAAGCAAAGTTTTGCTGCCCTACACATCTTGTTTGCAAATCGAACAGACTACAGTTAGGTATACCCTTAGATGATATGGTGATGTTTTAGGGGAAGGGGGAGATGAGGACTTACTGGGTGACTGGAGAGGATCGGGAAACGCGTGTCATCTGTCGCTTGCGTGTCTCATCGAAGCTGACGAGTAGCTACCATAGTCCTCGTCCGTCGCCTTTCAACAGCCGTGAACTGCTCTCCATTCCCAAGATATCGTCCATGCCGACTCTCAACAAGAATACAGACAAGAGTGCCATCTCAGAGGTAATGGCTTTCGCTAATTTATATAGCGCCTCTTAAAGAAAAACTCTTCAGATGCTATGAATCAGACGAGCGACTCACGGCTGAACTTCTGTTTCACATTAACCGGAGTGTGTGGGGACGAAAATTCCACGATCTTGTTACGAATTGCGTTAACCTCTTATACATTCATCATAAACAGTGACACTTTGGTCAGAATAATTAAATAGGTCAACATTCAACCATGAGTATAGATTCTATTTTTCATGTAAGCGGATTAGATTTTCATTGAATTTTGCACACGAATTGTTGCACAATTACAATCAGTCGTTTGAATGTCGATGTTTAATATGCAACGTATTTTGGCAATTGCGATTCCTTTAGTCTTAATGTATTTGTCAGGTTTGCATTTTCGATAAAATTGCAGAAAAGCAAAGACTCAAGTTTAAGTCGTTAAGAAGTTTTCAGTTAACCTGTAGATAACTCAAACACGAACTACTGCAGTTGGGGTTTCGAATCTGTGTTGATGAATTGCAGTTATCGGATGAGAAGAATGCTCCTGCAGCTGCGTCTAAATACTGCGTAGGAGACGAGAAGTTGTTGACCGAAGATGCCATAAGTGAAACCAGTTACCTTATTCCATCCAGACCATCCATCTGTCCTCTGCGCAGACCGGATAAATTTTCCCTCAGTCGTTTGCGATGTGACGGCAACCGTCGCACGGCGTCCGTCAGCCTGAAACCTGCGGACACCTGGTGCCCGGAGCCACAAGGGGGCCCCGCGCGGCCACACCGACTGCGCAACGTCATTTGGGAGAGACAAGAGCAGGAGGGTGACAGCCACAACTGCCATGTTACGACCATACAGTCAGGCGAACATCCTCTTCGCCAGAGGTCCCTAGACATACGTCACACGTCACCGGAAGCCAAGACCAGACACAGCGTCGAAACGGAAATGACCCATATGAGAAGACAATCGGACGGAGAGACACGCGTTAGTAAGTGAGTAAGTGGAAGCCGCTCGTCTGTTCACAATGTACCATTGTACTCATGGGCACATTCAACTGGAATCAAATTGCGTATTGTACTTTTTTCTTCTTCGTTTATTTATGTGTTCCTTATCTAAGTGAAATCGATCGATACTGACGGCCCTTCAAATCCGTCCACTCTTAGACAGCGCTACAATGAGCTCAGAGTCTGTCCGTTTTGGTTCTCAAATATCGATATCCGAAATCAATGGGCAAAATTTGTGAGAAAACTCAAGATGCTTTTCAAAAAAGTAAACATCTATGCGCAGTTAATAGAAGGAGGAATTGCCCCGCTGCGAATTAGAGGTGCACTATACCGAGTGTACCGTGATTCTGGTTCACAGCGATACCGTAATTAGTTTTGCTGTTCATGAAGAAGCAAAATACGATCCCAAAACTTACATGGCATTTAAGTAAGTTATTGTTGTGCAAAACTATGGCGATATATCTGGGAAATAATAGTGTGCAATATATAAATATATATAAATATATTTAAAATTAAGCTATTATATTACCTGCACTACTAAACGTTGTTCTGTCTTGGGCGTTCGTTATTTGTAATGCTAATTATATAACAACTAGAGTATTTGCCCGTCATATTATGACGGCAGTGTACATAGGCCTATATAATTATGTCGTTGGTTAAAATGCTCTGATCATATTACCCGTCATATTATGACGGCAAGTGTATATAGGCCTATATGTATCGTTGGTTATCGCCGTCGTCAAGACCGCCGTCGTCAAGACGGCAGTACTGACGTCACAAACGGTTTCTGTTTCACAATAGAACAGAAACCGTTTGTGACGTAGCGTCCTCCGACAGACGGACGCTATATGGATATTATATGTATAGATAATTTTGATAGATAAAATATCAGAACATTTCAGTATGTTGCGCAGTTAGTTAGTAGGCCTATTGAATGGCGTATTCGCGTTAAAATTGTAGCAATTCGTTCACGACGGATATTTGTTCTGAACCCTGTGGTCGTTGATTGTGCAATAATGATTCATTTGAGCCTGTTTATTAAATGGTTGCCAATAGTAAACTGTGATCTTATGTAACAAAGACCATACAGGACCATTCCGTAGCGACTAACTGTAATAATGTCCTCGAAATGCTGTATATTTCAAGATGTAAGCTTAGGTGTTGTAATTTTTTAGACAGTTTGGACTGCACTCTAGGCCACTGTATTTTGTCTCGTCGTTTGCCTTAGAACTTCTGTAACTTGTAACACCGATATCAAGACAGTGCGCAAATAACTGTCAAAACGTCTGGTCTGTATACACTGTTATACAATCAATAAATCAATCAATCAATCAATTTCGTTTATTCAATGCAAGCTGACACATGCGCAACTTGTTACAATAACAAAATGTCATAAAAAATGAGCCCGGCTACGGGATTTATATACTAATTATTATACGAATGTGCTATGACAGAAGGGTTGCATCTATCGTCTGAGGAAATACCTTGACTATCTATATGTGGCATAAATGAAAAGCTTAAAATTTCAGTACGGCATAATAATTTTTAGTTTAGTGGGTAATTATGCTGAGATTGGTAAACAGTTAATATATTTATATAGAATTCTAGATATAAAATTGCGATCATCCTTCTCAGGAAGTTCGAATTGGTGGGTTCTCGGTCGAAGCTCATATCCTGTGGGTAGGCGCCTTTGGGGAAACAATCCATGAAGTACATGCCTATTGTTTATTTGAACAGGCACCTGATCAGTATCAAGTAACTTCAAAAAGATACGATGTCTATATTTTTGGAGTTGGTGAAAGTGCCGCTGGTACTTCGATCACTTTTATGGACGCAGACCTCAGTAAAATTTGTTCGTTGGGATGGTGAGTTGTGCCCTGTTCCAATTAAACTGACAAGGGTGTTCACGAGTAGTATCGGGCCAAGAGCACAAGACATTCTATGGAAATGTCTTTTCATCAGATAGTCCAATGGATATAACTATATTAAAAGACAGAAATAGCAATCAAACGTCTAACTAAACAACCCCCAATCGATGGCCGTTCCCCCTCCTACAGGCCCCCCAACATCTCGGCGAAAACTCACAGTTAGGCTACGTCAACGTGGCGGCAGTTTCCGGCGTGGCAGCATCCTGCGGTGGAAGCAGCGCAAAACTCGTCTTTCTTCATCGAACGGTTTGGTTGGGTGCCTCTTTGCCATTGGGCTCCAAGATTGACGCTGTCTGTTGGCGTCCGACCAAAGTCTATGGAATGACCTTGCGTCCGCGGATGACTCCAATCGCCGTCAACATCGAAGATTCGCAGCTCCCTTGTGAACTCGTCTCGCCCAATAGCGCCCGTTGGCGCTGGCGACGTCTTCAGTGGTCCGCAGACTTTCAACGGTTTTCCAGTGGTCACGCTTGTACTACTTCATTCACCGACTATTCCTCTGCGAATCGTTCCTTTGCGTTTTATATTGAGAAAGGTGGACACCTTGTGTCACCCAACCACATCAGCTGGTGACTATTCGTGATTTGATAAAAAGAGATAGTGTTGACGTACATGTCTAGAAACTGTGGGGACTGAATCTTATGAGTAGATTCGTGTATTGTACGAAGAAAGAGAGAGTTGATCTGCAAGACTAGCACCAGATGGGTGGCAGGTCGCGTAAATCTGCACGCCGTCAGCGTAGTGATGAAACGGCACACCAAGGCCCGTGACGACTTGGGTCAAATCCGCGGTGTAGAGGATATAGAACAGCGGGCCAAGTACGGATCCTCGAGGTACACCGCACAAAACCAGTACCCAGGCTGACATGTCTGAGTCAATCCTGACTCTTGTCGTCCGCCCGTCAACGAAGGAGCGCATCCAGTCGAGCAACCGGCCAGCAAAGCCATAGGAGGTACCAAGACGGGTCAAAAGGATGGTGTGATCGGTGGTGTCGAACGCCGCGCTGACATCGAGTAGAGCGAGTGGCGTGACTCTTCCAGCGTCCATAGCATCGTACATGTCGGACACGAGTCGAAGAAGAAGCGTCTCAGTCGAGTCGCCTTTCCTAAAACCGGACGCTTTAGCTCATGCCATCCTCGATGGTGCGTGTCTAGATAACACACCTGCTGCGTGACTATTTTCTCGTTGATCTTAGAGATAAAAGGCAGGTTGGAGACTGGGCGGTAGTTACTGATGTCATTAGAATCCAGTCCAGGTCTCTTGAGGTATGGTCGTACGATGGCCCGCTTTTGAATGATATGGTAAGTACCCTTCAGAAAATGAGGTGTTGCAAAGCGGCAACAGGAATGGAATCAGCTCGTCGACAAAATCCTGAAGAAGAAAGGTCGGGATCGGATCAAGCGAACACGTCTTTGAGGGCAAAGTCCGGAGAAGTTACCTCAGTTCAGAGTAGGTCAGCAGATGGTGAGATACCCTAAAGCTCATCGAGAAAGTAGTTGGTCAGCAGATGGTGAGGTACCTAGACAGCAAGCCACCTCATGCCGAAGCTCCAGGCCGGTTTCTGAGAAGGATATTTGACAGACACGCCTCTGCTGAGACTCATCTCGGACAAATGCGAGGCCACTTATTCTGGTCGTTTCACGCTGCTTGTCCTCCTGGATGTAAGCGTGGCGTTTGACACCGTCGATCACAAAATCCTTATCAAGCGCCTAGTTATCTCTTTTGGAATCGGCAGACGGCCACTGGATTGGCTGTGCTCCTTGCTGAATGGACGGACAATCATGGTCAAAATCGGCTCGGACTGCACGGCTTGGACACCAGTTCCATTCGGTGTCGCGCAAGGCTCAGTACTCTGGGCGCTTCTTTACATCCTGTATACGGCCGATTCGACACAACTCGTTACTTCTCTGGGAGCGCGGAGACACCAAAAGGCCGATGACGTACAACTTATTTCACTTGCCACCCATCTGATGCACTTGCATGTGTATCTTCTAAGGAGGGCATTTAAGTAGAAGTGCAAAAATGGATGTCGTCTAAATCGCCTGCTGCTGAATCCTTCAAAGACAGTATATTTGGCTGGGCAAATCCCAGGCGTGCTAGAATGGTATATTGGTCGAAAGACAGATGCGTAGATGGACATGTGTAGTGTCTGTGCGATTTTAATGATCTTTAGAGTCGTCAATTGAGTTATTCGAAGTCACTTTTAGTACACGCTCGTCGTAAAAGCGTTAAAACAGTAGGAAATGCATTTTACGTGTTTTGGTCTTGAGCCCTAGTAGGTGGAGCCCCATCCACGCTCACACCCTGTGTCACTCAACCATTTTAGATAGTGACTCCATATTTGATCTGATGAATGGATTCGAGTATTGATGGAAAGAGAGAGAGAGACAGAGTGTGTGTGAGAAAGAGAGAGGGAGACGGAGAGAGGGGTATTCCCTCTCCCACAGCAGTATCTGTGATAAAGTAATCGTTCTTATGAGTGCTTTGGCAGACAGAGAGTGTAAATGTACTTAAGTAAGTAGAATCTGTGAGAACTTAATCGATACTATCGGTACATTCGAGGATTTTTATAGGGAGAGTACAGATATAACTGTGTGAGAAATTACTTGATTTTATGATTTCATTAGCGCTTTGATAAAAGAGTGTGAAATTGCGTTTAATGCCGTTTGTTGTTGACATAGGTGAAGAGCCCCGTCCTCACCCAACCATTTCAGCTGGGGACTCCAGGTTTGATCTGATGAGTAGATGCGTGATTTGATGAGGAGCAGTTGAGTTGATTTACATCACTATAATATGCGAGAAGTTATTCGATCTTAAAAGTGTATTCGTGTATTGGTTTAGAGAGGTTGAGTGTAGGTGGACACCACCTGTGTCTTGGTTTTGAGATAAATTGTAGATGTAAATAGTACGGTGTTTCAGAACTTGACTGATCTCATCAGTTGTATCGTGTGCTATCAGAAAGTTACTGTGCAGATATAAATGACCAGAATCTGGAAAAATTAAGGAATCTAATGAATAGATTTGTGTATTGGTAGAGAGAGAGGATGAGTGGGTATTAGACTCGTGACTAGAGTCTGTGAGATAATAATCATTTTCATGAGTAGATTCACATATTGTTAGTGATGGAGTATAGATGTACATGACTTGAGTCTGTGAGGGTCTTTATGTGTTAAGTAGTTTCGTGTATTGGCACGGAGAGAGGAGAGGGGATGATTGTCATTCCATAATTTATTGAATTAATAGATTCGTTCATTGGCAATGAGAGATAGTGTTGATGTTCATAACTATATAAAATCTGCTAGAATTTATTTTATTATATTATAAGTAGATTCTTGTATTAGTGGAGATAGGGAGAGATTAGATAACATGATTAGATGCAGAATTAGATGACTAGAATCTGTGAGAACTTAATCGATAGTTTAAGTAGATTCTTGTATTAGTTCAGAGACATTGCAGCTGTATATGACTAGAATATGTGAGAAATTATCTGATTTATTGTCTGATTGGCGTATTGGTAGATAGTGTGTTGATGTAGATGTAGCTGATGTACGTGACTAGTGTCTGTGATTGCCCACACCTTGAACAGAAGTTGACAAAGGAGACTAGAAATTAAAAAAGACACAGTTGAAAGAGCGAAAGAGAGGAGCGAAGAAACGCGACATCGTGATATAAAGAACTAGGAGCAGCAAGAGAGGAAAAATATAGAAAAGAAAGAGGAAAAGAAAATCTGAGGCCGAAAGTGATTAATACCATAAGTGAGGAAAAACTTTGGTGCAATGCATTGAGACATATTTACCCCAAAATTCCGTGTATTTTGAAACGGTATGACATGTGCTCGGTGCGTTTTTTGTGTCTGATTATACTGTTGTGTTTATCAGTGATTCCGAAAATAAAAACTGCTTAGAATCGTTAGAATTTGATGAAGTAATGATGCTAAAGAGCAGTAGCGTAACAACCATGTAACGAGGGTGGACAAAGTCCATGGGCGCAAGGGCCACAGAGCTTGTCATTTGAGAACGATTGTCGCAATACTGACAATTGACAGTCTGCAGTGTGCTATTTGCCACTTTCCAATTAAGTCATCGTCGCCAAAGCGGAGCGCTCCTTCTCCAAATTGAAAATCATAAGAATATATCTCCTAGGAGAAGCTTGATGGTCTTGCTCTTCTTGCGATTGAAAACGAATGTGCAAAATAATTGAATATTGATGACTGGATCGTCTTAGAGCGCCTCTGAATAGTTACCGGTACCTTGAAGAGCACGCTATAAAAATGTCTAGTTGATTGATTGATCGACACATTTGGTGAACAATAAAGCTAGAATAGCCAAATTCATGAAGTAATACTCTGAAGAACTACACACTACAGTCTACATTACATTACTGTGTGCATAGGTCAAGGCTAGCTTTAGTGATAACGTTTATGCTCTTTTTTAAACCTAACAGCAGTTTTAAATGGCTATCTCATTATTTTCACTTTTTAGTGGATAATTGTCCCCAAGCTTAGGGCGCTCGACAGTGTCGTGATTATCGTGCTGGACTGTCAAACGAGAGGTCGGGGGTTCAAATTCCCGCTAGGGCAGAAATTTGGTTCGAGAATTCTGCTCCACCTGCGCCCTCTAGCCAACTCAGTTATGATGAGTACACTGACTGTACACTGTCGATGGGAAGATAAGATGTTGTGGGACAGGACTGGCCACCCAACTTCATATGCCGAGGCTAAGAAAAATGAAATCGCTAACATTTCATACCCAATGCTTGATAGGGACTGCCAACATGGGCGCCCTGAGGGGTAAAGGGCATTTTGCCCCCTAGATTTTGCGCATATTTTACAGAAATAGAATCTTTTGATTATAAAGATTATTACGACAGTCCCAACACGATTTTCAAATCGAAAAAACACTGAATTATTTAGGTAAGTCCTTCATCACTACTTATTTTTAAAGTTGTCACATGTTCTGTGTTCATGAATAGCATGGGAAAATATAATTTTGCTCCCACCTACAATAATGTTGCCCCTCCCGCCAAAACATTTGCCCGCCTTAACAAAAATCCCTGCGTACGCCCATGACTGCTAAGCAGAGCCCCCAAGCTTAAAATGTCCAAGGGATCCCGGCTAGGTTGTTACGCCACTGCTAAAGAGCAAAGGACCTCCTCCAAGGCTTCTTAACATGATAGTCGACATATCATTTTGAGAGACCATATTAGTCTCCAGTCGTCTTACCATATATTGCCATTCACAACCGAGTTCGCCTCTGTTCCTGGAAACCTGTAGGTTGTCGAGGATGACGGATTCTTGTTTTCGACTACGTGACTGCATGAACTACCCGAACCACTGAGCAGTGATATTTTACTTCTGAAAATAATTCCTAATTCAGTTCTAATTCAGTTCTGAGCTCTTGAATTTTACTTCTAATTCTAATTTTACTTCACAAATAATTTTACTTCTAATTCCTATTTTAGTTCTCAAATAATTTTACTTCTTATTTTAGTTTTCCAAATAATTATTAATTTCCGTGCTGTAAAAGTAGCCTACATATGCAACGCTTTCAAAGAGAAGCACACCAAACCTGTCCCGAGAAAGAAAAAACTGTTTGAAGTAAAACAAGGGGTGAAGCTTTAGTCTAACAATGCTGGTAATTTGAATTTGAGTCGTGTGGTTATCATTAATACGAAACGAAGAATTATCTAGTATCAGCGAAACCGGGTAGGCCCTACTGTGTGGACAACCATATCCAAAACGCTGTACAGTCGCTGATGGAATTCATTCGAGTCAGTCGTCAAGATCTAATGCTCTTAGGCTATGCCAGCGTGTTACCATTCATCTATCCCCCTTCCAAGACTTATATTGCTTGTATTTTTCCAGCTAGTGCTGTTCCACAAATCCAATCATTTTCCTCGTTTAGTACTTGGCATGTAGATCTGCCTGCACATATAGTTTCGTCGAAATGATAAACCCAATCTATCTCGCTTCCTTCCGGTCAACATTCTCGATAACTCGTAATTTTACAATTTAACGATCAAACCCGAAATAAAATGGCGTATGAAACTGAGGTCGTTGGTACGCAATTAAGTGGGGACAATTATTAGACAACGAAGACCAAAGATAATAGAAATGGTATGCGCAGCGTCTTCATCTCAAGTTTTCCAATGGATTTTGTTTGGAGAGCGTGCAATTTTACCGGTACTCGCCTTCGTCTCAACTTAAGCGCCACAAGAAGTAAAATGATTTCACTTCTGAAAATAATTCCTAATTTCGTTCTTAATTTTAGTTCGGCAAATAATTCCTAATTCAATTCTTAATTTCGTTCTTTCTGCTGAAATAATTCCTACTTTTACTTCTAGTTTTCGTTAACGAAATCAATTATTTTTACTTCTAATTTTAGTTTTCGTTAACGAAAATATCACTGCCACTGAGGGATCTAACCTTCGAGACTGAATATAGTTAGAAAGGGCGCATAATGAATTGACCGAAGAGAGCAGTCTTAGGTGAGAAAGGAACATAGGAGATAGGGTTCTGGGGAGTAAGCGGAGCACCAGCGGCATGCAGTGGTGTAGTGGGGCGGGAACGCGGGGGAACGCCGTTCCCGCACTTTTTTCATACTTACCTACCAAAGATTGCACTTTTTGCTACAGTTGCTACTTCAATTTCCAGGCGTTCCCCCACTTCATTTTTTAGGACTACACCACTGGCGGCATGCTATTCCAAGTCTCCCACCACGGAGAAAGCGCGATGCTGCCTGGTAGAGGTACGGGCAAAGGGAACAAATCAAGCGTAAGTTTTCATATCAAATCACTTACATTTACAACTTCGTCTTCGCTCTTCCACATCAAGCATCTTCAGAACCAGCCTTCGTTCATCTTCAGGTATTTTTCATCTTCTTTTCAACTGGTTCTTTCAACTTGTTCTTTCAACTGGTTGCATAATGGTTTCTTAAATGAAATAAGAAAAACGAACGAGACACAATCATTTCATTGCATGCATGGTTACACGCTTATACACATGCATAAGAAATGCACACGCGGCAACACTATATTCTGCCGAATCTATCTGGTCAAATAGTACTTATGACGTCATAATGCACTTCATTCTTCTTTATCTACAGTACATGGCGTCCATGAACTTCCGTATGTCTCACTGTTTGCGCCACACAGAGACAGACAAGCAGAAGGACCTTCCAAATTTTACCTTGATTACGAAGCAATTTGACATTAAATTTTATATGTACAAGTCCAGAATGGTACTTAAAAGCGCGCTATATAAATATGTAACAAAGCAAATCCATGAACAACAGATGCAGTAAAGCAGAGAACGCAGGCTAAAACATTTTCTTACTTTTATGTAACACTTTTATTTACTTTGATCCTCGCTTCTTACTTGCATCAAATTACTTTTTCAATTAATTTATTTCACGTTTTGCCATATTTCCTTACTTACTGCCCGATTATTTTCGGTCGTTGAAATGACGAGAATAAAAATTATGTTATACCTTGCGAAAGATTTCTTCTTCACTTCGATGAACGACTGCCCCTGAGTTCGGGAACTATTATTCGTCACCCTCTTCATCATCTTCGTAGTCGTTTCGTCGTCGTCTTCATCATCTTCCGTCGTCGTCTTCATCATCTTCTTTTCCGTCTGCAGTCCTTGACAGAGAAATGACTCGATTGTGATTGTTCCCGAAACTGATGAGAAAAGAAAGAAAGGTTACGTCATTTTAGCGATGACGTCATAATTGGGGGTTGCGACCTGAGGCAAATAATATGAAAAAGGAAAAACCGCAACGGGCTTCCAGTGATGGGCAATAGATAATAAAAAGTTGCTAACTTTTAGTTTAACTAAAAAAATTTAGTTAAGGATGAAGTTTAACTAAATAAAAATAGTTTAGTTAAAACAATAGTTTAACTAAAAAAAATTAGTTGCTAACTAAAAAGTTTAACTAAAAAAAGCAGCAATTTGCAACTATTTTCCGCAATGAACATTGAACACTGTCAACAACTCAACGCGAAACTTATTGATTAACACTGCATGGTTTTAGCATTTACAACCTATGTTTTGAAATTCATACACTATTTACAGTATGCCTGTGACTGTAGGCTAGAAGAATACACATTGCATAGTTTGCAGTTGAAATTGTCATTGACGCTCTGCATTATTACAGTTCACTTAACCTCTGTTATTGTAGTTAAAATGTTAATCGTAAAAAGTTGGAAAAAGTTTAACTAATTTTTTTAGTTTAGTTAAATACTTTCCAAAATTAGTTGCCAACTTTAGTTAAACTATATTTTTTTAGTTGGAAAATAGTTTTAGTTTAACTAAAAAAAATAGTTTAGTGCCCATCACTGCGGGTTTCGTAATCTTAATCTAAGTGACAACATCAGTGTCGCTAATTTACTCATGGGCGGCGATCCCGGCGGGGGGGGGAGTCGAGGGGGACAAGACCCCCACCTTTAAGAGTGGGGGGACACGCCATACATCGGCCCCCCAAATTTTGAGGAAACCCCAAAAAAAGGTCATCAAATTTTTTCGCCGCGAAAAAATTTTTTTACCTCTATTTTCACCAGATCAGTTCAAAACTCTTTTCACCAGATCAGTTCCAAAATGTCCCCCCCCACCTGTCAAACAAGATCGCCGCCACTGAATTTACTTATATCTAATTGAACTGAGTATTCCAAGTAATAATAAATATAGGTCCTACATCAAATTAAATTGTAATATGGAGGACGAAGTATTTAAATTATGAGCACAATTTAACCTCACACTGAAAACACGAATCGTAAACTTTGGTAACATTTTGTTTCGAACTGAGTTCCGTTTTGAGTTATATACCTGTTAAGAAACGGTGCGCTTTGACCGAATCAACCCAAGCTGATGTTCTTAGATAACATCGACTCAATGTAATGGTGCTATGGAAGTTATGGGGTTAGTTTAAACGGGTGAATATCAATCTCATAAGTTTTTATTATTATTAATGTTTCTATTTTGACTTTTCTCTTTGAGAATCAAATGTCTACAGATTACATCTAAAGTTGATTTTCTCCATCTTCCTCTGCTTCACTGGTTTCAAACTTCGTTGAGCGTAGCCGTATGCACAATGTGACGCCACATTGTTCTGCAAGATCCTCTTTTCCAATCTAATCTAATCTAATCTAATCTAATATATCTAATCTAATAGTAAAATTTATATAGCGCTGATATCGTAATGCACGAGGCATTAATCGATAGTTGTGTCGCTTCAAATCAAACTATAAAATATCACAATCTAGTGACCAGAACCATAAAGATTAAAGAACAATTATCTACCAGGTCTACAGGCCTACTGTCGTTGTTAACGGCACCAGGCATCGACCAATGGCGCGCCAGAACCAATCTGTAGACGTCAATACCAGAAAATCAGCTGTGACAGGGAGGCAAATTATATAGTGATAAGCCATTTGAAAAAAGTAAGTTATAGGTTGAGACTGAAATGAATAAAAGACGAGCAAAACGAACAGATGCGGTATTGGGTTCCAAAATTAAGCCCATCAGCTGAAGAAACTCGTTCCAACAAGTTATTCTTCGCACCTCTTCGTTATCAGGGCACTTGTAAAGCGTCCTTTAGTAACTCACGAGGGCGACCTACGGCGAATATGCCCATGTGATCGCGGCTAATACGTCCTGTGGCGAACTGTCCTTTATGCAGAAGCCTGTTTAATGTAGGGCCTAATGTAGAACTAAATCATACTTAAAGATCATATAGTGCACTTAGAGCAGTGCTTTAATGGATGGGGTGACTACATGAACATCCACGTGTAAGTTTAAACTTACGCATTTTGTGATTTACATCTAAGTATTTCACATTGCTTTGCGGTGTTCTATAGGTAGCGCGCTTCGTCTGCAACTTCACAGTTGCCAATTCGAGGCTGCTGAGCGGACTCCGTATGACGACTATGAACAAGCTGTTTGAAAACGCGTGCCTCTGTCAACAAGCAATAGAATCTGATACCAGCGTAAGCGAGGATATAGAGGGAAGTCACGTGATGCGATGTCCCGTGTCCAGAACTTTGAGAAGCGTCAATTCCCGGAAAAGGGAAACGAGTGTCCCCATTCAAGATATAGTAGTTTTACTTTACTTTAATTTATTTTACTTTACTTTAAAAGAGCTCAGAAGTACCGGTCTTAAATACTGTTTAGATCACCAATGTGAGGGAGAACGAATAAACAATGCGTCTGGATCGAGGGTCAAAGGTCGAAGATGAGCCTGACTTAATGACGTGTCATAATGCAAACTAGAAGCAGCTATGGCATTTCGAAGGCATTATCCAAATGAAGGTGAAAGAAGTAAAGAAATCTTGGCTCACGCTCTTATTTCGGTCGGATCCGATGTGTCACTAATAGACCTCAACGCCAATCGAAAGGGTCAGCGCACTTGCAGGATCTGACCCGATTAATTCACCGAAAATTGCGCAACTTCAAAAGGTCAGGGCCGTCTTATCCATTGCCTAGGGCCTACGAAACTTTCAGGGGCCTATGAAAAATCTAAAAATGAGATATTGAATGATTGACTGGGAAATAAAAAAAGGAAAATTGCAAGCAACAGCAAATTCAAATATTATAAGAACATAAATGTAAAACCGGAAATGTTGCATTATGCTATTAGTGAATATTGAATAATCAATTTTACAAAAAGTAGATTGAGATTTAAAGTCAAAACTGGGTGCTTTCGTGAATCATGATTAAACACGACGTCAAGAAACAATGCGAATGCATTTTGCTTTTATGCAGAGTTGGCAATTGAGTAGGGGCCTACGAATGCAACAGTGCCTAGAGCCTATACGACGACCTTAAAGCGGCCCTGCAAGCGGTCTCTATAGAAACACACACACACACACACACACACACACACACACACACACACACACACACACACACACACACATACTATTATTATATATACAATCATCAAAGCACTTCTGTTCGAGTAAACCTTCAATCGCCATCCGTTATATTTACCCGTATAATACTATAAATGTACGGCTTTAAAATTAGCTCTGCAATATATATGTATATATTATATATGTTATATATATATATATATATATATATATATAATCGAATGGAAGGCACGAGAATATGCGTCGTTAAGCTTGACAATTAGGTAGATTAGGATCCGTGCAGAGCTTCTGCAGAGATTGAACGCGTAGTGATGCCACCGTCTGACAGAACTCATGGACTCCAATCAACCGCCATAAGACCGCAATCAAAGCGTCACATTCACGTCACCTATACGTCACCACCGAACGGCGGATTCTTGTTCCGTGGCCTGGAGAGCAAGGTCTCCATGAAAACGACGAATAACAGCCATGGACCGACAAGCGGCAGTCGGTGTCAAGTGGGCAATATTTCCTAGAAATAGCTCATCTCGATCTGCCAATTTCAATGCGCTGTATAGGCCTAATGTTCTATGTGTTAGTAAAGGTGCTGTGGCAAACGAAATCCAATCCTGAGACTTCGACAGAATTTTTTCTATATTTAACACGAAGTTTGAGGCTAAACTTCGTCGTCTAAGCCTGAAGCATTAAATGGGTCCAGCGCAAGCCCGACATGTAAGCAAAATCGCATCAGTAATCAAACACCGGATGGAAAGTATGCCAATACTGAACATTCGTTATCAAATCATGCAGTTGATGTAGAAAGGATGCCCGGCTGCCGGAATGCACTTTTCCCATCTTCGCATCCATTTTAAGTCCAAGCAGCTTGAATTGAATTGAGACCTTCATCGAACATCGACCGTCATCGACGCTATGGTTCACAATATTAATAGACACCCATAGACTGTGATTTCTTTACTTCTGCCGTAGCTGTTATTATCAGCTCCGACAACTCAGGATCATATTCCGCTCCCTCTCTCCCATTGCGGCCTCTACACTTGTCCATTCTTTCGTGATCTCCCGCCTTGACTACTGCAGGGTCCTGCGCACGGCTGCCCGACTGGTGGGTCATATCCTTAAGTTTGTCCGAGTCTCGCGGCACATGCGGGATGTTCTCCACTGGCTCCCCTACCCGCAGCGCATAGCCTACCGGGTCTCGGCCCTGGTCCGGCGATGTATGGAGAGCCTGGCACGTCCATATCTGCGGGAGCTTTGCTGCTCCACTGTGGCCGTCATGCGCCGTGACTCCCTTCGCTCTGCTTTCAAGCGTTGCTCATTGTTCCTCGTGCGCGGACTGCTATCCGGCAGCGCCGTGTATTCTCTGTGGCTGGCTCAGCGACCTGGAATGGGCTCCCGGTAGCACTGCGATTAACGCCAATAGGTCACCCTACCTTGTTCCTTGCTAGTCTTAAGACTGTTATGTTTGACCGTGGTTGGGCTGGGAGCGTTCCTGAGTAGGCGTAGATAATTTAAAGAGGCGCTATATAAAACCACTGTAATAACTAAATAAACTTACCCTCATTACCTATTTGTCTTTTTTATGTTTACTTTCATTCCGTATTCGATTGAGATGCTGTTTAATCGATCGATCAGTCTGTAGTCCTCTCTGGTTTCCCGCCGTCATCAGCTGGTCATCTGCGAACCGTAGAGCCGTAATCAGTCTGCCTCCGACCTTGATCCCCTCCTCCAGTGCTTCTCAAATAAGTAATGGGAGTAGAAATATTCGGTTACACCACAGCTATTATATTATGGATATAATTAAATGTATTCTGTTAGACTACGATAGATTTAATGCGCGCGTTCAGCTTCTAAGCAAAATGGATCTATGACGTCATGCGGCTGTGTAAATCAATGAGATATAATATAAGAGTTTATAATATACCTCTATGGTGTAAATCATCTAAGTTAGCTGTT
Organism: Allolobophora icterica; assembly: GCA_963556255.1. Lineage (NCBI taxonomy): Eukaryota > Metazoa > Annelida > Clitellata > Crassiclitellata > Lumbricidae > Allolobophora > Allolobophora icterica. The sequence goes on along the minus strand of OY744607.1, from coordinate 31,770,785 downwards.
ATGACGTAGTGTGTCAATAACTTATAAATTTAACGTCTGATGATGGTGGTGATTTTGATCACGATGATGGTGATAATAATAATAATTATAATGAAACTACTACTACCACTACTACTATTAATAATAGTAATAATAATAATTAATAATAATAATAATAATAATAATAATAATAATAATAATAACACACTTGTGTCACTGTGGGGAGAGAGTCGACGCCAGAGGACTTCACGGTCTTGCCTGCAGAAAAAAAGCTGGCAAACATCAACGGCACAACATGCTCAATGATATAGTATGGAGATCGTAGGGAAGAGCAATATTCCTTCTCAAAAAGAACCGTTGGGCCTCACTAGAGAAGATGGCAAGCGACCGGACGGCGTGACGCTTATCCCGTGATCATGCGAAAGATGCCTCACTTGGGATGTGACCGTTTCGGACACATTTGCAGCGTCACATCTGGCTGTAACATCAACTGGAGCGGATGAGGCCGCAAACCGGGCAGCCGCCGCCAAAAGATCGAAATACTCCACAATCACCCGAACACATGCTTTGTTGCGTTAGCAATGGAGTCCAGCGGTGCTTGGAGTTCGGAAGGTTTGGATTTTGTGCTGGAACTGGGACGAAGATTGACTAATGCAACTCAGGGCACACTTGAGACAAGATACCTGTTCCAAAGACTATCGGTAGCTGTCCAACGCGGGAACGCCATTTGCTTCTCATCAACCTTACCATGTTAAATTGTACAAAAAGCTTAATAATAATAATAATGTAATGTAGAGAATTGGCAATGCTAAATATCAAAAAGGCCGTACACATGTCATTTAGGTTTAGATGCCGGCTGCACTAGAAATTTTATACAAACTCTTGGGAGTCCATAACGACCGGAATGTGTTATAGTTTGATGATGGATATGTTTAAGGGTGTCTGATGCTGACACTGGCGATTTGGCGAGGCAGCGGAGAGAGAAGCGTGTAAGGAACAAAGTTTAATTGTCGAGGAAAGAAATAATAATCTATTTCTTTCAGTTTAATTCAATGACTCCAATGTACAGGACCTTTGTAATAATGAACAAATCACGCGTTTAGATGACACTGGACTGACTGGAGTCAAGGGTCATAATTCATTTGAGAAACAGGTTTCAAAAGGACAGAATATCTCCCACCCGAGTTCCGCAGATTCTCGGTTCCTCCATAATCATTGCAACGTGTCCTACATATCCTCCTCCTTAGACTTCTCTATCACCCACGGGCTTTTTTCCACTCAAAACTGAAGTCCCATCTTTTAAAGAACTCGATCCTACCCTGACTCATCTGATCTTCCACCTTCCGATTCTTCTCGCCCTAAACGACACCCGCCTTGACAGCTGCTCTGCCTCCTCTCTTATCTGGATGCTCTTGGAACCGGACTCGGACCTCCTTTGGACCACTCTTTGGAAAACCCTCTGACTTGACGCACCGTTGGTGAATAAGCTGATGCCATGCGCTTCGCTTTCGAATGGCGCTTTAGAAGTTTGGAGATTACGATTACGACAGAGAGAGTAAGTCAGAGACAAAAGCGCTCAAGCAACAATAGGTAAGCAATTTGAAAAACCCGAATGACGCTAATCAACTGGATTTCTCGGTGCTAGACCTTTCATAGAGCTCATCAACAAGTTGCCAAGACTTATAGAAATTAATTGTAGGCTATGTGAGGACGCAGTGAGCATCGTACGCATTCTGTCACTGACTTATTAAAACGCCCTAATTGTGTAAATAACTAAAATCACAAGTGTTGCGTATGAGTTGATATTTTACCGAAACACCAATGTCCTCGGGATCGGACCACCATCCTTCTTAACAAATGGCATTAGAGACGAGCAGAATTTCTTAAAATAAAACACATGCAGCAATGAAGAAGGAACTTCTTTTTTTATTAACGTGAACAAAGTAAACGAATTCTCAACGAATATATCAAACAGAATAAATATTCTAGCACAGCTGTTTGAAAGTACTACTGATAACTAGGATATGACAGTTGCATGAGATGTAGTCTGTAGAAACTATTCAACACAAATCAAACACAGCAGTTTGAAAGTACACGTAATAACTAAGATATGACCGTTACACAAGATGTCGAAATTATTTAGTACAAATTGTCCCCATCGTCAACAAACTCCTTACGAGTGGTTTATTCTTATATGAAACGGAGGATAGTTAGAACAGAGGTCTGAGGATTTAACAAATTACAAATATACATTATCTCATTCCTCTCCTTGTTGAAATGCAATTTAGAGGGGTAAACGGACTGTCCCTCATGCGGCTGTAGACCAGTAAAATTCAAGACATTAAGTTCTGAGTCTAAAAGATCAAATCTGTCGTCCCAATTTGATATAAAAATTCTACCATAAATATCTGCAAAATTTGCATCATTCGCTTCTGTAAGTGCAGACTGATATAGGCGTACAAGTCTCCCACTCGTATCGATCTCCATTAATTGTGTTTTGCGTGGGTCACCATCCAGTAGCAATACAAGATTTCCATTTGATTTCTGAATAATGTTGAGGACATGTGAGTGCCCATCTCTATCTGGGCATAACATATCTGGAGACAAAATCACTTTATGCTGCAAGGACCCATTGCAATCATAAATGCTTATCACGTTAGGATCCGTTCTTAGCCGCCTTGAAAGGGTTATTAGGTTACCATTGGCGCCTATGGTAAGAAAGTCCAAATTTTCATCAGTAATTGTCATAAATGGTGAAATTGTGAAGTGCTGTTCTTTGTCCTTCGTAATGCGTAAGACTGAACGGCGGTGACCTGATTCCCCATAATCTATATACACACAGTTTGAAATGCTGCAAGCAACTATTGTCCCAGGGCGAATTCCTGTTAACGGGATGACATCTTTCACTTGCAAAATACTGTTGCAGTCGTAAACATGAATAACACAGTCTTCATTCTCATTAAAAACACTGTCTTGAACTTCTGGTCTGTAGAGCACAAAGATTTCATCTTTCAATGTAGTCATCTCGAAGGATGAGAACTGGATCGGAAACTGATGCAAAATTTCCAAACGAATCGTCTCCTGATCTAAAAATATTTAATCTTTCATATAAATTGCGCAACATGATATACTTATTTTAAACAAATGATCCCAAAGGTGACACAGAATTTTGAAAATACACAAAAAATGTAGCCATACAATTGACTACTATTACACATTCCTCTTCAAATGTAAAGTATAACGTACAGTGAGCTTGAAACGTAAGAAACGAGGATAGTCGACGCCGTGTGTTTACAGGTTTCCCTGAAGAACGAAAGATAACGTGGGGACACAAGGAGGAAGCGAATAACTGGGCTGTTGAACAGCCCATAACAAAATCAGCTTAGCAACATAAGTGTAATAAGTAAGTAAGTAAGTATATCCTTTATTAATCCAACTGCTAACCGCATTTTGGTTTACACATGTATATCACGTCCAGATTAAAGTACTAAGGCCTATATTCCGGTGAAAATCATCCTAATTATGAAAGATTTACGAGCTAGACTGTCAGCAGTCGGGAGAACCCGATTATGAACACGGGGTCGCAAAGTATAACCCGTATGCTTAACAGGAGGTAATAGCACATGAAGCACATGTGTAGGACATGTAAGGGGTATCCTATCAAAAGGGCGACTTCGAAAGGGCGACTATCAAAAGGGCGCGTTCAAAAAGGCGCCGCTAATAAAGGCGCGTGTTTAAAAGGGCGCCGATCAAAAGAGCGCGCTATTAAAAGGGCGACAATCGAAAAGGCGAACAATAGGTTTAAGTTCTGTTCTTCAAATGTTAGTCCTACGTAAATTTATTGATATTTCCATAGTTATTACTACTGTATTTAGAGATAATAATAACAATAACAACGTCTGTTTTTCAAATGTTAGACCAACGTTATTTATTGATATTTCCATAGTTATTACTACTGTCTTTAGATGGTCTGTTTTTCAAATGTTGAGGTTGAGGTTATGAGCGATCCCTCTTAGATACTCCATGTTTGTTCTGTTACCATAATCTTCAACTATGGTCTTGATACGTTTGGCAACTTCCCTGTAGATTTTCTTTCCATGCGAGCGATGTTGACCCGAAACGAATTGCTCCAACTTCATTTCATTGAGACTGTTCTTTCTTCAAACTGTCTATGAACTTCCACATGGTGGGATGAGAAGCTCCAAGTAGTTGACTGAATCCCCTAGTTGGTTCCCAATTTTATGTTCAAAAGTCTGTGCCTCTTCCAACTGCGAACTTTCTCGCCTTTTCGATTGTCGCCCTTTTAATAGCGCGCTCTTTTGATCGGCGCCCTTTTAAACACGCGCCTTTATGAGCGGCGCCTTTTTGAACGCGCCCTTTTGATGGTCGCCCTTTCGAAGTCGCCCTTATGATAGTAAATCCATGTAAGGACGGTCGTGAAAAGTTTAGAATCAGCAGTTTAATGTTGAACTAGACTACACAAAAAACTGCATGTTAAATGTATACGTGTTAATAAAATGTATGTATATATGCATATTATATGCATGTATGTATGTATGCACGTATGCCTGTATGCATGTGTGTATGCATGTATGTATGCATGCGTGTGTATGGATGGTCTGACATTGAACTTAAACTGCTTCAGGACATTTTGGCAGATGGCATTTTGTCTGATGCCATTCTGTCATAAGGACATTTGTCCGTGCTATTTTGTCCATGATATTTTGTCATGGAACCGTGTGTATGTATGTATGTATGTAATTATGTACGTATGTATGCATGTACACACAAACTTGTGTGTTTATGTATGTGTGTATATATGTATGTATGCATGTATGTATGTATGAGTATATGCATCTATGTGTGTATCTGTGTATGTATGTATTCAGACACTCAATTTAACGCCTTTAGAGTTCTTCACAAAGGTACTACGCGCGCTTGTTATCCGGAATGATGTCAAAGTTTACTAAGGTTTATGAGTTCATCTGTAAGTAGAACGGGAAACCAGACAACTAGAAAAGTAACACAAGCACACGCAAATAGAAGTACTCCCATTCAGAATTTACAGTGTCGACATGATATGTGCATCCTCGGCACGGCTTCGCATGCCTGTTAAACGCAGGCCTGTACGTTTAAGAAGCTTGATAAAACAAAGATATCCACTTAGAAGTACACTGCTGCAGATGGATGGTAAAACTAAGTTAGACGTACAGAGAGAATCCAGGAACTCGAAGTAAGAAGACCAAGTTTAAGTGACAATCGCTGTTTCTTTATTAACATCAACAGAAAGGGGTCGTCCATAAAGGACGTCCGTAATATATGACCTACTTTGGACCCCTCCCGCCCCTTGTCCGCATTTTACTTTACCCCCCCCCCCTCTTCTTTGCGGACGTCCGCACGCCAAATCCAATTTCTAATGTAATCATCATTATTTATACAATTATTCCACAGTTCCTGTACAGGTTTAAGTGACAGTTCAGGTTTAATACCAGAGTGTACAGTAATAAAAGCCTATTTATAGTCGCAGTAAAGGTTATACCATGCATGATCACTAACCTTTTTGTCTTTCGGGGAAGGTTGAAACAAGGTGGTGTTTAAAAACTATCAAGTTTAAAAGTTTAGATACGGACGTCCGCACTGGGCGTAACCCCTTCCCCTTTGTCTGCATTTCGATGACCCCTACCTCCCTCCTCATTGCGGACCCCAAAGATCAAAAACAAAATCATAGAAGGCACGTAGTCAGCGTATTGTATGAAAGCAGATTTCTCTCGAGCGTGGCAATCCATCAAAGCTATGGCGCTCTGTGTCAATTTGATTGTCAAAGTTGTTAAACGAAAGAAGGCCAGCGGCGGAGGCGGGACACAGCAGGCTACGCTCTCGATGTAGTGCTTCAATAAGATCTTCGCCGACAAAGTTGCATCCATAAGGGCGAGTACGGCGGACTATCCGGTACCTGAGATCGGTAACTACAACGCTACCGCTGTCAATTGAGAGAACGGGCTTCAAATTTCCGCCACAGCAGAAATTTGTTAAGGTTTCCGCTCCTTTTTCACCGTTAGCCGATTCAGCTAAAGAGAGCACGATGACAATTCATCATCAGTGGTAAGAGCAGGCAGTGAGGCAGTGGGATGGTTATACGCCCATATTGTAAAGATAATCTGAAAAATCTAAGAGCTACTTAAAAGCTAAGTGCAGAAAACCAGCTTATTCACGAATGTTGATCCTAATATGCCGAGGCAAAGAAAGCCGAAGTGGCTAACAACATACCCATGGCTGCCTCAGCTTCAACTTAACAGTTACTTAAGCTGACCAAAATTCAAATTTCAGGTCTTTGTTCACCGTATGTATGATATAAAGCTTTGTTAATTTGATGAACTAACCAGTGCCTTCTAGAGTTCTGTGAAGTTCCTTTCGAAAGACGTCGGTCGTAAAAATGCTGCTCCATTGCAAGCAGACAGTTCGAAGTCGGTCAATCACAAGATCAGACTTTTCTATCCAGACACTTTTGGCCATCTTCATACCTTTCACTTCCATAACAACGACTTCAACGAGGATCCGTTCGAGTAACTCGATCGGTAGATCTTGCAGCTACAGGCGAAAGGTAACAGATATCACAGGCGAAAGGTAAAAGATACCACAGGCGAAAGGTAATAGATATCACATCTGTTATACACTTCTTTAGAACTCCTAAACATAAAATGATCAAAGTGAAAAGATCAGTCATGGCGTTACCACCCCAGCAATCCAAATAAGAGGACACGCTGAAAATCAATAAATATTACCAAGTGAAGAAGCTCAGTTAATAAATGAGTATAAAGTGGACGCAGCATCGCAGGACTTCCTTCTTAGTCAACTGTTGATGCCGATTAAGTGGCGTTTCCAGAAGTTTATAAAGAGATGCTAGTAAGCAATGCCGTACCTAACTTTGTCAACTTTATCTTGCTTGGCATTTGAAAACAGCCTAAACCATTCCTCTTTTTCTGATGATCTCTCATTTCTTATCACGAATGTTTACTTTTTATACCAATTTCACTCGTCATGCTGGGAGTCGCGATCGTGGAATCAAATGGCTAACGCAACATATACTCACCAACAAATAGTGGAAGCAACTATAGGGATTGCTAAAATAACACTATCTCTAAGGCATTACCAGAGTGTCAAGCAGACTTCATTTTGTATTTAAATCCACTGAAGGACGAGGTTAGATACACGTTGCAGCCTTTGCGTCAAATCGTCTAAGTACAAATAAAACTATTTCAATAAAGAGAAAGCCAGAAAAATGTTGGACTATAAACCACGTTATTCAAGCAATCCACGACGTTTAGATTCAAAGAAAATTGGTGACTTGCATTTTAGTGGCATGTGGCTTACCTTTGTGTCACTGAACGAGATGTCGAGTTTAGCACGTTTAGCATTGTTGTCTTGTTGTTGGAACACTGCTACAAGTAAAATAATTCAATTTTCCTTAAATGCAATTTTATTTCCATAATTATTGTGTAGAATTTGGTATCATGAGGATGTAATATAGCCACATAAAAAGCTGGTCGTCTGAGCTAAGAATTGATTTAGCACTACAAAGCGTCCATTATATAAAACTTATTACAACCTTGAAAAAAAATGAATAAGCGTAAACTTACGATCTGAGCCTTCGGTCGTTTGCTCGTCATTACTGGATTCAGCTGCTTTTCGTTTCTTGGACATGGCGTACGTCGATATTATGGAAGCACTGGAAAACCGTCTTGAAACTATATATTGTAACGTCACACAATGGAAATGATGTCAAACACTTCATATTCGTTAGAGCTATTAAGTAGGTAAGTAAACCTTTTAATAATGCAAGTCAAACGTTCACATTTTGCAGAATAAGCAGTTGATGTAAAATGTTATACCGTTGGCTCAGGAAAAGCCCACTAGCAGCTACTATGAGCGCTTCTGACGCTGTAACTTCAAGGTGGTAAACTGATCGATGAATGGCGAATTCATTGGTAGCCGATGATACAAGTCTTCATAATATTATTAGAAGTAGGGGCCTACTGTAACAGTGCCCGAAAAGACTGCATCCACGATATTCTTGACAACAGGCAGTGGGTTTTTTTTATAAAAAAGGGTTCCTGAACGGAACAATAGGTTTCGGAACTGAACAATTATGGAAGGACTAAAATCCGGAGAAAAACGGGATTAGGGATTGGGATGGGTTTCAATAAACATTGAAAACAGTTCACAACACTGCAATTAAATTAAAATAACTAAATTACTGTTTTCATTGTTAAAGTAAATTCTTTTAAGTAGCCGAAAAATGTGCCGGAATGCCGGTCCGGCTGAAAAAAAGCAATGGCAACAGGTGTTTATTATTTAATATTAATATTCTTTAATTGGAAAACCGCATATTGATGAACAAGTTGAGAGATTATATAAAACATAGACGTAATTAGAAGACAATAAAATTTAAAAAAGAGAGTAAATAATATTATGTTATAAGAGTAGAAAAATAATACTCTTTAAACTAGGGCCTATATCAAAAGCATCAAAGTAAATGGAGATACTAAAAAGCTAAATAATCTGAAAAAGATAAACTAAATGGAAGCCCAGCTTACACAAAAGGGAATCTGTCAATTATGTTACAAGCAAACAAATTGAAAGAGCTTTGATAAGAAATAGAAAAGTTTTACTAAATTAAACAACATCAAAATGCAAATCCTAGTAATATAGGTTTTTCCAACCAATTTATCAGCATGGGGTATGGTTAGATTATAGCCTCTAGGGCCCAGTATATGGACGAGTGTTGTGGCGGAGTTGCCTACTTTGAGATCATGTTATAATAAGAAACTCGCTTCGTATCGAAATGCGACTGTTCTCGTCGGCGGCCAAAGAATAAATGCTGAGTTCTATGGAGCTGCGCGCTGCACTGACGTATAGGCTTAATGTTAGGGTTGGTATAGGCTATGTAGACTTCGAACAGTCAACTCTCTCCCCACTAGTCTAGCTTGTCTAAGTTGCGTCTGGGTCAGCTTAATGATTTGAATAAACGAATTTGATTGATTGATTGATTGATTGATTGACAAGAAAACCAAAAAAGGCACTGGCGGGTTAGGGTTAGCTAAAATAAAGCATGCGGTTAAACATGTGAACATGCGGAAAACATGTGATGCTCGGGCTCATAAGGTATCCCATGGAATCGAAAGGAGACTGTGAACAACATGCGGTTAAACAGTTTGAGGCAATAAATCATGAAGAACATGACCATTAAAGCTCCTTATAGCTGAGAAGAGACGGGTGTCAGCTAAGTGACAGAGTTTTGGCAAAAGAAGGGTTATCTTCAGGAAGGTAATGTCCTCTCGTTAGTCTTCTTATGATCGAAGATAGTCTATGCGAAGACGGAAAGGAATAGTTTTACAATAATTGGATTTGGTTGATGTTGCGCCTGAAACCGTTGTTACAATAATTATAATAATAATATGGCGTTGCTGGAATCTGTATAGTCCAGTTCTGAAGGCTCAGAGGAGAAGCACGTGGAAACTTTGACCTGTTATTGTAATAAATGTAATGGATACAAAATATTACTTTAATTGTCATTATGTTTCATCCTTATTTTTAATGTGCATTATTATTTCCATTTGGTGCCTCTCTTCATGCATGGTTCTGCTTCAACGGTCTGGCCATAAAAACAGAGAAATCTGAGGCAATCATGTTTGGCTCACATAAACGCCTGCGCTCTTTGCCTTTTCATTCTAGGTACTACTGCTTCGCTATCAAAATCTGTCTAACACTTGGAGTCACTTTAGACAGCATTTTTACATTTCAACCCCACATAACAAACCTTTGCAAATCTTGTTTCTATCACATCATGGTAGTGCATAACATAAGGTCTGCTCTTACCAAAGACATGTCACAGGCCATAGCCTGCTCTATTGTCAGATGTACGTTAGGGTTTAGAAGGCTTTCAGGAAGCACCGTAAGAGGTGTGCTGAATGCTGATATGGCTCTAGTGGGAAAATGGGAGCAGGAGGCAACAACACTGAGCTCAGAAAAACAGGAGGCCTTCTGGAGGCCACTGTTTGAAGAACCAGGCATCTAAGCCCGAAGACCGACCGGTTCCAAAAGTCCCAGAGGACTGCCGCATATTCTTGATCCTGTTTTCATTGAGCAGGTGGCAAAAAGCTTCGCATGATTCAGGTCTGTTTCACCGTCCATGCCAGTGGCGGCCTTCAACTTATGGCTGCTAGCGGATATACAGCTGGACGTCTCGAAACAGATGAGACGATTTTGATTCCTAAGGGGAAGACCTGAAGAACCCGCAAACTATAAGCCGATCACCATGACCCCGTGTGTTACGAGGATCTTTCACAGTATCATAGCCCGTCTAACTACTTCGGTACCAATGGATCCTACACAAAAGGTCTTCCAACCAGTGGATGGATGTGCTATTAACGTTTTCCTTCTGGACACACTCATAAAGGACGCCCTGTGGAGAAGGAGGCCTCTTTCCATTGCCTTAACTGATGTCGCAAGAGCCTTTGCACTACACATTGGTGTGATCTCTAAGGAGTTTTGGAGTTCCGGAACTGCTGGTAGAGTAAGTTTGCCGAATGCATGCGAACTGTCCTTAAAATGCAGGGGAGAAGATGCGCGCGGCGCGCCCATCGGCCGTGAGCGTGCGTCTGACAGAGGGACCACTTTCGGCTACCTTGTTCAATTATGCTATGGATGAGGTGCTTGCAGGACTGAGCAAATCTATTGAGTTCGAACTACGCAAGAACCTAATGGCACTTGCGTAAGACCTTGTCTTGATGACGTCTTCAGCTGAAAGCTTGCGCGACCAGATGTAGGCCTACCATGCGGACAAATGCGCCTCCATGAGGAATGACGTCGCTGGATAATCAGTACATCTTCCTTCCGTGTCCTTCAGAATACGCAGATAAAAACCTCTGACATCGTGGAGATCTACAAAAATCTGGGATTGCAAGCTGGACCAAATCTAAAGGATTCGAACTACGCAAGAACCTAATGGTGAGATGTCTTTCATTCGCAGACGACCTTATATTGATGACGTCTTCAGCTGTACCATGTTACCGAGGGTATCCGTGCAGAGGTCGTTGTTGATTAGTCCGGACAAATGCGCCTCCCTGAGAAATGACGTCGCTGGGAGAGCAAAGCGCTGGATAATCAGTACATCTTCCTTCCGCGTCCTTGAGGATACGCAGATAAAAAAACTGACATCGTGGAGACCTACAAATATCTGGGATTGGAGGTTGCACCAAAAGGGCCTCAGGAAGGCAAGGAAGGCATTGGGAGTTTCCTGAGGGAAAACTGGACTGGTTAAGTCGCCCGTCTGAAGCCACAGCAGCGAATGTACATCTTGCGCTGTCATATGCTGCCGAAACGTTTAGTGGTCTAGTTCTCGGGGAGACTCATTCGTTTGTGCTTGAGCAGTACGACCCTATAGTAAGACAATCCATCCAGAAATGGATGCATCTGCCCAATGACACACCAACGGCATACTTCATGCAAAAGTAGTGAATGGTGGAATGGAGATTCCTCATCTGCACTACGTGATCCCGGTAATGAAGAACCGCAGGATGGTGAAACTGGAGTCTTCCGATGACCCAGTTATGCAGTACGTGGCGAATAGTCCTAAAAGTGGCTGGTCAGATGTTAGACACTGGAAGAGAGGCTCTTGACGACTCAGCGCTACACATCCGTGGATGAACGAGGACTTGAGCAGCAAAGACAGACTCCTCACATCAGCAATTAAAGTTACAGACGGCTCAAATTTGTTGATTGGTGGATATTACATAGAGGCGGTCTTGTACGGGGCAATTATCTACTCCAAACGCAGGAACAAAGTATACGCGGAGTAGATAGGCCTTGATTCTAATGTGTGATGCAGGCCTATTTCAATGGTCAGGGTACCCATGCACACATCTCTTAGAGCTGCACGAGGACCAACCGTCTGCGATGTGAAAGAAACAATTCGGTTCTTGACTACATCGTTGCCAAAGCGGAAGCGAAAGGGCATTCCGTGGTTCGGGAACCGGTTATCCTAATAGGGCTGGCAGGAGGATACCTGACCTGGTGGCCGAGGTGGAAGGCGGGATCCTGACTGTTGAAGTTTGGCATGGTGGTGTTCAACTGGCGTGGTGCTTTGGACCGAAACTCACCGGTGCTTCTCCGCAGGCTATGAGATAATGCCAGAGATGAAACACTGCAGTCGTGTCGGGTGTTGACTTTGCATCGAACATGTTTGAGGTCTCCACTAAGTCGACGGTTCGAACGGGCGGAGCCGTGCACTGAACACTACTCTCGGGAGCCAGGTATATGAACAGGTCAATCCCATGGGAGTCCTAGTCCTACCAAAAAGGATTGTCCAGTGCTATCGCTCGAAAGGTGAAGATTATCTGGGAAGTCCCTGGTCTCGATGATCGCGCTGCTCCGGAGGCCGAGGGTTTGAGCTAGCTCCAGCCTGGGAAATAACAGCAACCTAACTAGAGTGAACACCGGACGACTCGATAATTAAAGGTCAAAAACGCACCTATGCATGAGGTAAGTTCGGAGCAATAACAAGTTTCTTGAGGGTTATTTTTACTAATTTTTAGTATTATTTTACTATTATTATTATTCCCAAAGTAGATGTGATCCCTCTAGTTCATAAAGAGTGCCCGAAGATAAGAAAGGATATCTGAAACGATTATATCTTGTGAAGTTATATTGCTATTATTATTATTGTTATTGTTGTTGGTGTTATTATTATTATTATTATTATTATTATTATTATTATTATTATTATTATTATTATTTAATTTTAAGTTTCTTTGATCGAAACTGTGCTTCTTGATCTGTAGAGACCGATTGTACACGTACGGCAGTTTCCAGTCGCAGATGGTCTACTTGGATGGCAAGGCCAAACGGGACTGCCCGTCCGTTCGTCATACGTCCATCCGTCCGTCTGTCAATAAGCACCGTCGCAGATGCCGAGTGCTAAGGGGATGCGGATTATGCAGACAAAATCCTAAATGAACGTTCAACGGATGGTTGGCGATGCTGTCCGAGTGCGCTTAACTGCCTTTAGGGATTATTTTATCGACAATGCAAATTTTATTGATTATACATGTACAGTGGACAGGTTGAGAACATCCATCACCCAGTTATAAAGCAAGCTACGGAATACGTACTACCGATCTGGTAACGCCTGTCTTCGGACACAGTTGGACAGTGGACGGCTGTGGCAACATACTGACTAATGATCAATCAATAAGTTTTTTTACCCTAAGGTTAATGCACCCATAGGCCATGAAAAATCAATCCGGGGAAAAGTGGAATGGTTCCCACTTTAGTATTAACCGATTGTGAAAATTCACAGTAAAGAGCGACACAATTTTAACAGAGGACATTCAGAAGACCGTATACATGCTGGTCAGTACAAAACGCGTACCTGAGTCATCACTAACAGTAAAACGGAAGTAGCTGGCTTAGGTATTCAGTCAACTGAGCACTATATCACGTGTCATACGATAATGTTCCGTAAATATAAGATCACGACAAACAGTAACATAAAATACTGCGCAATAGTATGGGTGTGAACATCGCACGAGACGGGTGCTGTGTACTGTGTAAAGACCTTGTACATAATAAATATAATAATAATAATAATAATAATAATAATAATAATAATAATAATAATAATAATAATAATAATAATAATAAAAATAATAATACTAATAATAAAAATATAATAATATTTGTCTGACTAACAATATCTATGTAGCCTATAAATAGATGTGTTGTCTGTTTCTACCCAGTTTTGGTCCTTTGTGTTCTAATATAAGTCTTCTAATATAAAAAATTTTGCCCTGTCTCTACAGAAAGTCAATTAATAAACTTCTTTCCAATACCTGATAAATCCTGTAGAAGACATAGCTAGGTTGGCAATGTCTGAATGTCAAACCTAGACCAATGGAGGCATACGAAAGTCTTTCACCATCCCATCGACCGACTGTGTGCAAAAGATGGAGTGAAAAAGACAGGTAACTTAAAAGGAGTAAGATGCCATGACATAAACAAAAGAACGAGAGAATGTGAGAGAGGCAGTGCTAAAGGTTGACTTTTATGGAAAGAGAATGAGAGAGAGAGAGAGTGAGTGAGATCAATGTAGACAGGCAGAGAGACCAGCCAACCAATGAACGAGTTACGACAGGAGTGTAGGGTGTCAACAGCAGCAGCAGCAGCAGCAACAGCAGCAGCAGGCAACGTTCGATGCTGCTCGACTGACGTTGCTGTTTAAAAGCAGATGCTGCCAATCGTTGCTCCGTCACAGCCGAGTCCAAGTTACACGACAGCCATTTCAAAACGGTTTGACCATAACTAGGGAGACATGGAGAAAAAGATCTTCTGGAAGATACCTCTGGCCCCGTCGACCATTCTAGCGGTCCTAACCCTGTGTGGGTCTCAGGCCCACAGGGAAGCGAGTGGGTCATGTCGTTGCGTCCCTGACCAATGGGAGGGCGTGCTTTCATCAGTTGAGAGGGAGTTCGATATGAACGATGGAAAGACGGACACGATGGAGAACAGCATCCGAGTCCACTATGACTACAACAACCGAAGGTGTTCTATGACTGACCTGTCCACTGGAAAGAAGGCGCTTGCCGACTACAGACTGGTAGGCTTTCAATCGCTACACTATGTTAGCCTAAAATAGTGCTAAATAAATAGTCAAATATATACATAAACATCCTGCATATATACATACAAACATATATAGGGCTACATATATATATATATATATGTGTGGGTGCAGACAAATGTACTCATTTACATGCATTCCTGCCTACTTACCTATAAACAGACATATTTACATACTTACAAACTTACTGAATGCTCCCATACTTACTCGCACTTATGTGGCACCAGTTCACATTAAGATTCTATTAGAAAGGGCTGGTAACTTGAAGATAAAACAGTAATACGATGTACTATTTACAACTGTCTAGTATGTCTTCAGCTCATCTCTTTTAAGTTCATGAAATGCCACTTTCTAGCACTAACTGGACTCTAGCTGTTCAAGTCTGTAGTGATAGAACATTTCACTGGCTCTACTGTGTCTTTTAAAAGTATGATGCACTGCATAAAAGGTTACTGAAAATTAACTACTTTTTCAAAAGTACAAAATATCAATCTGTAAATTGTCTAACAACTTTTTCAGCTAAAGGTTTTCAAAGTTGAACACTTGCTTACAAACTTGTTTCCACTGACTCCAAAATCCAAATTATTATTCTGTCAAAGCTGAAAACACTAGTCTTCTAATTTGAAAGTAGGCATATTTCAGGTAATAGAGTAATTGAATATTACATAAATAATATTACACACTGTCTTAGTTTGAGTTTAAGATTAGCCTCATAATCAGTTACACCTGTTACCCAGCAACTCAGTTCCCATCTTATACGAGCAATAGCAGTTACAAAAGTAGCTACATAAGTAGTAAACTGCTCTCTGTAAAACTAGTTACTAACAACTGGATAAACAACTCTACTTCAAAATTAGGAACAAGTGGTAATTGTTAAACTAATTTTAATCCTTTAACAACAAGAGGGATTAGTTTTCCATGCATTTTAGTTCACACTCATCGTTCATCATTAAAGGGTTAAAGTACTTAGTTCTTATCTCTGGGAATTGTCCAAAACTTGCAAATTAGGTAGTAGATTGGATAAACTACTCCACTTCAAAATTAGCAAGTGCTTATTGTTAAACTACTAATATCCTTTAACGATGAGAGGGAATAGTTTTCCATGCATTTTCGTACACGCTCGTCGTTAAAGGGTTAAAGTATTTAGTTCTCATCACTGGGAACTGTTCGAAACTTCCAAATTAATTATCACATTAAACACACAAAAACAATTTTAAAGCACACTTTAAAGTATAATTGCTTCAATGACTAAGTGATGAAGCGTTATAGACACTTGCCTATTGAATTTCTTTACCAAGAAAATGCAAACCATTGACGGTAGAAATGGGCCTGAATAGGTTTGCACTGCAGATAATTCTATTAGCCATATTGTTAACGAAAACGACATGTCACTTAATACAGTCTTGGTTGTTCAATCAGAGGTGAGAACAGTAACAGACGTTGGTCATCAGAATGACTTTTGGACTATAGCTGTTGGTGCAAAGTTAACCCACGAAGACAAATTTCGATGGCTGACCTCGGAAGATGTAAAAAGCTGACTTTGTGAGATGGAACCTCGTTGGGAGAACGTGCCTGAGGCAGAAAGAACTTCAACTCCAGAGCACACCTTCTCAGCCATGAAAATTCTTTAAAATTCGTTATGCTCGAGATTTACCAATGACAATATGCAGAGATTTGCTATATCTTACATTCACAAAGATAGGACAATCAGTGTTGACATAGAACAAAAAAAATCGACGGCTAAAGTTCTCTTAAACCAGGGAACTAAGACTCAACTGATAGAAAGGAACTTTTGAATGTAGAATAGCAGTTGTTGCTTTACTTTTTAGGTAGCCTATAAGCAGGCCTAATCTGCTTCCCTTTGTGAAGCATTGTTAATACATTGTATTTAAGCCTTAACGTTATGCTATGAGTCTGCGAAAATAAGAAAGTAGTATCAAGAAAGCAAATCCCGTGATTGTCTAAAATTCTATGCCTCCAGAGATTGCCCCATAAGCTCCTGTTGGTCCTCTGCAGACTAAGCAATACGCACCCCTTTGGTAAAATCTTAGCTATCCAACTAGCCAATATATCAGAATGTAAATCTCATATCAAAATTTGACAGAGGTACATTATCTTTCACTGTTCTGGGTACTACAGTATTTTGTAAATACCTATACACATTATCTAGGCTTATACACAAAAATTAGCATATTCTATTGAGTTAAAAATCTGAAAAATTGAAAATATGCTACACGCAATGACAAAAAATCTTTAAAATGTTTAATTTTGTACCGCACGCTCCGTTTTGAAAGCATACTCACTGCATCCATTTCAGCGGTAGCTCGGTACTTCAAAAGACGATGACCTCCTGATTAGCTACAAGATAGCCTTACTAACTTCTTTAAATAGTTTGATCTTAAAACGCTTTTAATTGAAATTAATTTAAAACTAAACTTGATAGATCTAATCGACCAAAGATGTGGAGATGTAACTGTGCTATGACGTACTGCGTTTGGTTTATGACATCATAGAAGACACTCGATATTATCCTTAATTCATGAATTTATTGACTAAAAATTTATAGTCATGCACAAAATTAAGCCTGAAAATGAAAAACAGTACAGTGATCCGTTCAGTTTACGAGCTTCGCCAGCTTAATTTTTAGCGTGAATAAATTTAATTTAAATTTAATTTCCGCATTTCAGTTTTAGGCCTACACAACGCTGAATTCAGAGCAACAAGTACCAAGGCCGTAGCTAGGGGGGGGGGTGTTTTGGTGTTTAAACACTCCCCGAAATTAAATAATGTAAAATAAAATAATGCATTTACTAACGAAAAACCCCTTGGTCGGTTGACTCCGTTGAATTTCGGCTTGCTCAAGGATGAGAAAACACCCCGAAACAGAAAACACCCCCCAAGCGAAATCCTGGCTACGGCCCTGACAAGTACAGTAGGGGCCTACTGTACGTGTTCATGATTTAGCCTATACTTCGGCGCTATAACATATTGTAGGGCCTACCGTTAGGCTACATTTTCACAAATCTCAGTTTAGATGCTGCTTAAGCTTCGGTTTGCATATCAGTTTGTATCGCTCAACGAATCGATCGGCATTAGGCTACTCCTTTGTGACATCGACAAGCTAGCACTGTTAGGCCTAGGCTTCGAAATGTATCATTGGCCATCGTTGCAGATCGCCCTTCAACGACGGTGACTGGAGATGATTCCGTTAAGAGAACAGAACTTGGAGTGAATCGACTCATGCATTGTGCTTATTATAACCACAAGCCTATAGATATTGCTCTCTCTGTTCCACTCTTGCCTTAGGACTGTCTTGTTTGGCCGGGGTTGCCTGGGAGCGCTTCTGACCAGAAAACCGTGAAGGGGCGCTATATAAAACCTCTGTAGGCCTAATAATAATAATAATAATAATAATAATAATAATAATAATAATAATAATAATAATCGGACGAGGGTTAGCCGTTCCAGAAAAAGCAACTAATTTAATCTCTAAGACCCTGAGGGAACGAAGTACCTCAGGGCATAAAAATAATAATAATAATAATAATAATAATAATAATAATAATAATAATAATAATAATAAAGTTGGATATCACAGTTGACGCTTTACTCTCTGACACCTGCCATTTGACGAGACAAGTGTTTCGTCGTTGTAGAATTATAGATAGGCCTAGCTCTCCTAATTACAGTCTACTGAGACGTAACAGCAACAGAGACGATACTCGGTTGCCTGTGCTACAGTCACCTCAACAAGTTAGGAATAGGCTGTTAGCTAAACCGTTTAACTCTGTAGACTTCAATTGAACGATAGCCATTATACAACAAAGTTTGTCTATATTATTAACAGTTTCTCATTTATTTCTTGCAGCTCTATTTTCCGGGCTTGTGCTGTTTGTGCCCGTTCTCTCTCTATTTCTTTCTTGTTTTGGCTGCTTATTTGTCGTTTCTTTTCTTACAGGTTTTCAGCAGTTATCTTCCACCATCATTCAATGCCTTGTTCTTTAATTGTGTGCCTACTTTTCACATTCTTCCTGTTCTTGTGCAACGTGTCTTATTTCTCTTGTTCGAGATTCGACTGTTTCTGCCTGCGTTACCTCACTGAAATTGCCTGGCAATTAAGTGGAAGTCCTAAAAGGTCATATGATCCCATTGCTGCTGAGCGTCGTTTCGTCTGACGTCGTTCATTCGATCTCGCATCGATTCATTCTCCGTCCCCCCGTTCACTGATACGACGACGACGACGACGACTTCATCCAGATTCGCAATTACTTGCGAAAACATATCAGCGCCTCGTAACGACGGATGAATTTCCTCTGCTGATATCTCCGGAACCATCGCTTAATTCTACCATTACCGTACTTAAATGTTCGTTGGCTAATATATAGTATACTGGCTGATGTATTTGTATAGCGCCATCCGAGGGTCCTTAAACGGCGTTCAATAAATATTTATGTACAAGTATTTATGAGTAATGTACAGCTGATAATGTTATAGACATTCGGTTCTGTCTCACACAAGTTCGAGTGTATATAGCTACGTGCCGAGAAACGTGATAGACTCTTTGATGATGTGATCCAGTAGGCCTACTTTAACAACTAGGGCCTAAATACTTTAATAATGATGATGGTCGTTATACCAAACAAAAAACTAATAAGAAGTCCGTTTAAGACAAAAGAAACACGTTTTCGCGAGTAACTTCAAAATTGGAGCACCACCTGACAATTAGAACACATTCTGAAACACTTTGTAGAAACCCTTCTGTGTCCGATCACCTGTCCTTTGTACGTATAGATTCTTATATATTATCTATCACTGCTTTTTTGCCTTTCTTCGGCTATCTATTATCTATCACTGCTTTGTTTTTGCCTTAGTTCTACTTATAAGTATAATCGTCTCGTGACCTCTATTTAAATTAACACACTTTGATAACTTTTCTTCATATTATGGCTTTAAAACTTCTTCTGTTCTATTAAACACACAGCACATTTCACTTCAAAATCACTTATTACATCAACTGTCTTGAAGGTCTAGGCCTAATCTCTTATATAGGGGGCCTACAACTTTTACCTCAGCTTCTTTTTAAAACCGCGCATACATGTATATGAAATTGCTGCATCAGCGCCTTTCAAACAAGTTTAAACTTGTTCAGTTATAGGCTATATGCAAAGCACACAAATCAATAAATTACTCTTTACGAATGCTCTATACTATAGAAGCGTTTAGGCCTATTTAATGTACAGATAACTTCAATCAAGTAAAGACGCAAACGCGCACAATTTTGAATGGACGTGGACCCTGGATTTCACAACTGCCACAAAACACGTTCAGAATTTTGTAAATGCATTTGCAACTTTTGAGAAAAAAAACGCATACATTATCTAAATAGGAATCAGTAAATGACTTCATTGGCTGCATTGTATGTTGCACATCATGTATGAGTTTATTGACTGCACTTAAATTTGATGTGTTGGCCAACTCATCCGTTCGATAATCCAGCGTCGACCACAAAAGCCGACAACCATTTGTCAGATCGTGTTTTTATCGTTGTCTGCCAATAATCACCGCAGGCATCGAATGTGCGTAGGCCCTACGCAAGTTGCATTTCTAATCCTTTGTATAACTGCCGCTATTCCGGAAGCGGAAACGCATTAGCCACCGCATATTTGTTTAAACAGTGATAGTCGATGACCAGGCGTTTCACCAATTGCTATCCTTGAAAAACGCACATCAATGGACTAGCCGTCGGGTTTTTCGACGGCTCGTACCGGTTTTGGATCAGGTTGTGTATTACCGCGTCGAACTTAGCGACAGTGACTGATTTGTTCACCGTTCTATGCGGCTGGTTTGCTCATTTGTTGGCCTTTACATAAATCTGGTGTAATTATTTGGCATATAAACAGAAGCAGCGACCATCTAATGCCACGATATAATGAGACATGATTTCCACGAAAGTAGCTGGATTCTTCCATTTGCTAGGTAACAGGCCTGAAGTCGAGTCAGATCGCAAGATTAAAACCTTTCGTAAAACTACAAATGTTTGCCCTGCCTGCGTAACTTGTATATCGTTCAGTGTGACGCTTTTGCGCTCTTTCGGTGTGCGCCTTGGCATAGATTTGGGCAATGTCCATTTTCTAATGAAAATGTTTCTAGTATTCAACCTGCTTTTTACCCAGGTCTAATGGAAACTCACGCTCACCACATAAAAATTTCTTTAAAACGGCTAACGACCCCTGGGTATCCGCTCATCAGCCAGCACTCCTGCATTAAGCCAATTGTCTCATTTGGCACAATGTGTAGCGCCCACAAAAAACCTAAATAATTATGCCATAATTGCTAACCGCCTGATCTGTCACTTCTCGTCCCACAATCCTTCCTTTTCAATCTGCATACCGTAAATACGGTCCACTGAAACCGCAATGCTTTCCATTCACAATCACATAATCATGAACAAATGGAAAGTGACTGCCCTCATTCTGCTGCTTTTGATACCGTCGATATTGTCATGATCCTTTATAGCCTCGAGTTTGGCCTCTCCGATCCTGCTCTCTGGCGGTTCGCATCTTACCTGTACCATCGTACTCAATCAGTTTGCGTCAATCACTCGACTGTCTTAAACTACGTTGTCCTACAATGTTCTCTGCTGGGTCAGCTCCTATTTGCGTTATATATACGACTCCACTCGCTTCACTACTTACTGATAGCTGTCTTGATTACGACTTTTATGGTAATGACATCCGTCAATTCCTATCGTCTGACAGTTCCAAATCTAATCTTGATTTGCAATTATTTCGTTTCATTTTTGGTAATATCCAGTCATGGATGGCTAGTATCAAGCTAAGACAAATTCCTTCTTCTAGGCACAAGTCATCAACTCCTAAAATCTGATTGGCTCACATCAGTTCCTTTGGACCGATAGAATGTTGAGTGCTTCAGATATGCACTCAGTTTGGAAATAATCTTCGACTCTAACGTGCCATTTCCCGATATTTTCAAGCATAATAAAAATCTGTTTTTTATATACAAAATGTTCGTATAATCCAATCTTAAATGCCTCAACATGTCTTAGTTTTACTGGAGAATGCTTTTCCAGCCTAGTGGATCATTGTAACTCCCTTTTCGCTGGCATCACTAAGTGATTTATAAAAAATACAAATAGTTCGAAATTCTCTGGCTAGAGCTAAACAAAGATCACTAATATCAACATATCATATCTATCTTGCATTCATAACACTCTACTGGCTGCCAGTTGAGCAAAGAATTCACTCTAAAATATTTCTTACTATCCCTAAGACATTACAATTAAATCAGCTGACCGATCTCTTGTCCCTGCTCACTTTTATGCAAGCAAATATTTCACTCGACCAATTGATGCGTTCACTCTTCTTGTGCCCATAGTGCATTATATAAATTGGGCTTCTCTTGCTTCATGACCTGATTCTCTGGTTTTCTGATCTGATTCTCTGGTTTTCTGACCTGATTCTCTGGTTTTCTGATCTGATTCTCTGGTTTCCTGACCTGATTCTCTTGCTTCATGACCTGATTCTCTGGTTTTCTGACCTGATTCTCTGGTTTTCTGACCTGATTCTCTGGTTTTTTGATCTGATTCTCTGGTTTTCTGACCTGATTCTCTGGTTTTCTGATCTGATTCTCTGGTTTTCTGATCTGATTCTCTGGTTTCCTGACCTGATTCTCTTGCTTCATGACCTGATTCTCTGGTTTTCTGACCTGATTCTCTGGTTTTGTGACCTGATTCTCTGGTTTTCTGACCTGATTCTCTGGTTTTGTGACCTGATTCTCTGGTTTTCTGACCCGATTTTCTGGTTTCCTGACCTGATTCTCTGGTTTCCTGACCAACTGATTTCGACTTCGTTTTTTCAACGCGTTACGCTTCTCGACTAAGATCTCACTTGAAACGACCGTCGTCTGATGTCTTGCGCATTATTATAACGGCGCTATAGAAGTCATTAGATTAGAACCGCAGCAATCTAAGCAGCAGACGATTTCACCGCCAAACAACCTACATTGACCTTTGCCCTAGAGGAAAGGGGATCAGATGAATCGTAACACTCTGTCCTGAACAGCATTAGATCTTGAAAAGTCGCGGTTTGACACCCGTAAGAACCTCTAGGTCGACTCATCCTTCCACTCCCTAGGAGGCAGCAGTAAAATGAGTGTCAAGACGTGTGTTCAGTAAAATCTTGATAATTGTACCGTCATGTTTCAATTGTTTAAACGTAACTTACTGCGGTTTGTCATAATTGATGGCTTGTCAATAAACACGAATATATTTTTTTATGTAGACTATGCAATGCATGTATGTAAACTGTGTATGTATGTATGTATATATATGCACATATTTACATATATACATGGATACATACATACATACATACATGAATACATACATACATACATGCATAGACACATATATATACACGCATACATAAACATACATACACACACAGACATGCACACATACATACATATATCCACGCTCGCATACTTACATACTTGCATAAATACATACACAAATACATATATACACATATGCATAATGCACACATCACGCATACATACATACATACATACATACATACATACATACATACATACATACATACATACATACATACATACATACATACATACATACATACATACATACATACATACATACATACATACATACATACATACATGCGAGTCAAGTGGCTGCTGTTCAGCTAAGAGTGACAAATCGACAAATCCAGCATAATATGTTGGCACTCATGTAATGGATAGCACTGACACAGTCAACGCGTGCATGCATGTATGAGAACATAATTCGATTCGTATCTCAATTATTCTGTTGTATGTGAGTATAGTTCCTAGATATCTTTTATGATCGTAAGCCTCGTGTATATGAAATACCTGTCCAAACACGACAACCAATTCAGCACAAACTCTGTTAACTTTCAGCAAAATGGTTAAACAGTGAGCAAATAAAAGCGACGAAAGCGTCAGGTTGCAACTGATCGATTGGTGACAATGTTTGTCCTTCGTTCGCGTTACTTACCCGTTGGGGTTTTTCGCATTCAAATGTGCACGGTATGTCTCAGCATGCTGCAGTCATTCCCAAAACCCGTAAATTTTCTAACAGACGTGAGTCTAGAAAAGAGTTCTCTTATGCCTGGAACCTAATGCATTCATCCCAAGCCACTTCACTGCGATGCCAGGACCATCATTTAGTCTATTGTTGCGTCTTAAGGCAGTCCATTACTTCGACGTCTATTATTCCAGCCGTGTAGTTGGCAATAGCAGATTTTATTGTTACGCTGTGTATTATTCATGCAGGTCGCCTTTCTGTGCGTCAACCATGTCTGTGTCTCTGATTTTAGATTCGTTAGATATGAGTACATTTGTAAATGATGAAATCAGGTATTAAAAGCAAACAAAACCGGAGAGATAAATAAAACCTGTGTCTTATGTGGAGCATAGTTACAGTGAGCTGAAAATGAAGTTCTCTCATTAAAATAAAAGTAGATTTATTCAGTAGTGGCTGAGCTTTTCAGTCCATTATTTTGGATGGACTTACAGTGTTATGCATTAGCACCCACTGTTGCATAGAAAATTATGGCATTAAAGGAGATCTCTCCTAATCCACGTGCCGTATAGTGAGGTGTTAACATAGTTCGGGTAGGCTCTTAAGCTAACGAAGGATGAATGTCAGAGTAATCTACAGATGCATCTAATGATTTATCCTTCACTTCCCAGATGAAGCCAGTACATCAATTATTCGGCTACAGAACCAGTGTGTTACTGAATGCGCTCGATCCTTATTGCCATTGTTAAGCTGAGACTTGTTAAACTTATACGCTTACGGTAATCAAATGCAATTTCTGATATGAAATGAATGTAAGTATATTTACGATACGATTGCAATTTCTTTACGAACATTTTATCAAATTGAACGTATTCAGTCACCGCATGCGGCGCTAATCTCAGCATAAATTTTGCCTCAAGAAAGCAACCAGTTTTGCTTAGAAGCGACCATCTATTGATGCTGGTCTATTACCATGACCATCGATTGATGCTGGTATATTACCATGATCATCGATTAGAGCATTATAGATCAAATCAAATCAGATTACATCACATTAGATAAGCTAAGATTAGATGAGATTAGATTTCGCTGAGGAGACGATTAAACTTCACGCGGAGCAAGGTGGAAGAATTACGCTTGGATCGCGTGAGAAGTGTTCGGCTGGCAGAGGGGTTTCACCGGTCAATGGATAGTGAGACAGATAATAGAAAGAGACAGACAGCCAGAAAGAGACAAACAGAGAGAGACAGATAAAGAAACAGAAAGAGAGACAGACAGAGAGATTGGGTGGTAATGGTCGTCGTGCAGTTTATGCTCTGACCTGACTATTTCATTATCCGGACAAGCATCCTTCTGCTGATGAAGGTCGGTCCCACATGCAGTCATTGCATTCAATCGACGACTGATGATATCAACACCACACACGGTCCACAGAAGGAAGGCGTCGTTCCTGCGCACAAGTAATTGGAACTTAGGACCCGGCACAAGAGAACAGACCTGCGAGATGTTTTTTTTTATCTCTATTAGAAATAAAAAAATAAACGGCGCCAAGGGAGGAATGGACGGAGGAAAGAAGAAAGAGACGTGGAAAGGAGGGCTGCAGGGAGGGAGGAAGAAAGGACCCTGCCTTTGAGCTACAGATGGAACAGAGCACGAATAGGTTTTATTAAAAGAAATTAAAGAAGGAGACGGCAAACGATAGGACCAAGAATAGTAGGAAGAAGAACGAGTTAAGGAATAGTGAAGGAAGAAGAAGAAAGATGCAGCAAGTGCGTGTGTGTGTGTGTGTGTGTGTATGCGTGTGTGTGTGTTACACGTATCGCTACTCATACAAGTATCAATAGTAAGCACTCACTGCTTACCTAGCCATATTTAACAGGGTTGCTAGAGATGAGAAAATCCACTATAACAGCCCAAGCATTCCCAGAAGCAGTCAACAGCAGTAGCAGTAACATATTCATCTGCTACATTAACCATGAACCTAATTACAACAACCTTCAAATGTAGGTCAGATCAATTAGCATTGGCTGGAGGTTTGTAAAGGTCATTTGTAATAAGACAGCAACACAGTTTGTGTAACATCAGCATTAGCAGAGACTTTAGTCAATAATTGATTACAGAGAAAACATTATGGTTCATTAGTTCAGGTAGGACTTTCGACACGTGCAGTACTTTAAAGTTTTCAAGAATCAATTTCCTATAGGCGTAGAGGAAATGTCAGAGGTGGGGGGGGTAAGATTTTACTTCTGACCGAAACAAAAATAAATCCTGAACAATAATATTGGCTTCGTGCATTTATAGTAAGTAACTATAGTTATTTAGTATATCAATGAATAAAGCTGTAGGCCTAAATGTTATGGTGGTTTGCGAGCTAGTAGCTACTAATGATCTAATACTATTCGTTTCTGGCAAGTTGGAGATAGTTTGTTTAGCATTTTTTCCGGCGCCTACTTGCCCGAAAAACAGGAACGACTGAAAAACTTTTGGAGAGCAAGTGCCCCTCTGACCCCGCCTCCTACACCGGTGATTTTCCGATTTATCTAATTGAAAAAAAAATTAGAAAAACTGAGGAAACAGAACGTACGTCCAAGAGTAGCTGGAAATAATTACATGAACTCAATTATCCCAGCATTTATATATCAACTTTTGCATGTATGTGTGTAAGCCTACGCATGTATTAATGTGTGCTGTATTTCATACACAACGACGTAGGCCCATTTCTCGACGTTTCCAGTTTGGCTGGAAAAGGCGAGCTTTATCTATAGTTGCTACGATTACGATCTAGCACTCATTATATGTCCGAAGTAATAAGTCCTCACCATTAATCCGTTATAATTAGGATGTGAAGTGATAAGAATTCAGAAATTGACTTCTAATGATGCAGAAACTGAATAGCAATGATATATAAATATATTAGGCCAGATCCTTTGCCTTCAGCGGAGGTTGACCTAATCCTATACCTGTCGAATCCCTCCTCGCACGACTAATACGACTCCTGTTGATGCCTTGTTCAGTAGACGCCGGCGAAATAGAATTGGTTGCTAATTACAATCTGCTTCTACTAATTGCTTCCTCGTTCTCCGTTTGCCTTCGGATAAATCAAACCCAGCGCCGAGTAAATCGTCTGATTTGACGTTTCGCGCAAAAAGCATCCTTCCCGAAGGCGAGCAGGTAGAAGTAATCCATTTCCGGTGTTCCATTAAAGTCCAGGGTCACGTTTTGCAAGTGAGATGAGTTGTTGCTGTGGTGGTCAGACGGATGGGTGTCGAGTGACCGAATATACTGATTGGTGTAATGTTTGGTGTGTATCGATCGGTCGGTGGTCGGTCGATGGGTCGGATGTCAGTTCTGGCCAAGGGTCGAATGACGGACGAACAGCAGAGATGCCAACGCAGATGCCAAAAGTGGAATGAAATCATTTGTCATGCTCTGCAGATCGCCAGGTAATGTTAACTGTACGTGTCGTCCATATGAAGCGATCTAACGTTAGTCGATCGTAAACATAGCTGCGTGTCAAGCTATCGACGCATAAAGGACGTAAACCCACGTTGTGTGCACCACATCTCACTAGAAAACGCTCTTTATTAAGACAGATTGTCCATAGGAAGGGCGAAGATAAAAGGATTAGCCATTGCTTTAGCCATTTCATCAGTCAAAGAATTGCTGACTTGAAATAATTTACTAATACTGCATGTAAGATGAATGTGAATATGTTAGAAACGTAGGTTTACGTTTTACCAAAGTTAAATAGTGATTCTATTAATTGAATCATTTTCATACAATAAATATTTTAAATGACCAACCTTATAGTGTTTAGTGTAGCCATAGGCATAGACTCTGGGGGGCAGCCGGGGCGCGTGCCCCCCAATAATTGAGATGGACTGTACATTCAATACAACAAGTGTAGAATAAATGACCAAATCCCCAATATTTTGGACATGTTTACGCCAGTGAGTGTAGGCCTACTCTATAATTTAGTCTTTAAAAATCAAAATCTATGGATGCTCTATTTCAATTTGTTTGATACCGGTACCATGACGGACGAACAGCAGAGATGCGAACGCAGATGCCAAAAGTGGGACGAAAACATTTGTCATTAGTACTTGAATGATGTGTCAATTTTTTAAACTTTAACCATTTATTTCTCCACAACATTGGATATATTTTAAGTTAATAAAAGTCTTGTTGAGTATTTTACTGGAATTGAAATTTGGCCAAAATAAAATTTTCTAATAGCATGGCATGCTTTGTGTCTTTGAATGAAACCATTTAAAGCAGGCGACATTCGTTGTAATGCACAACAATTTAGCGCTTTTTGATCTCTTTCGCCAGAATTAGGAACCCGTAGTAGGCTGCCTAATCATCGTTTAAGGTGCAGGTGAAAGAAAGAAGAGTCATATCGTCTGCCTTCAAGTCAGTTCCCAGTTAATAGGATTGGCCTAAGTGCTGCGGAACACTGTGCCGTCGATAGAAAGCTGTGACTTAAGAAGATGGACTGAAACTGTATCTTGAGTGGCTTCTCAGGAAATAATGCGGACGTGTAATGGAGACTGGTATCAAAACGAAAGGCAAATGTAGCAGGAAGTTCGATGACTTGGATTACTTGGAAATGAGGCAGTGAACAATAAAAATTGATTGATTGATTGATTGATTGATTGATTAAAATTCCCGAAAATAAAAAATAATAAAAAACAAAAAAAATAAAAAACAAAAAAATTAAAAATAATAAATTAAATGAATTAAAATTTATGTACACAAACAAGTGACTGATATGCACATTTCTCGATGGACTGCGGCCAACCTGACAGTGACTTGACACAGTAGCAAGACATCGCATCTCTCTGCAGCCGTTTACTGTCACATCCGGCAGAAGCCAACCAGCGAAGCTCGAACGAGCAACAGAATCTTGAATCTGATTCTTTCATCGGCAGGAAACCAGTAAAGTGCCTCGTGCATATAATTTGATACGTGCGTGAAGCACATTAGGTTGCCCAACTGACCACAACAAAAACAACGTCATATTATATATTTATGAACAATATTTTCCTGTGAGAAATAAAGAACGTCTGCACAATCGCATCCAGGTTCGCTTGAAGAATCAAACATCATAATAATAATAATAATAATATTTATTCTTTAATTAAGCGCCTGCAAACGCACTGCGCTGTACATGTACATGTTATGCGATAAATCTTAACTACTAACAGAACAGACAGCCTGCAATACACGGCGCAAATTGCAGCCTACAAAGCATGTCCGCCTATGGGACTCGATCTCTGTACCTCTCGCACTCTACGCCAGATGTTATCCAATGCGCTATCGGGCATGATTTATTGTTATAGATGCTTAATTTTATTATGAACTGAAAATCCTGGCTATTCCATTCTAACCTAAACTATGTATGGACGTTGCAGTCGGCGAGGCCTTAGTCAACTTCTCATATAAGTTATGTATAATATTCATTTATTATAAATCAACGAAGGATGACATACCGCATCACTGCTTACAACAGTCTTAAGCGATAATAGTAATAATGATAACAAAATATATATTCCCAGTGCTATGACAAAGAAATGTATGTGCTAGCGAGATTGGGCACATAATTCCCCGCAAAGCGTAACAATCTCGCGGGTGCTATAGACTTCCAGTTCTTCGATACCTCAATTACCTACAAATCATGACCTCCTAATTTAACGTTGCAAGGACACATTGCAACCTTGATATATTGATTTTACTATTTTGTATGCTGCATAACAGCTTCAAAGTTTTGGTGACTAGGTTTGAAACATTTGCGGGGCACTACCAAAAAGAGACCTAACACAGAGGACAACGATTATCCACTCGCACAAGCAACGCTATTCAGAGCCTATGGTTCCAGAGGGATTCGTTGAATTGCAATCTCGATCACACTCATAAATATTCAGCACAAACCACATACAGACAATTCATTCAAATACAGGAATTGCAACAAGTGGAAGGAGATAGTTCTAGTCAGACGCTCGTGGAGTCACCCACCCTCTCGCGAACATTTAGGCCTACAATGCGCCGGGGAAGCAGTGGCAACAAACAGAACCCAAAATTCGTTCAATTACCGCGATTGCGATGATTGCTGTGTTGACGAAACCGTACACGAGTGGAATGCATGCACACGGTTAGAACAGATGGCGCGCCAAACTTTGTTGTTGGCTCCCTCTGCCGTCAAAGCGACGCATCCTACTAAGCAATGCATTGGATGCCAATCCGTTGGGAATGATGGCGACGGTCAGTGAAAGCGAGGTCTTCTTATTTCGTCGTCATCCGTCGACATCAAGTCAACAAAGATGAAAAGGACGAGTAGGCAGTGAAACAAACAAGGATCAAGAGAAGAAGGGAGGAAGAGGAGGAAGCATACGAGGGAGAGGACGTCTAAAAACGGCCAAGTCTCGGGAAATAAGTCTTCAGAGCGTGTCTGATGATGGTGATTTGACGAGCATGTTAGGAAAAGCCTTCGCTTCAGATCGGTTTAAGTGTGGCGATGGAAAGGACAGATTCCATTTCACTATCTGTCGTATTGTACGTCTGGGACAAATCAGCGCAGTCTTCAATTTATCTCAGTTCTGTCAGTGACACTTTCATCAGCATCTGAACTGAAGGCCAATCAGTTCTCTCTCCGTTACTTGTGGCGAAAACTTTGGCGTCAATTCTCGTTCAGCGACCGAAATATGGATATGCTGTGAAAAGATGTCAGACTGACAGTGACACCTAGCCCATGAGTGATTCAGCCACGGCTCAGAGATTGTTATACACACGTCAAATATAAAATAAGTGGTATACATGCGCTCAAATTTAGCCAATCACTTATAGGTTCTTGTATGAAAACAAAATTTAAGGGTTGCTTGCTTATTCGGGTCGTTTTGCAACTCTCTCCTAAGTATTTCCGTTATCAAAAGACGTGTAAGACTTGTGGTATCAATTTGATACGCTTGATTGATCGACTAAAGAAGGCTTTCATTCTAGGAATGGTTTGGTAAGGTAATCGTTCATTTAATGCTCGACAAATCTTTCGGCTGATTCGTAAACAATCTAAAGTCAGCAACTGGAAAAAGTTTTTTCCGTGCAGTAAAGTAAAAGACTTGTAACTAAGAGTTTGTGATTTGTCGCTTAACTTCATTTCGAATGCAACTGGAGAGAGACAGTCAGAAAGAGACAGAGAGACAGAGAGAGAATGACAGACAGACAGAGGCCGAGAGAGAGAACACAATCAGTTTTGTGAGGCTGAAGCAGAATTCTACTTGTTGTTCACACTATCATCAATGTATGATCTGTGACTAAGATTAAAATGTTCTTTCTGTACACTGGCGCATCATAAATGCCATTGTTTGCTCTGCTGTGTTTGCCTCAGTGTTGCTGTCTTTCTGCTGCTGCGCTCCACTTCCTTACAACGTCTTTCAGTGTTGGCTTCAGTCAACATACATAAGTGCATCGTTGTCCAAGACTTTGTCTTTAAAACTCTTCCGCTTACGTCTTCGATCGCATGATCCAATTACAGAAGAACTTTTAATATGACGGAGTATTCTTCAAAGACATCCGGAGGATGCCAGCGATTATGTTGCATAGAATCAAATGCACATTGATAACTGATGCTGTTTTTTTATATCAAGGGTTACAAGTACATTATCAGCGACGAAGGATGCTATCAGATCAGAACGGATGAAGTGATGCAAAAGATGTGCTTGCCAGGTAACATTTCATCTAGAACGTAGATTATTGTAATTTCTTGACATCCGTTGCATCAGTTCAGACACCCAGAGTTTCGAATGGGAACACTTAGGACTAAAACACAGCTTTCGCCCGCGCAGTCACCAAAACTCTCAAACACCACCACGTACATAACCTCTGTTCTCAAATCAGAGCATCCATTGCAAAATTGTATCTCTTACCAACAACGCCCTTCAAACCTCTCAACCTTCTTACATTCGCCAGCTATTCACCATTCAACCGTCCAGGTCTACCTGCTCATCATCATATCTTTCTCTACCTCGGCCGCCAGTCTCCTCTCTGAAATTCTGCAACCGCTCTTTGGTCTATGCTGCACCGGCTCTTTGGAATGATATTCCAAAAGATCTCCGCCAGTTTGCTCATCCTCCTATCTCGCCTGTTTCACCTCTTCTCCGCTTGCATCCTCCTCCACTGCTTTCCATTCACGACAGAAAACCGAAGTCTTCAAGCTACCCTATCCTGATTCTACTTCTGAGCCACCATCTGACCACCATCATCAACGATTTCTACCGTAGCATTCAATCTTATGACCTCTACTATATATTATCTAAACCGACGATTTAAACCAGGTCCTTTCGTATTTTGGTTTAGTCATCAGCATGTGGATAATGCTCCATCACAGTCCGTGGACCAGCTGTAGAGATCATTTCCTTAGTGGAGAAACTGCTGCAGATATCGGAAGCGTTCTGTTGTCCTACCGCCTCCGGTGGAATCACGGAAAACTCCAGTTTATCTGGCTTGACAGCCGCGGACAGATCTGTAAAATCGATCTACCTAATTTGCAACATCGCTTCCCTGGTTTTTCCTACTACTGTGCGTGGCCTGTGTGTGACCTTGGGCTAGCAATTGACCTTCTCAAAGCATGTGAGAAGAGTAGGGCGAATGTGTTTTCACCACCTGCACCAGATTTGTACAACAGGCCGCTCACTTGTTACTCAAGCCTATCAACTCTGGTGCATATGAATGCATGCATTATGCATGCATTCATATGCGCTAGGGTTGATAATGGCAATGCTTTGTAGTGTGTATGCAATGTTAATACTTGTCCGCATTAACCAATTACAATCTATCTTAGACGCTGTGGCCTGTCTCATTAGGAGGTATACCTAGGCTAGGACATATATCCAGCTTCATGCAGGAATGATTACGCTGGTTGATTTGGCATCACAGTTATCTCTGATCTATTCTAAAGTGGCTTCGACTAATTCACTTGTGTCCTTTAAATATTTAATATATGAAATCATCCTACATCCAGTGCGTCTGATTTGAAAATAGTAGGCGGGTTGAAAATCGATCGCGCTTGATCGAGTAGGCGAGCGATGCGCGGCTGACCTCGGGAGCTTTTGTGTAGAGGGTATTTTATGTACCGTATTCGTTCGTGTAGGCTGTAGCTGCATATAGGCCTAATAATCATCTACTAGGCCCAAGGCCGTAGTCAGGATTTTGTTTCGGGGGGTGTTTTCTGTTTTTTTGGGAGGGAGGGGGGTGTTTTCTACAGGCAACCGAATCAACCGCCTAAAGGGTTTGGAGTTAGTAAATGCGTTATTCCATTTTTACATTGTATAATTTCGGGGGGTGTTTAAACACCAGAAACACCCCCCAGCTACGGCCTTGAGTAGGCCTATCTCAATTCAGTGCTGTTATCCGTCCTGCATCATAGTTGTAATAAGTTTTAGCGCGCTACTTCGCGATAATTAATGATTACAGTAACAGTATTACTGT
The DNA here is from genome assembly GCA_963556255.1 of Allolobophora icterica. Classification (NCBI taxonomy): domain Eukaryota; kingdom Metazoa; phylum Annelida; class Clitellata; order Crassiclitellata; family Lumbricidae; genus Allolobophora; species Allolobophora icterica. The sequence goes on along the minus strand of OY744607.1, from coordinate 31,737,567 downwards.
ATTCCAGGACAGAAGTAGGCCTAATTGAACCCAGTGAATCACTGATTTCAATATTTTCTTATGAACAGTACTGAAAAGGATTAATGGAAGCTGCACAATAACAACAAATTAAACAATCACATTTACTGTACCATTATCTGTAGTTCACTAGTGTTTTCGCATCACACATTGACAAATTCAATCACTGTCACTGTCAGTGGGTGGCACTGTGGGCCATGCCATAATATTTTATTCTGCCATGTCAATGTCACCTGCTCCAAAATCGTCATCACTTGAGTCTGAATTATCTGTTTCATGATCAGAACTGCCATTGACATCCTCATCAGACTGAAGTGGCTCATCATCACCAGAGTCGGATAGCAAGTCATCAGGCTTGCTGTCTGAAGCGCCGAGACTGCTCGAGATTGCTGCCACCTTTGCTGGTGGTTGGGAACAGGCTTCGCTATCGATGCCACTGAGAATAAACTTACGGCGACTTAACATGACATCGTATGTGTTGACTGTGTCGTTTATCAAGTCTTCACGTTCTTTCTCCAACCACGCTAGGTAGTTTGCACGAATCAACAACAAGTCTGCCATTGTGCTGTGACCCATAGATGATAGACAGCCTTCGATCAGACAGCATTGATGTGAGAAAACTGAAGCATGATTCGGCGAACCCGTTACTAACTCCCATCGCCATCACCATTAATGCAGCATGCAGATAGGGGCCTACTTGGCAGTTCCTAACGACGGCAACGTATAGTGCACTGCCAGACATCTGAGACAGATTTGTTGTCATAATAATAGCGCACAGTGCGCCTAAGGCATTTTAGTTCAGTGGCCAGCAAGTAAGTAAATTGAAGTAATCTTAATTAGATAAATAAAATAATGGTCTGGCTCCAGGTTCATCTATCGTCTTGGAGTCTAACTCAAACTCAACGAGCGACGACCGACTGTCACCGATGGTGAGAAGTCTTCGGCTAGGCGAGCGGTAAATCGCTCGCCGGTACCTTTGCTAGGCGAGCGACCAAGAAGAGCGATCGATCGCTCGCCTTAAATCAGACGCACTGCCTACATCGCCTATGACTGGCAAATGAATTTCAATTTAATTAGTCAATACAATAATACTAATTGCCCGAAAGTATGAAACTGTGAAGACGGAGTAAAGAGAGTTAAAGGAAGGACACAGCTACCTATGCTTCAGCTTCTAGGCCAGTAACAGCACGCCTTAATCATTTGTAAAAGCCAATAGGTAAAGCAAGAGACAGGACCTAAGTACAGAAAGTACGCGATCTCAATTACATGTGATCATAATAATACAATTTGTTGTAATAGAGCGCTTTTAGCATTTTGGCTAATTAATAAAGTCGTTGCTTCAACTGTTGCTCTGTTCGTAGTTAGAATCCGATGTCTTCTGTGAAATTGACAGGTTGGTTATGAAGCCAGATGGCCCGTAAAGAAAGTCACCCCGTTGTTGAATTGTTTCGCCGTTTTTATTCTATACCGGAAAGATGTTTCAGACGTAGGAACGTAAATCTGAATATATTAAATGCAAGTTAGTGTAACTCTCCAGACATTACCATATCTGCCTTCGACTTATGTATTTTTGATCTTTGAAGATGGAACACAATCGTATTCGTGTTTTAAATAGTATTAGCTCTCAGGCTCTAACTGAAGACTCGTCCGTTGTTAGAGCGAATCTGATGTCATTCTATTTTCTGTTGCTTAGACGAAGCAGAATTTCTAGGACAGTACATCCTGGGAACTAACATTCCAGTTGGAATGTGGCAGATTACAAGTCCCTTCAATTTGACTACGAGAACGACTGTCATCCAGGAGAACTGTGTTCCGATATCAGAAGAGATTTTCATGTCCAAAGGGGGTTAGTATCATTCGGCACAACTTCCACAGTCATCATATGTATGATGGCCTAAAAAGGTGACTAAGTTGATAGCTTTGAACGCATTTTGCCACGGTGGAAACTATACGCACTAAAGTAGACCAACTATAGATCATTGCGTGACCTCACATTAAAATTGCCTGAACGTTGTCGAATGACTCTGAAAGAAGAACGGGAAAAAACATAAATTGTGAAAGGTAGTACTGAAAGATGGATCATAATGCATTGCTGCTTCTGCTGGTTTAAGACAGCGAAAAAAACGACAGAGATCAAGACATAGATTAATTCTGATTGCATGACATTGTCTTTAACATGTTTGATGTTTGCGTCATTCTCGTATTTCCGACCATTTCGTGGTGATGGCTTTGTGACTTGACGTGAGCCCATAATATCGTGGTTACGTGTTACATCATACTGCACCTGGTTACCTGACTGAATTGTGCATTCGTTGCAGCGACAGCCGCTGGCGTTCAGCCACCCGTGGCGACTTTGTTGTCGAGAGAATTAGGACGCGCCTGGTGAACCCTTCTTTTTCTGTGGCCGTACCCAGCACCTGGAACTTAGTGCCGCTGTTTATCCGGTTCATGGACTCCCACCCAGCCTTTTGAAATCACCTTAACACGTACCTGTTTGTGCGGCCTTCCTTAATATTCTATTGTGTAAGCCGGTGCTGAGCACAGCTTGAATGTCGCTATTGCAAGTACTGCGTGACGGTGATGACAATAATGATGATGATGATGATGATGATGATGATGATTATGATGATGATGATGATGATGATGATGATGATGATGATGATGATGATGATGATGATGATGATGATGATGATGATGATGATGATGATGATGATGATGATGATGATGATGATGATGATGATGATGATGATGATGATGATGATGATGATGATGATGATGATGATGATGATGATGATGATGATGATGATGATGATGATGATGATGATGATGATGATGATGATGATGATGATGATGATGATGATGATGATGATGATGATGATGATGATGATGATGATGATGATGATGATGATGATGATGATGATGATGATGATGATGATGATGATGATGATGATGATGATGATGATGATGATGATGATGATGATGATGATGATGATGATGATGATGATGATGATGATGATGATGATGATGATGATGATGATGACGACGACTGAGACTTTAATGATTCAACAACCTCGTCAGATTTTTAACGCACATTGTTGTCCGGCAACGGAAAAGCAAAGAACAGACGCATCTAGTCACAGAACTGCGAAGACCACGTAATGCAAAGTATTCTATTTGGAACACGCATTAGACCTTTAAACAAGACCGTTAACCACTTTCAGTCTTCAATTCCTTTAAAACGCTACATGTCTTTACGTTTTACGAATTACGACTAAATGCTCAATGAAATCTACAAGTTCAAAACTCGAGCACGAATTTCCTTAGCTACGTCCAGGGTTTTGTTGCCATCTGTAGTAGCAATAATAATGATAATAATAATAATAATAATAATAATTATATATTATTATTATTATTATTATTATTATTATAATTTTAATTTTAATTATAATTATAATAATAATAATAATAATAATAATAATAATAATAATAATAATAATAATAATAATAATAATAATGTCGCTATTACAAATCCAAGGGGTAGGCAAGAAGCAACGACTTGAAAAATATCAAACGACGCAATTGCGCAAATCCAACAGTTGAGTAACAAACGAACAAAAAGGTCGCATTTATATATCGCCTCTACGTAAGAGATACAGACATAAGACGTCATCTTTGTTGTTTTCCAGGTCAGGCAATGTCACAGATCCAAGAGCGTAACTTTTCCTCACACAGTGATGATGACCCATCCACTCCAGGACCTCCCTCGCCTCCTTTGCTCTTCTTCCTCCCTTCTCCCTCTCCCTCTCCTTCCTCTATATACAAATGTAATATCCTTCATCCGCCACTTTAAGGTCACTCACAGATAACAAATTACATGTTTGCAATCTGTTTCACATTTGCTAATGTTCTGGCGACATTGAGACGACGACGAAAGCTCTAAACAACAGCCACGCTGCTTGAACTCACTTCCAACCAAACCTACGCTGCTGTCATGTCGCCAAAAATGTTTCAGCAAAAGGCCAAAACGTGGCGTTGACTATCACCACCACTTTTAAAAGTAGTGGTGACATCACCGTCACAATACCAAGTTACGCTTATGTATAGATATCATACACATACTTCTAGCGCATTTGCTGTGCATTTAGTTTTATTAACTTGCGCTTTCTAACAATAATATATATAATAATAGGTCTAATAATAATAATAATAATAATAATAATAATAATAATAATAGATTTAATAGTTGTAGTAGTAGTAGTAGTAGTAGTAGTAGTAGTAGTAGTAGTAGTAGTAGTAGTAGTAGTAGTAGTAGTAGTAGTAGTAGTAGTAATAATAATAATAATAATAATAATAATAATAATAATAATAATAATAAAATTACTAACACTAGACGTGTTTCATAATTGAGATGACGTATCAACAGCCCTTTATTTTCTAGATTTAGATCTAATAACAATATTCTTTTTAACAATTGAAGTGACGTAACAAAGGCCTTTAATCTCTAACTCAAAAATTGCAAACAATAAACGTGCTTCGAAATTGAAATGACGTATCAATAGCTTTTTATTCTCAAATTTAAACTTAATAACAGTAGAATTTTTCATAATTAAGATAACGTAACAAAGGTTTTAATTCTCTAAATCTAAAATTACTGATAATCAGGGCTGTAGTGGTAAAATTAGAGGTGAGTACACGCTACCAGTTAGTTTACCGAAACAAATTAGAGGTGAGTATACGCTACAGTATTTTGTGAGTATACGCTATAGTATTTTAATATAAATAAATATAAATATTTTGTGAGGTGAGTATACGGTCTCTAGAGGTGAGTACACGCTGTATACCCGCGTATACCCTCGACTACAGCCCTGCTGATAATAGATGTGTTAAATAACTGAAGTGACATAGCAAATAGCCTAATGTTAGGCCTTAATTTGCTCTAAGAATTAAAACTTAATAATAATAATTATAATAATGAAACAATTTAAAAAATAATAATAATAACAACAACAACAACAATAACCTCACAGTCTTCAAACATAGTTCCATAGCCTGAGGGATCAGAACTACCACGGGTGTAAAAATAACAATAATAATAATCACTGTAATAAAAAAATAGTTGTTGTGGCTGTTAACGGCTGTTAATGTTTTAAAGTTTTGTCATTGAAGTATTTTAACATGTATTTGTATGCTTTCAGTGGAATGTCCAATTCCCATTTTCTAGGATGTCATTTACACACGAACGAAACTGGCAAGACCAAGCATACCTGCATACATTACATGCATACACATAGGCCCTACTTAGATAGATACTCACGTAGACAAGACATGAATACAGACATGCATGGATATATAGACAAAGCTACAGGCAGACATATAAATATACATACATACATACATTCATGCATGCACATTTGTACATGTACACTCACAGACATTAATGAATGTAGTAATTGAATTATGCGTCATGCAGTTAGAGTGCGTGTGGTTGTGCTGGTGCTGTGGCCATGGGGCACGTGTACCTTGGGTCCTCCTTCCGAAGATGGAAAAGCCTCCTCCATTTGACTCCGCACACGTTGCCTCCAGGCGGAGGAAACGAAGGACGGCTACAGTGACTCTATTAGATAATGGATCTAGTCAGAGTTGCGTGTCGGATAATCAGATTGCGTCTCTTCCACGCCTGATGATATTAATACCTGGAGATGATGTGGCTGATTATAGAGAACTCGTGTTCATTCACTCTAGTCTCTAAGGTGGTGGCTGCTGATCGTTCACATATCAGATTCTTTTCCAATTACGCCCAGGGCTCCATGTCTCCTCGGGTAATCGCGTGAGCAGTTTGGTCATGTTACACACCTGGTGCCACAGTTGCCTTACATCGAAACTTTACTTAGAAATTAAACTATTTGCTCGTATTTATGTAAGAATATTGGAAAATTAGGCAAGCATTTAACACGTAGCTGTAACTACCTTATAAAATGTCATCTACTCAAACTAGCCAAAGACCTGCAGCATCTAATTAAGCTACTGTGACGGTCAATTTCGATGAAACTGTCACTGTTAGTCGATCGGTCGGTCAATCTGTGCAGATGTAAGAACAAGCAAATGAGTAGTTTGTCTAGATCAGTATCACTTCCATCGGAGGTCTAGTCTTCTCCCTTACTCTTCCTCCCTATCTCGCTCTCACTCTTCTTTCCTCCCTCTCTGCTCTCTCCCTCTTTATCTAGCCAACTACAAGGACTCGATTAGTCGCTTCTATGTGATACAATTTGACGACAAAATGTTTCTCTAGTGGTCGTCAAAATGTCCTCCTAATAGACGATCCAATAATTCATTTGCATGACGAGCAGCTGCCTGGCAGATGTAGGATCTGAGACATTCGTTGTGAACTGTTGTCTTTGCAGCATATGCATCTCTGACCAATTCAGTTTACCTGGATGTTAGCCTCGGGATTAGGGATGGATCCGCTTTCCATGTTCCACACAACTGCGTTCAGGTAGAAGATGAAGAGGAGGAGACGAACCAAGTTCACCAACAGGTATACAGATAAGATATTGAAAAAATACGGTCAGTAAATTAATCTTTAGAACACTGTGAGTATTAAGCAGCTCCAGGGTTTCAATTTTTGGAAGAGTTGTTGGAACTTTTCCAGTGACAATGAAACATTTAGGCTTTACTACCAACTTAAGGCGCTTTGTATATTAGGGTCCTTGTGTTCATTAGATTGAATCCGCCATTATTGTTCATTGCTCCAACTGCTCTAGGCTTTGTCTTGCGTGCAGCACGATCTGTGTGGGACTGTCTCCCCTAAATATAGCATCAAATTGATTTATGCAATGTTCGCCTAAAATCTGTGCTTCCGGAATTTCCTAGTTTTCGCACCGGTGAAAAAGAATTTTCCATGGAAGATAACATGGCTTCAGGAAAAGCTGTTTCATCATATGTCATAGCCTTATTTGTGTCATTGAGACCCGTCTACTGCTTGTGATGCATTATTCTTTTAAGTATGCTTCTGTTTATAGGCAACAAATGCACAAGTGTACGCGTCTGAGTATGTCAATACGATGCAATCTGCCTTTCTGTTGTTCTGGCCAGCGGCGGCGATGGCGACGGCGGCGGCATTGCACTTATATCTGCGAGCGATCATCTTCTTAGATTGCACTTTCTTTCCCTCGAGTGCCATTCGCGTCGTCTTTATACTCGGACTTTGTATATTGGACGCGTCAGAGTTAATTCCGCCAAATGCGAAACGTCGGGCAGGAGAGAGAAAGAAAGAGAAAGAAAGAGAAAGAAAGAAAGAGAGAGAGAGAGAGAGAGAGAGAGAGAGAGAGAGAAAGAGAAAGAGAAAGAGAAAGAGAAAGAGAAAGAGAAAGAGAAAGAAAGAGAGGAATGGAGGCTGAGCCTTCAAGTAAAGCCACCCGCCGATCAGCTGCATGGTTCTGTGAAATCCTTCTCGACGATCAGTCAGTGTATGTGTCGACTGCGCACAACCAGATACGACTTTGTTCGTTCCGCTGAGACTAATAAACGTTAAAACCCGGTACTTCTTAGGTCCGGCATGTGTCCAGCGAGCCGTATTGAATGCGGAAACGGACGAATGAGCAAATATCTGACCACGGGCTCCGAGAAACCATCGCTCAATCCGCGCTCTTAGTAGACGAAATGTCTTGGCTTAATTCACAAACCAGCAATTTCCGCTCTTACTCGACTCACTGATCTTGACAACATCACATGGTTCACTACTGACACGTCCTTACGAGACTCTGCGCCTCAAATGGCCTGTTGCCCGTATGTTAGCAATTATTGACTAATGAATCTCTCAAGTTAAGAACCTTTTCTTCTGCTGCTTAGAATTCTTACTATTGTGGTTTCATTCTAAATGCATGACTTGGTGGGTTTTTTTGCAATGATCTCCTATTCGCTGTGTTTCTTCTAAATTCAGACCATAATCTTTTCTGTTTACAAATTTAACAGCTAGAATTGCCTTCTCAGTAAAGAACTTGGCATGTTTACATTATTTACAGTACGTAGTTGTTTCCTCTGATGCGTAGTATTTGATAATCTCATGTCTAAGCCAAACACGCCGCACTTAAGACATAACGGTCGTTTTGTTTCCCAATATTAATAGTATTATTTACTCGATTAAGTTGGTATTGTTTCCTCAATTCAGACTTCTCGATGCATTTTAATTCATCTGTCTGCTGACTGAAAAAAATTTGGAATGAAACCACAGACGTTGTCCCCAGGAAATCTATTACTTCAGTGGATGCACTTAAGTTCTCTCATTAAAGGTCATCATATATTCCCCCAGACTCCTACTTGTATAGCCATAGAAAAATCGAAAGCTCTTTACGATTAATTATTCTACAATTGCAACACTAAAGACCTTAGGTGATGCATAAGTTAAATATGCTATAATCTGCCTTTATGGGTTCTATTAAGTAAGTCGTTTTCAAATCATTATGTCTTCATGTCTGAGCAGAGTATCCTGTCAAGTGGTCTTCAAGTGCTTTTGCTTCCACGTCTCGATTGCAGTTACTTTCAAGTGGCTCATTACGAAGTCCAATCTTGGAAATATATGCAGCTGTAACTTTGAATATCGAAAGTTATTAACTAAAAGAAGTCCAAGCGCAACGCACTGCCTACAAAAAAACGGTGCGACTTAAGAGTGGAGTTAACTGTTTTACCACATGATTAAACGCTAAGTAACAATGCAAGAATACGACAACTACCAGGTTAGTGCCTTGGCGTTAAAACGTAGACAGAAACTCTCCAAATGTGGGCTAGTAGGCCCTACTGACCATAAAATTTCAACAAGCAGCTTAACAGATGGCGAATGATGTCGCGTGCAATTTAAAATCTCCAGAAATCCCTTTCAAACTTTAGCAATGGCTGCAAGAACTTCATTTTGCTCGCGACCGTTTACTCGAATCTTTATGTTTACATCACCTGGCGATTAGTGCAGGTAGAAGAAAACAGAATCCCAGCCTCAGTTTTCATCTGAGTAACGGTGCATCGCTTCATCTAAACCACTGGGATATGGTTTCAGAGGTTTCAAGTGCATTTCAGAAATTTATTCTGTTTTATCTACGAAAAAACGTTTTTTTCTACCTCATGTTCAGTCGTTTCCAGATTGCGGATGTTCTCTGCGCACACTTGAGTGAATATATTCAATAAGGAAGCTACATGTCCTCGTGTGCCCTGTGTCGCTGCTTCAGTATAGGCCGAAATGACCGGCTTTCCCGAACAAAACCATCATTTTCCGTTCATACCGCTGCCTGTTTGGATTTTTTGACCGCATTTAGACTGTATATGGACGAAATTGGACATTCTATGACACAATTCAGTTTCTTCCAGTTAGAAATTGATGATAACTATGCCTAACTGTAATCAGATCGGTTCAAGATCATTGCTCTATTTAATTTATTGTCTGCGAATATCATCATCATCATTTGAAATCAGATATATATGAACACATTGCTAATCTTACCCGTTCTTCTTACTTTCACTTGAGACGGCTTAGAGCAATCCGACGCTCTGTCTCCTCCTCCGTTTTTACCACTATCATCCACGCCTTCATCTGCTCCAGAATTGACTACTGTAATTCTGTTTTGATTGGGCTGCCAAAAGTCCGTCTTTCCCCCCTCCAGACTGTTTTAAATGCTGCAGCCAGATTAATAGCCCGACTTCCTCGCTGGTCTCATATTTCCTCTTTCATGTTCGATCATCTTCATTGGCTTCCCCTTACTGCTCGGATTCAGCTGAAGGTTCTCACTTTAGTCCTTCGGTCCTGTACAGGCTTAGCACCCAAGTACCTCTGTGACATTGTTCGTCTGCCAATTTCAGCTACTTCCCTCCGTGCACTGCGATCGCTTAATCGACATGATCTTCTTGTACCACGAGCCAGGACCTCTATGGCCAAAACTCGAGCCTTTTCTTGCATTGGTCCTGCTCTATGGAATTAACTTCCTCCATTGACACGTGCCTCTTTATTAGCTGGTGGCCCAAGTGCCTCGTTCCGCTGTCTTAAAACCTCTTTCTATTCACTGGGTCTTTCGCACTGGGAGCGCCTCTGATTAGCGAATACTGTGAGAGGCGCTTTATAAATGTTTAGATACAATACAATACAATACAATACGTTGTCTGATGCACTTAAGTAGAGACGAAGTATGAACCGACTCATCGACTGCATTGGAGATTAACAGTTCTGTATTGTTAATAGCTGATCAATAACTTCTGTGGCGCTAGATAGAGCACAAAATCAGAACTGTAATCAGGTTAATACCATGAGGTAAGTTCATTAAGATAGAGAGGTAGTCAGTCAATGGTAGATAAGGAATTTCAAGAAGGTAACTCTTACGCTGAGAAACAAAATGACATCAGCGAATGAGAAGAACGAACAGCTACATGGAAAGAGCTCAAACTCTAGGTCCATCAAGCGAAGAGCTCGTTCGCTAAAAACAGGTTTAGTTTTAGGTATAGCCAGAGAAAGATAATAAGGCGACCTCGTTGAGTAATTTATTACTATTTTATTATTTATTTATTACGAACATTTTTAACGCACGCAAAGTCACACAGAAATGCGAATCTGAGGCGCGGTTAGTCAATCGCCAGATGAAAAGCAATTAGATATCCAGTAAGAAGTTGTGATAAGTAATAATAAGTTGTGTTGAAAGAGGAATGATTTTGTGATTGACCAGAATTCAATGATTCGTACACAAGTTGAAACTAAATCCTTTCTTGTACAGGAAGCCAATAGAAAGATTCAAGCACAGGAGTTAGATGTTCATATTGCCCCAGAAAGGACATTGTGCTTAACTGGTGGGCCGAGGTGACCAACAAGTTACCAGCGCGAGATGCGCTGGAACTTGCTATTTCTGGCACAAGTCTTGTCCTTGGCCAGTGTTTAACAACAGTAGGCCTAACTATTGTTGGTCGCGACATTGGGAACTATCTACGTACTCACTTACCGAGACACTCTTTCGCTGTACACTGAAATTTTTCCAGTCTGTATGATTGATAATATTTCCGTTTGCTGTGTTTTAATGTGCGCTTCTGAACTACTCAAGGGGAATTATAAATTTCGGTTCTGTTGCAAGCTATATTGTACTGAATTATTGCTCAGGCTTTTATGTTTGACAACAGCAAGAGAAACGGTTGGACCCTGCGGCACATTGAGTTACTTGCATGGCTGTGAAACCGACTTCTGTTTTATCATAGAATGTAATCGATGACGCCGGCCACTGTGGACTCTTATTTTGCGCTATAACATTTATATTCTAGTTTGACTCGCTGTTAGGTTAATCCATGAAAGAGAAACTATAAAAAAACATCCCGAGATCATTCCAATCCTAGGCCTACGTCTATTCCCAGATTATTATTGTTTTATGATTCAAACCTCAGCCGTCTGTTAATCTCAGCACGTTAAGAGAAAACAAATTGAATTTCGTTAAACTCGTGCCATCAAGGTTCTCCTACTATTATTTCCTAGTAGGCCTACTTTGAAAGTAAGTATTTCTTTCGGCTCTATAAATACCTGTGCCTCTCACCGCTGCGGTCGGAGTTTGAGCCGTATGGACATGGTCAAAGCATAGAAGTAAGTTTAGATAATGAAAGTGTTCACACACTATACGTACTTCTGTTAGTAATAGTTCCATGAGGAGTTCCCAGTCTGACTTCGCTCGTTCAACGCCAATGAACTTTTGGGTCATATATATATATATATATATATATATATATATATATATATATATATATATATATATATATATATATATTAGGGTGTTTTTATGATGCACATGATTTTTTTAACTCAAAGATCTTTTAACGGCCAGTTCGAATTATCATGCCAATTAGCGTATAAACGCCATATCCGAAATTATATCGCGATAGCTGAACATTTAGGACTGGCGCAAGGCGACCGAAATTAGGAACCCGGTGACCTGTCTCGGTTTGGCCAAAATTTTAGACGTTACGATGTCTGTTCTTCGTGTTTTCGATCTTCAACATAATTATAGTAATTAATTAAGCTATTGTGGTTTTCTAGAGGAGACACCTGGTGCTACATCAATAGCATGGTATTTAACGCGAGTGGCTGTCTCCCTTGGTAACAGTATGTGTTTGATCCCCGAATGAGTTTGTGCCAATCAGATAATGTCGTGGTTTCCGATCGGAGCAATCTGTCTACAACAATAATTCCCTCGCCCATGACGATATCGTGCAAGCATGGCGGTAGCGACGGAGGTTTCTCTGTTTGCAACATCATCTGAGGAAGAGGCGTCATCAAATAGCTCAGAAAGAGAACTAGAACCTTCAGCGTCAGCTGGACCACCAAAGCGGCAAAAGGGAACAATCTCTGTAGTTACCCGTGATGTTGCAGCAGCTCTAGATCGTACCAAAACCACCAGCAGGAATGCCTCTCACATTTTCTCTGCTCTCGCTGCATCCAATCTATATGCAGCACCAGCTGGTGAGCTGATCTTCAGTCCTTCTGCTATCCATCGAGCAAGGAAGGATAACCGTGCAGCCCTAGCAGCTGAGATTCGTGAATCTTTCGATCCGAAGGTTCCCCTTACTATCCACTGGGACGGCAAGATCATGCCAGATTTTACAGAAACTGGACGAGTGTGTTGATCGTCTTCCAATAATGGTATCTGGTAAGGATGTGACCAAACCAGTGGCCATCCCCAAACTCCAATCCGGGACTGCTGCCTTCATGGCAGATGCGTGTTTGGCCGAGATCAGAAGTTGGGGATTGGAAGACAGAATCGTGGCCATGCGTTTCGACACCACGGCGAGTAACACGGGTTGCAAGGGCGGCGTATGCATCAAGCTGGAAACGCAATTAGGAAAAGACCTCTTGAACCTTACCTGTCGACATCATGTTTCTGAAATTGTTCTGGAAAAGGTATTTTCACTGCATGATTCTGTAAGGTCTCCAAAATTGGAACTCTTCAGTCATTTCCGTGACTTCTGGCCGCAAATCGATCAGACCAAGTATCGCACAGCAATAGAGGATGAAGACGCAGCACAAAGAGTCAAAGAAATTCGACAGAATGTCATCACCTTCGCACTGCAGGAACTGAATGCTGAATACCACAGAGACGACTACGAAGAGCTACTAGAACTAACAGTCATTTTCCTAGGAGGAATTCAACCGAAAAGAATAAAGTTCAGGTACCCAGAGGCATTTCACCGCTCGCGTTGGATAGCACGTGCGGTTTATGCAATCAAGATGTGGCTTTTCAGATAGCAGTTTCCCATTCAACAACACCAGAGGGCATCTCGACAATCTTACTCTCAAAAGATGTGGAATCATCTACCTCGAGTTTCACTTTTTGTGACCACAACCTGCGCGGAGTACTGGTTCACCTGTACATCACCCATTGAAGCCCCAAGGAACGATCTTCAATTCTTGAAGGCAATCCATACTTACCCAGACAAGGAAGTCTCACAGGTAGCCCTAACAGCATTTTCCCGACACATTTGGCATTTGTCGGAGACCTTGGTTGGCCTCAGCCTTTTTGACGATTCAGTCACCTTCGACGAAAAACAGCGCATGGTCTATAACATGCGCAACAATCAGGGATCCGACGAACCTCCAAAGAGGCTTCCTCCCATACATGATCCATCTACAAAGCGCTATCCGATTTTTTTACTACTTCTACCATCAAACTTTTCCAGCTCCTCAAATTCGATTACGCTTTTCTTGATCGAGATCCACAACAATATGGGAGTCAGAGCATTCGTTCAATGAGGCGAAAGACATTATAACCGCCCTAAGAGTGACGAACGATTTAGCGGAGAGAGGAGTGGCTCTAATGCAGTCCTTCAATGAAGCCCTGGTTCGAAACGAGGAAGAGAAACAATTTGTTCTTCAAATGGTTGAATACTATCGAAATAGATTACCAAAAGCACTAAAGGGACTAGGTAATGACAAATAACTGAAGGCTCTTGGTTTGCTTTTGCCTTATTTTTTATGTTTAAGTGTTGAAATTGTTTGGATCTTCGAGAATTACAATGTATAACATTGTTTTCTAAGTGGTAATTTTTCCCGGGCTTTGCGCCAGTTCTAAATCTCTTTTGATTTTCATCTAATTTGGCAAATGTTAATGTTTCTGAAGGTGGAACACAAAAACAAACTGGCCGATATTAATTTTGAAACTTCATATTATAGACACACCCTAATATATATATATATATATATATATATATATATATATATATATATATATATATATATATATATATATATATATATATATATATATATATATATATACATATATATACATAGAGAGAGAGAGAGAGAGAAACAGACAGACAGACAGAGACAGAGACAGAGACAGAGACAGAGACAGAGACAGAGACAGAGACAGAAAGAAAGAAAGAAAGAAAGAAAGAAAGAAAGAGTAGTGGTTGAAGTATATAGGTGGAAGTGCTCATTGTAGGGTTTTATATAATGTAAGTGAAGCCAGTTTAAATCTTATTCTGAATTCTACAGGAAACCCATGCAGCTAACTGAGCAGAGTTAAGGAGTTTGATCGAGAAAATGCAAGCAGCACCACGCTTTTATAATCGTTACAGTTACTTTTATTTTGACAACAGATTTGTTGTTTATCTACGAAAGACGCGTTTCTATATTCGCTGCATCTTTAACGATTATTTTGTTATACACTGTTATACATTGTTGCAGTGACTTCTATTTTGACAACAGTTTTTGTTGTTTATTTAGGAAAAGAAACGGTCCTATTCCTACTCTGAAGCAATTCGCCATCATCTACTTAAATAACACCCAGCTGCGAAACGGACAGCCATCTTAATATTCTTCTTTATTCATTTCTGACAACATGCTATAGGCCTATAGTTGTTACCGTTGGAATATTAAATCCACCATAGCGCATAGATTTCTTAAGATTTCTAAAATTATCGAACAGGCATGACTAGAGTGTTTAGCTTTCTTTTGCGATGGAAAAACAATGCTTGTTTGATTTAGGTAACAAATCCATTGACGCATCTTACTTACTGCTTTACTTCTGTTCAAATGCCATTGGTGAAAGAGGTCCTGTGGGAATTCCGAAAATCTAGGCTAGAATTCTTGGTAAACACTGCGCAAGACAATTAGGGAAAGAAACAGTAGAAGGAGGAAGAGACAGGGAGGCAGACAGACAGACAGACATGCAACTAGAAAGGCAGGAAGGAAGACATGCTGAACAACTTGTCTCAAAATGTGACTGCCTAATGAAATGGATCTGGGTGGCAGATTGAAACGAATCACGTGACAGCCGACGCGCATTAATGGCGCAAAATAAATGATCCGAGTGAACGAGGAGTGTTGGCAAAAGGTCATGAGTTGGAGTGAGGCGGTAGTGAGGTGGGAGTGAGGTGGGAGTGAGGTGGGAGTGAGGTAGGAGTGAGGTTGGAGTGAGGTTGGAGTGAGGTTGGAGTGAGGCGGTAGTGAGGTGGGAGTGAGGTAGAAGTGAGGTTGGAGTGAGGTTGGAGTGAGGTGGGAGTGAGGTGGGAATGAGTTGGAGTGAGGTGCGAGACAGGCATCGTAGAAATCTGGTTGATTTGTCTACAGACGTGATTATGCGACACGGGCAAGAAAAGGAAGACGTCGTAAACATCTGATTCATACAGAAAATTGATTCCTAGTCTGGAAAGACTAGGATGAAAGACGACGGAGATTATAGATGATCTCAGATGTATATATGTTTACATTTATACTTACAATTAATTGCAACGCATACATACTATTACATACGTACTATACACACGCAAAAAACCTATCACACATTAAAACGTTCAAATACATGTATATGAACGTTTTATGAACGCATACGATTACACAACACACATGTTAAAATGCAGTTACAAGACGATGTTCAGTAACACATAGTCCTACACACACATTACATTCGCTTCATTCAGAAACACGTCTGCAAATAAATTATCGTCATCTCTCATAAACATACATTTCATGCAAATGTGCACAGTTAATAGGCCTACGTAACTATTATGTGCCTGCTAGGAAAGCAAAGAGCGAGGAAGAGAAAAGAAGATAGAACAGCTGACTCTCTGTCCTACCTTAACGCTATTAGAAAGTCGCTGTTCCAAGGCGCTATATAAAGATCTAGGCACACACATGCATAACAGTAGGTCTATATAAAATTACTGCTATAGAAACACTTTTGGTATTTATTTATTCATTTATTTTTCTGCTTGTGCGCGTAGGCCCTAACTGTTGTAGAGAAGTTACATGAACCTTTGGACAGACCGTCGCCTTGAGTTGAGGTCTCGCTCAACAATAGAGGCATAATTACGCGTTGATTATAGATCAGTTCCTTAATGTAATCCAGAGAGTCAGCCATGGGTAGGAAGTGTTAGTGACTTCATTTTCTTAGCCTCAGCATATGAGGGCTCACTCATCACCTTTTATAGACTAGGACCATGATTTGTAATCAATTCTGTATCATACGATAAAAGCGCTCTCTCTAGTCTAGATCATTCGGGTGCATAATAAGTTCCACGTCACCAGCCCATCCACCCTAGACAGTGATCAGCTTGTCATTAAACGTTTCCAATTTGCCAAGAGTTGCGTATGTGAACAATGGAGCTCCAACGATCCCCCCTCGTTCACCATTGTCTTCCATGCATAGGCTTCAGTACATTTGGGGTAAATAATGGTCACGCGTTCAGGTTAAGCGATCGATTGTTCTACTCGTCCAACTCATAATGGCAAGATACGACATTAAAAAGATGTTCTATATGGTATAGTATAGTTCTACTCCTCTCTTATTTTTTATATCTCTCTCGCTTCTTCCCTGCCTGTCTGTCTCTCTCTCTCTCTTTCTGTATCTCTCTCTATCTCTGTCTCTCTATAGATCTCTGAAATGCTGTAGAAACAATGTGTCGTTTAAGTTGTTATTTTACACAGTTTCGTGATTCCTTACTTCAATGGCATCACCTTTGTCTAATTCTGAAGGCATTATTTCCAATATGAATGCAACGATCGTCAATTCCCCAACTGTTGCATTGGCGCAACTTTCTGGGGTCATTTGTAAATTATACATCAGCTGTGTCATCGTTCAGATTCACCTTCGGATCATTGAGGAATAATTCAGTTTTATAAACGTTGCATAAAGCAAGCAAATGTCTGATTCATTCTATGGCACCAGTTCCTTTCGACGTCATCGAAACATTCTGAGGTATCTAGAACTCTTGAGGCTTCATCATTTCTTGGGGTACCCAGGTCTGCTTCGATACTCAAATGTCTTGAGGCATTGGGCGTTCTGAGAGTACCCAGATTCACAGCGGTGCAGAGAGTTCTTGGGATGCCCAGATAGTTTGGGGTAGCTACTGTTCTTATAGTACGCAGAGCCCTTATGGTACCAACATTTTTGGGATACCTGGAATTCACTTGATGTTTCTACGAGGAATAATTCGCCTTAGACAGGCGTAATGCGCCGATAGAAATCTGGGTCTTCGTCTTCGACCCAGTTCGTGCCAAGTCCAGTGTGTCCATTTGGCGGTGGCTCCTCGAACTCTCCCTTCCATGGACTCAGATAGAAAGGATATGCGCGCCGACAGGGCGTGCTGCAGGCCGTGTCCGAGTAGACGATAGCAGTCGAGGCAGTTGTGGCGACGGCGGCGGGGACTGAGGCGCCTATCGTCCAGGCAGAGGCGTCGTTGGCGCTCGGATATCTCAGCAGCTCCGCCGCTGTCGCCGGCTTATCTTGCGCCTGCGCCGACACTGAGGTGGCGGCGCATGGGTCTATGGATCGGCGATGAAGATTTTTGTCTACAATGTGGATCTGTCGACGCAGCGAGATGAAGAGGTGGATGGCCATGACGCCAGCCATTTCGGAAGCAAAGAAGGAAGCAACGATGAGCAGAAGAGATGGACCGTATCGATAGACGAAGGCCGGATCATCCTTGGACTTGGATCGATTGGCCGCCTCTTCCGTCACGGCTCCGATATAGATGATGAATCCAACGAACAGGCTCAAGCCTAGCAACAACAACAACAACACAAACATCAGCACCAAGACATCTACCATCTACATCGCTACATCGATTAAGCAATTATTACCACAACAACAGCCATCAGAAGAACCCTCTTTCTTTCCTTCTTTTTTTCTTGTTTATCACTCTATCTCTCTCTATTTCTGTCTATTTCTCTCTTCGTCATCAGCCTAACCGCAACCGAAACTATCGTCATCACGATCAGTCGATTTTAATGTCATAGGTCAACACCATCAGTGACACTACGCTATCACCATCACAACAACCATTTTTCTCCTCATCCATCCCAGCATCATTATGAATTCTGTGACCTCAACCAACAATCCACCTTCACTTTTTATTTCCAACTTCACTGTCATCGCTAGGCAACTGTATGGACATGTCGAACCATTAGCATGACTACCAACATAACAACAACAAAACTGTTAGAGTCAATACCAATACAGCCGCAGTCACAACCATTGCTAACACCAGCGCATCATCCAGCACCACTACCAACATCACTAATAACACCAACACCTTAAATCAACCAGAATCAATATCAACATCACAATAACTACTCGTAAATATTAGCAAATCAGTTACATCGTCATCACATCACCACCAACATCAACACCCGGTACAACCAGCAGGTGTACTAACAATGCCTCTTACACCACCCCAACACTTCCACCAACAATCACCATGACTACCACCAGCACTGTTACCATCAATAGCACTATCAGCAATTGCACCAACACAATCAACAACAACAGCAGCACCATCGCAATCAGCAACACTAACCACCGGGATCTTTCCCCGGACTATCGAACAGTCACCAGCGAACCAGACACCGACGGGACCTTCCCGTCTATCTATCGAACGCAACCACCGGGGTCGCCTTCCCCGGACTTTACCGACACAAACGTGTGAGCCTTTATTTCTCACGATCGGTCTTTCTTCCGTACATATCAAACCAGACATCCATCGGTCTTTCCCGTATATATCGAAACGAACATCTACGGGGTCTGCTTCCCCGTGTTTTGATACAGACCTGTTTATCTGCGGGGTCCTTCCCCGTCTTTACCGATACAGACCTGTGAGCCTTTATCTCTCACGATCGGTCTTTCCCCGAATCAGCCTTCCATGATCAGACTCGGTACTGCTCGCGATCTACAACAGAGTGGGCCCTTACTCCGTTGGATCGACGCTTTGCCAGCACTGGTCAGACCGCCTTTGGAGCGGCTGTCACTCGGGAGCGCATTGATTAGCCTTGTACCGGACGCCGTGTCCGTAAAATCATTCGTAACCGAACCGGTAACCAACGACACTAAAGCACCGTGTCGCTGTACATGCAGAGCGCAGTAACGCCGCTCTACATTATAGGCAAAACACCGTGAGGCAGCCTGTACTTATCCCTCGCCACACTATACCGTGGCTTGTTCCTTATATACTCGCCTACGCACACCTTCTCAAATAAAGGTGTCTAAGAAAGAAAGATCGTCAACATTATCTTAACGTCGCCATAGCTTTAGGCCTTAAATATTGTACCCGAAAGCGTGTAATATTATACGAATTAATAATTTAAATCGCTAAAGTGGGAAGAATACGCTAAAACTTAAATATTGGCTATTTTAATACCACGTTAGCGCTACCATTTATGCATCGGCCGCTGATGCCCTGCGATGCATTAAGTCGTCGGATACCGCGTCAACAAGACAGCTATTATTAATAAAACATGCATTCAAGCCCTGTGGCCAGTCCGCCACAGTGATAGTCTATCGGGAGGTGCTGCGCCAGAAGTGATAGTCTTACGGGAGAGCTTGCGTCAGAAGTGATTGTCTACTGGTTAAGATTGCGTTACGTCTGACAGTACGTTAACTACTGGTGTCTCCACCGAAATGTTTTCGTGGCCCAGCCGTATCATTCTAAACAGCAACAGACATGACCTAACAGAAGGTCACACTCAGACAAACAGAGAGGCAGACAAACAAGCAGATATAATGAGCATATAATAGACACACGCTTCGACCAACAGATAAGCAGGGATGAGACACGAGCTTACAAAAGAATACACTATGGCAGGCAGAGATATAGGTAGACATTGGCAGAAAGAACTACACACAGACGCACGCATAGACACAGAGACAGGCGGATATATATATGCAGACAGAACATCTGTCAAAAATAACGGCGACGAGAATATCGATTTCTTGCGACAAAATACCTAATGATGCTCGCGATCGGAGGCTGGCACAGCTCTCTGGTCGTGTCAGACAGACCGGAAGTCGCCTGCTACTGCTGCTGCTTTGATTGAATGCTAAGCCCTGTCCATTGTTAACTAAATTAGACGAAAGTCGATATGCAAAACTAGAATTTTTCATCTGCTAACACACGTCTCACTTTTCATCTTCATCTCTTCGCCGCTGACGAAATGCAACACGAGCGCACATTTATGTAGCGCTCTATTCAGAGAGAGAGAGAGAGAGAGAGAGAGAGAGAGAGAGAGAGAGAGAGAGAGAGAGAGAGAGAGAGAGAGAGAGAGAGAGAGAGAGAGAGAGAGAGATGTTAAACGGTTACATGTCGGCTGGGTGACTTAAGCTTAGTTCATGCACACGTACTGCAAAGCATTGGGGCTGAAGCAAAAGCAGGCGTCTGGATAAAACGCATTTTAATAATGATCGTAGAGGATTGTTCAATTGGGTGCATGTGCCTGTGTCTTCCTTCCTCTTCATTTCTAGTTTTTTTTTAATGACGACGAAGCTTTTGTCCGTCGATGGTTGAAGAGAAGATAGTGAGATGACCCTGACTGACCTGAGACGATGAAGAGAACACTGGCCGTGAATGTAGCGATCGATCTGAACGGAGAACCCGAATGACAGCTGCTCACGAAACAGAAGATCTGACCAGCAAAAGACACGGTCACGCTCAACATCGGGAAGACGGTGGCCCGCCGCAGGGAAACTGAACACATCATTTATCACCCTTACTAACAGAAGTACAGCGCAAACACATATTAAGAAATCTATTAAAACTCCCACCACCACCACCACCACCACCACCACCGCCACTACCACCACCACCACCACAACCACCACCACCACCACTACCAACGACATGACTAACACCAACGCAACTACCACGACTACCTCCAGAACCACCACAGACGCTTCTACGAACAATTCAGCAAATAGATGCAAAACAAAGATCAAAATGTGCAAATGGTTCTAGCAAGAAGCAAATTCAAATACACATTCAACGGATCAAATCCATAAACGACTATTATTTAAATATACAGAATGTGCAAAGTAATGTTGAATTATCGATGTAAACCTATCCAAATCGAGACATTTAGAAAACACAGTTGCTATTCAAAGGAAGAAAGGTGCTTGACTCATTCTGAACACTACCACACGACCATTGTATCAATGCTCAGATACATGTATGCACGTACACATACACACATACATGTACAATTGTAGCCTACATACATAGTGATGGGCACTTGACTACTTTTTTTATTAAACTAAAACTATTTTCCAACTAAAAAAATAGTTTCACTAAAGTTGGCAACTGATTTTGGAAATTAGTTAACTAAACTAAAAAAAAGTAGTTAAACTTTTCCAACTTTTTTCCAACTTTCTACAACAAACATTTTCACAATAAAAGACGTTAAGTGAACTGTAATAATGCAAAGCGTCAATGACAATTTCACCTTCAAACTATGCAATGTGTACTGTTCTGGCATACAGTTACATGTGTACTGTAAGTAGTGTGTGAATTTGAAAACACAGGATGTTAATGCTAAAACCATGCAGTGTTAAAATGTTTTTTACTGACAGTGTTCAATGTTCACTGTGGAAAAATAGTTGCATATTGCTGATTTTTTAGTTAAACTTTTTAGTTAGCAACTTAAAAAATGTAGTTAAACTATGGGTTTGACTAAACTATTTTTTTTAGTTAAACTTCTTCCTTAACTAAAAATTTTTAGTTAAACTAAAAGTTAGCAACTTTTTAGTTAACTATTGCCCATCACTGTACATACATATATGCATGCATGCATACACACACATATATAGGCCTACATTCATACATTCAAATATAAATGCATGTATGCATGTGCATATATATATATATATATATATATATATATATATATATTGTAACAACCTTACTAATTCTAGGGTTAAATTAATGATGAAACTCGCTTGGAAGAGGTTTTGAAAAGGTTGTACTATTTGCAAACAAAAATTAACCAGACAGACCATTCGAATCTCCTCTTTTTGGAACGATACAGACAACTCACATGACCCGACTGCGGAGAAGTTCGTTCACAAAGTTCGACAGAGAACACATTCGAAGGTGAAACGATTCAAACTAACAAAGTCTAACAGAAAGCCCTAAACGTGGTTGCTCCTTAAACAATGGCGGAGACCAGAAAATCTAAATAAGAACTAACAAAGGAGAATTGGCTGCCCTAACTCGAGATCACAAACGTCGTGTCTCCTAACAGAAAATCTAAAGCCAATCTCAATCCTCTTTAAAGCTCAGAGACTTAAATAGAAAATAGTGTCACAAGAGGTCGGTAGAAACCAACAGACACTCCTTCCTAGACCAAAGTCCAAAACACAGGGATGATCACACAACATACCCCTAGACAACGAACACAAAAGAAAAATATGTAAAAGTAAGCAGCAAAACAGATAACAGCTATTTACAACAACATCTAAATATGTACATAGTTCGCAACTGTCAATTATATACAAAATATTATTTACAACATAAAACTTTATTCAACAGAAGGACGACTCAATAAATCCGGCAACACATTGAGACGACCAGGCCTATGGCGAATCTCCAAAGCGAATTGTTGAAGTTCCAGACTCCAGCGCAGTAATTTCTGATTGGAGTTAGCCATCGAAGAGAGAAATTGAAGAGGACTATGGTCAGTGAACACAGTGACCAACGATGAGCCGAAATAGACACTGAAAGCACGGACGGCGAGGACCAACGCGAGTGCTTCCTTCTCCACGGTCGCGTATGCCAACTCGTGTTTCTTGAGCTTGCGACTCATGAAACAAACTGGATGTTCGAGACCATCGTGAATCTGTAAAAGCGAAGCTCCAACACAAAAATTCGACGCATCTACAGCAACAATGAAAGGTTTATGAAAATCAGGCGGCCTTAGAATCGGTCTTGAAGCCAATCGAGACTTTAAATCGAGAAAAGCTCGATGCGCATCCTCATTCCAAAAAAACTTATTCCCTTTCTTCAATAACTCCGTAAGCGGTAATGTTAAGTCAGAGTAATGCGGCAAATACCTTCTGTAGTACCCCGCTATACCTAACAGTGACTGAATCTGCTTCCTATTAGAAGGCGTTGCAAAATTTAACAATACCTCGACCTTCTGTATCCTAGGCTGAATGGAATTTAGACTAATATGGTGACCTAAAAAATCAATCTCAGCGTCCGCAAACACACACTTGCTCAAATTCAAAGTCAAGGCTGCATTAGAAATCCTACTGAGAACCTGTTTCAAATGATCCAAATGCCTTTCCCAGACCTTACTAAACACAATCACATCGTCTAGATAAGCATCACAAAACTCATCCAAATCCGCAAACAACTTTCGAACCAAGCGAGAAAATGTAGCCGGGGCATTTCGCAATCCAAAACTCATATAGCGCCATTGGAAATGACCATTTGGTGTAACAAAACCAGTTAAAGGAATGGAGTTCTGTTCAATGGGAATCTGCCAAAAACCTTTCGTTAAATCAAGCTTAGTCATGAATTTAGCACCACCCAGCTTATCAATCAGTGTTTCAACTCTTGGCATGGGAAATGGATCTGGAACTGTAACCGCATTCAATTTACGATAGTCAGTACACAAACGCTCCGAACCATCAGGTTTAGGTACTAAAATAATAGGAGCAGCCCATGGACTCTCAGACTCCTCTATTATTCCCTCACGTAACAAAAAAGAAACCTCCTGATTTATAACTTTCAACTTTTCCGGATGAACACGATATGGCGATCGGCGAACAGGAGTTGCACCTGGCAACAACTCGATCCGATGCGACACCAAAGTAGTTTTTCCCGCCTTCGAACTAAACACATGTTTGAAAGCAAGCAAGACCGACAACAATTCATTAGACTGATCAGAACTCAAATTATTTATCTGAACCTTATCAACAAGCTTCGAATGCAACAATTCATCAGCAGAAGGAACCACGTGAACTTGCAACACATGTTCATCAACAACATCAGCAACATCTGTTACAACAGCTCTTTCAATAAACTTCTTCATTAAATTGACATGCACAACTCTTTTAGATTTGCGTCTATCAGGTGTTCCAACAAGATAATCAACTTCACCCAAACGCTGTAAGACCTCGTACGGACCACAGAAACGAGCTTGCAAAGGTTTGCCAATCAAAGGTAACAATAGCAAAACTTTATCACCAGTTTGAAAGACAACCTTCTTGGCACTCTTATCATACCATTCTTTTGATTTGGACTTCAGAACAGTATCATTCTCATTCACAACTTTCATAGAGAACCGAATCTTCTCTCGCAAATCCAAAATGAAATCAATCAAATTAGATTGTCTTTTTTCATCCAACACATCAGCCACCAACCAATTCTGTGTAATCAATTGCAAAGGACCCTTAACCAAGCGACCGAATGTCAAAACAAAAGCGGAAAAGCCCAACCCCTGCACCGGAACTTCCCTGTACGAAAACAACAACCAAGGCAAGACCTCATCCCAGCTATCAGCATATTCTTGAGCAACAGCCTTTAACAGGTCTTTTAAAGTCCTATGCCAGCGTTCCAGACAACCGTTTGTCTGGGGGTGATATGGGCTAGTCCTTATCTGTATCACCTTACATTCATTTAAAAAGATTTGCATAAGATCAGAAAGGAACTCGGATCCACAATCAGAAAGTATTTCATCGGGTAAACCAAACATAGTAAACACCGAAATCAAAGCCTTCGCTACCTCAACCGCTGTATGTTGCTTCAACGGAAAAGCCAAAGGATACCTTGTAGCCAAGTCCATTACCGTTAATATAAACCTATTCCTAGACTTCTCACACGTAGATAATGGCCCGACAATATCTATTGCCAACCTAGAGAATGGATTCTGAATGACAGGCAAATTAATCAAAGGAGCACGTACCTGAACAAATCCCTTGCCAACACGCTGACAAACTAAACAAGAGCGAACGTACGCCTTAACCGAAGCAGAAATACCTGGCCAGTAGAAATGTCGTCTTAATCTATCTAACGTCTTCTGAATTCCCATATGCCCTGCAGCTGGAATGTCATGTGCAACCTTCAATAACTTATTCCTTAATGATGTAGGCACAACCACTTGTGTAACTGCCAATCCCTCAGGAACATACTTCTCCGTCCAATGACGCACCAAAACTTCATTCTTCACAGCGTACGAACTTTGACCCAAATTATCCTCAACCCTATCAACCAACTCAAACAAAGGCGCTAAAGAAATATCCTGTCGTTGCAAACGAATAAATTCGATTCGTGAAACAATGTTACCAATTTTATCTGAAGCAACAACTGAGTCTTGAAACAAGTCAGTTAAATCAACGACCGATTCTAAGTCAGATTCAAGACAGCTAACCAAGTCATTATTCTCAAGCGCGTCTACTGGTACACCTGTTAAATCATCCGTGTCCGTTCCTGGGTTCATACCTGTCATGTCATTAAGCGCCTCGTCTGCAGCCGCCTGAGCACGCGTGACCACTCCCACCTTTTTCACTAAACCCGCAGCTATATCGTTGCCGATAATGATATGAACGCCTGTAGGCAAACTGTCTATCAATCCAAATAGAAAAGTCCCCGTGAAAAATTCACCCTTCAAAGTCATCTCCACTAACGATACCCGCAAAACTTCGTTCCCAATGCCCTTTATCAAACGAAATTTCTCAGTGTCGGTATAAAATTTTGATGGAACTAAACTTTTGCTAACCAGACTCTGTAGCGCGCCCGAATCACGAAGCATGACCACTGAACATAGTGAGCTGTCCTGACCTTGTGCCCATCCTTCAAAACAATACGGCCTAAAATCTTTATGTACACCGTCAAATACCTGATTCGCCGACGTTTCTGCACTTACAGCAGGCACCTTCTGAACCAAACCCACGTGTTTTGCATATGGATTTGACCCCTCTTGTGCACCCGAACCCTGCATATTCTGTCTCTGAAAACAGTTGCCGTAACTGTGACCACTACGTGAACAAAACCCGCACACCACTGTCTTATAACCACGAGGGAACCCACCACGCGTACCTGTAAATTTAGCAGCCTGCCCCACAAACGTAGGACCATCCTTCCCTTCAGATTTCTCTTCAAGCCCCGAGCCAAAATTAGTATCCAATTTAAACGGTTTGTACAGTGTTGCGTATTCGTCCGCCAACGTAGCTGCCACGCGCAGAGACCTCGGCTTACGTTCAACAATCCATTTATGTAGCTCCAATGGGAGACAATTCACAAACTGTTCTAGTTTAAAGACCTCTAGAAGTCTATTAACATCAGTCAACGCCTCCTCACCTTCTAACCAACTATGAAAAGGCAAACCAAGACGAAAGGCGAAATTCGAATAAGTCTCTCCCGACATTTTAGTTAAAGACCTAAAACGTTTTCGATAATATTCGGGGACTCTAGCATATGCAGTCAATACAGCCTGTTTGAGCTTGTCATAGTCTTTACAGTCTTCAAGCGTCAGTTCTGAAAACACCTTCGCTGCCTTGCCTACCAATTGTGAATGCAACAATGCTGTCCACTTATCCCTTGGGAACTTATGAATTTCCATTGCCTTCTCAAAACTCATGAAATAATTTTCAACCGCCATTTCATCGAATTTCGGTACCAGCCTAACCGCTGACGCTATTCTAAAATTGTCACACCCTGTGCCTTCCTCGTAACCCTCACTTTCCTTACTCTCTCGACATTCCATTTTATATTTTCGAACTCTCTCTTTTTCATCCATTTCCAATCTCAGTTTTCTTTCCTCAAACTCAACTTGAATCTTACGCTCCTCCAAAGCAAGTTTTAACTTCGACGCCTCCAATTCTGCCTTGCGTTCTTCCACCTCTAACTTATTTTTCCGTTCTTCTCTGCGTTCTTCGGCGTCTAATTCTAACTGAGCCTTTCGCTCATCTGCCTGAGTTTTGCGTTCTTCCACCTCTAACTGAGTCCTGCGTTCTTCCGCTTGCAACCTCAATTTTGCCAACTCAAACTCTCTTTCCTCTCTACGCAATTGCCTTTCCTCATCCTCCTTTGTCACCTTCACCTCCTTACCCACCTTCGGCGACACTAACTTCAGTAAGGCCTTTTGTAACTGTACTTTACTCAGTGACTTACTCTCCTGACCCAAACTATCCAAACGCTGTCGCAATTCATCCACAGACCATTCTAGAATGTCATCTACTGAAAATAACGGATCTGTGACGGGCATAGCCATTTAGTTCACTTAATCAACACTTTAGTCGACCAATTTCAAAGATTGAATGAAAATATGGAAAACTTCCCACTTTGCTATCAAAATTTCCAACTTTCAAAATTTCAATTCAAAAATTTTCGGACGGGCCCCCATATGTAACAACCTTACTAATTCTAGGGTTAAATTAATGATGAAACTCGCTTGGAAGAGGTTTTGAAAAGGTTGTACTATTTGCAAACAAAAATTAACCAGACAGACCATTCGAATCTCCTCTTTTTGGAACGATACAGACAACTCACATGACCCGACTGCGGAGAAGTTCGTTCACAAAGTTCGACAGAGAACACATTCGAAGGTGAAACGATTCAAACTAACAAAGTCTAACAGAAAGCCCTAAACGTGGTTGCTCCTTAAACAATGGCGGAGACCAGAAAATCTAAATAAGAACTATCAAAGGAGAATTGGCTGCCCTAACTCGAGATCACAAACGTCGTGTCTCCTAACAGAAAATCTAAAGCCAATCTCAATCCTCTTTAAACTCAGAGACTTAAATAGAAAATAGTGTCACAAGAGGTCGGTAGAAACCAACAGACACTCCTTCCTAGACCAAAGTCCAAAACACAGGGATGATCACACAACAATATGCATACATACGTCAAGCATACATACATGCAGACAGGCAGGCAGGCAGGCAGGCAGGCAGGCAGGCAGGCAGGCAGGCAGGCAGGCAGACATACATGTACAGACACGGGATGTAAGGCAGATCTTCTTTTATTGCCCAACGATGTGAGGTAGGACTGATGTGGGAGTGAGGTGAGAGTGAGGCGGTAGTGATGTAGGAGTGAGTGACAGACAGGCAGGCAAACAGACAGACACGGGGTGTAAGGCAGATCTTTGATTACCCAACGATGTTAGAGTGTGTCTTTTGAATTTTCTATATTTGAAATGTGACTGATAATGTATACTGTACGTAGCATTTCGAAAAATGAGTAGAATATGGAGAAGCTAAGAAATCTAAGACAAGAATTATGAAGCGATGGTACAACCAATTTTCTATATGGATCAAAATGCTAGACAGTGCGAAAGCAAGACAAGAAAGAAATCTCACACCATTTAATGAGTTGGCTATACGATAAATTAAGGAATTGCAAGACTACAGAAGATTAGAAACGAAGACAAGACAATTCTTGGGTATCCAAAGAATTATATTGGACAAGTCGTAGAGCAACGACTCCCATGGTTTGGCCATGTCAATGCTAGGGAATGCCACCTGATCGAATTCTATGCAATGCATTACATGCAAAGTTTGAAGGAAAAAGAAACGAAGGAAGATGAAGACTGCGCTAGATAGACAACAAGAATGAGCACATAATAAGACTTGCACTAACACTGATGAGAGAAACACTGGACTTTCGTTAGTAGGCGATGCAGCATTTTCAGACTGCAGGACTACACAATGATTGAAGCATTTGCATTCTGAGCTCAGCCAAATACAAATGAAAGTCTCTCATCAGCCGCTTTGCACGTTGGCCTTATAACTGTGCAGTACCCCGGTACTCGTCTAATGCCACGGCGGTGTGAGGACGCAAAGTTAATTAATGGACTGAGCTTTGGCGGGGATATTTTTTCACTGTCGGGGAAACAGAGTATTGACTTTTGGCCAAGAGCAGTTGAATCCCCCAAAATGGAGACTATTCACTTTTTGCACAGTGAAAATACAGTAGGTCCCTAATTACAAAGAGCTTTTAATATTACCAATTCGACTGGTAATCGAAAAGCATAGTCTCATAGCACATGATTACTACAACTATATTAGGTGCAACCATTAGGCCTAACTGGAAGACGCCTTTAGTATAAAATTTATATAGAAATTGTGATTCGTTCTTTCCATGTCGAATTTGTTGGCATTTGATCTTGTAGTCCCAAAGTGCCGGAAGGTCAATCAATAGCACGGATCTTTTGAACCACTTACAACCAACGATTTCCTATGTTATGTTGTACTACGTTGTGCTACGTTGTCTAATATTTTGTTATATTATGTTTTTTTATGTTTTATTATGTTGTGCTATGTTTTGTCATGTTGTCTCATATTTTGCTATGCTGTGCTATGTTGTGTTATGTTTTGTTATGTTGTGATGTTGTGTTATTTGGTCATGTTGTGTGATGTGGTATTATGCTGTGTTATGTTGTGTTTTGTTAGTTGTATAATGCTTTGTTATGCCGTGTTATGTTGTATGATGCTTTGTTTTGCTGTGTTTTGTTTTATTGTGTTGTGTTTTGTTAGTTTTGTTGTTTCTTATGTTGTGTTGCTTTTATGTCGTGTTATGTTTGTTATGTTATGTTGTAATATGTTATGTTGTGTTGTGTTATGTTTTGTTATGTTTTGTTATGTTGTGTTGCTTTACTGTCGTGTTATGTTTGTTATGTTATGTTGTAATATGTTATGTTGTGTTGTGTTATGTTTTGTTATGTTTTGTTATGTTGTATTATGCTTTGTTTTGCTGTGTTTTTTTAACTGTGTTGTGTTTTGTTAGTTTTGTTGTTTTGTTATGTTGTGTTGCTTTTATGTCGTGTTATGTTTGTTATGTGATGTTGTAATATGTTATGTTGTGTTGTATTATGTTTTGTTATGTTGTGTTGTGTTTTGTTGTGTTTTGTTATGTTTTGTTATGTTGTGTTGTGTTTTGTTGTGTTTTGTTATGTTTTGTTATGTTGTGTTGTGTTTTGTTGTGTTTTGTTATGTTTTGTTATGTTGTGTTGTGTTATGTTTTGTTAGTTTTGTTGTTTCTTATGTTGTGTTGCTTTTATGTCGTGTTATGTTTGTTATGTTATGTTGTAATATGTTATGTTGTGTTGTGTTATGTTTTGTTATGTTTTGTTATGTTGTGTTGCTTTACTGTCGTGTTATGTTTGTTATGTTATGTTGTAATATGTTATGTTGTGTTGTGTTATGTTTTGTTATGTTTTGTTATGTTGTGTTGCTTTACTGTCGTGTTATGTTTGTTATGTTATGTTGTAATATGTTATGTTGTGTTGTGTTATGTTTTGTTATGTTTTGTTATGTTGTATTATGCTTTGTTTTGCTGTGTTTTTTTAACTGTGTTGTGTTTTGTTAGTTTTGTTGTTTTGTTATGTTGTGTTGCTTTTATGTCGTGTTATGTTTGTTATGTGATGTTGTAATATGTTATGTTGTGTTGTATTATGTTTTGTTATGTTGTGTTGTGTTTTGTTGTGTTTTGTTATGTTTTGTTATGTTGTGTTGTGTTTTGTTGTGTTTTGTTATGTTTTGTTATGTTGTGTTGTGTTTTGTTGTGTTTTGTTATGTTTTGTTATGTTGTGTTGTGTTATTTTTGTTAGTTTTGTTGTTTCTTATGTTGTGTTGCTTTTATGTCGTGTTATGTTTGTTATGTTATGTTGTAATATGTTATGTTGTGTTGTGTTATGTTTTGTTATGTTTTGTTATGTTGTGTTGCTTTACTGTCGTGTTATGTTTGTTATGTTATGTTGTAATATGTTATGTTGTGTTGTATTATGTTTTGTTATGTTGTGTTGTGTTTTGTTGTGTTTTGTTATGTTTTGTTATGTTGTGTTGTGTTTTGTTGTGTTTTGTTATGTTTTGTTATGTTGTGTTGTGTTTTGTTGTGTTTTGTTATGTTTTGTTATGTTGTGTTGTGTTATGTTTTGTTAGTTTTGTTGTTTCTTATGTTGTGTTGCTTTTATGTCGTGTTATGTTTGTTATGTTATGTTGTAATATGTTATGTTGTGTTGTGTTATGTTTTGTTATGTTTTGTTATGTTGTGTTGCTTTACTGTCGTGTTATGTTTGTTATGTTATGTTGTAATATGTTATGTTGTGTTGTGTTATGTTTTGTTATGTTTTGTTATGTTGTGTTGCTTTACTGTCGTGTTATGTTTGTTATGTTATGTTGTAATATGTTATGTTGTGTTGTGTTATGTTTTGTTATGTTTTGTTATGTTGTATTATGCTTTGTTTTGCTGTGTTTTTTTAACTGTGTTGTGTTTTGTTAGTTTTGTTGTTTTGTTATGTTGTGTTGCTTTTATGTCGTGTTATGTTTGTTATGTGATGTTGTAATATGTTATGTTGTGTTGTATTATGTTTTGTTATGTTGTGTTGTGTTTTGTTGTGTTTTGTTATGTTTTGTTATGTTGTGTTGTGTTTTGTTGTGTTTTGTTATGTTTTGTTATGTTGTGTTGTGTTTTGTTGTGTTTTGTTATGTTTTGTTATGTTGTGTTGTGTTATGTTTTGTTAGTTTTGTTGTTTCTTATGTTGTGTTGCTTTTATGTCGTGTTATGTTTGTTATGTTATGTTGTAATATGTTATGTTGTGTTGTGTTATGTTTTGTTATGTTTTGTTATGTTGTGTTGCTTTACTGTCGTGTTATGTTTGTTATGTTATGTTGTAATATGTTATGTTGTGTTGTGTTATGTTTTGTTATGTTTTGTTATGTTGTATTATGCTTTGTTTTGCTGTGTTTTTTTAACTGTGTTGTGTTTTGTTAGTTTTGTTGTTTTGTTATGTTGTGTTGCTTTTATGTCGTGTTATGTTTGTTATGTGATGTTGTAATATGTTATGTTGTGTTGTATTATGTTTTGTTATGTTGTGTTGTGTTTTGTTGTGTTTTGTTATGTTTTGTTATGTTGTGTTGTGTTTTGTTGTGTTTTGTTATGTTTTGTTATGTTGTGTTGTGTTTTGTTGTGTTTTGTTATGTTTTGTTATGTTGTGTTGTGTTGTGTTTTGTTAGTTTTGTTGTTTCTTATGTTGTGTTGCTTTTATGTCGTGTTATGTTTGTTATGTTATGTTGTAATATGTTATGTTGTGTTGTGTTATGTTTTGTTATGTTTTGTTATGTTGTGTTGCTTTACTGTCGTGTTATGTTTGTTATGTTATGTTGTAATATGTTATGTTGTGTTGTGTTATGTTTTGTTATGTTTTGTTATGTTGTATTATGCTTTGTTTTGCTGTGTTTTTTTAACTGTGTTGTGTTTGTTAGTTTTGTTGTTTTGTTATGTTGTGTTGCTTTTATGTCGTGTTATGTTTGTTATGTGATGTTGTATTATGTTTTGTTATGTTGTGTTGTGTTTTGTTGTGTTTTGTTATGTTTTGTTATGTTGTGTTGTGTTTTGTTGTGTTTTGTTATGTTTTGTTATGTTGTGTTGTGTTTTGTTGTGTTTTGTTATGTTTTGTTATGTTGTGTTGTGTTTTGTTGTGTTTTGTTATGTTTTGTTATGTTGTGTTGTGTTTTGTTGTATCGCGTTGCGTTAATATATGGCTCACTGAGATGAAACAGCAGAATCATAAGGTAGTAGAGGATGTTCTTACGCAGAATCGATTCCGTGGATCCGAGACCATCGCGATCGACTGGATCGAAGTAGTTGATGTATAGACAAGTCGCCGACGCTGTAATCAGTTGCGAAAAAGAATATAAAGAAAAATCCATGCAAGATAATTATGGTCTCAATCATTAAAGACATATTCAAAAACTCAGCCTTTAAATTCTGGTCTACATACCCTCACAGGATAGAAGATTGCATGGACTTAGATGTTTACCCACAACAAATGGGATAAAATGAGAGATGCAAAATAAAACGAATTAATGGATGAAAGAACATGTGGGACATTCAACGCGACAGATGCATAAAGATTATATTATATGATCGATACTTGACATTATTAAAAGCGATAACATAATGATATAAAGTTATTAATACAGAAGGATGAACGGATGGACGAAGCAGTGCCGGCCTTAGGATATCTCTGGCTTTGTAGGCTTTTTATATGCAGACTATATAAATACGGGCCCTCCAAGAGTCATGAGACAAGTGAAATTGTTTGCTAATCATTTTATTTTAGTAGATTGTTGACAAGTACAACAGGCAAAACTTAACTATAGAAGTGCATCTGTAACAGAATTATATATAATGCTACATCTTCACAGAAAGAGAACTTTCCTTGCTTTCTCTGCTGCAAATCCTTTAATTATTTCACTGACAAAAGAGATTATTAGGCCCCCCCCTCCAGGTTGCGGGTCCTGTGCGTCAGGACGTTTCGCACACCCCTAAGACAGGCACTGGACTGAGGGATAAGTGAACTTAGGAGAGTGATAGGAGGATAAGAAAAGGAGGGAGAACTGGAGAGAGTGAGAGAGGGACTGACAAACGCAAGAACAGAAGGATGGACCGAAGATTGGACGGACAGGTGGACTACGGATGGTCAACGCAGGGTTTGCGCTGAATCGCAACAAATGATGGCAGCAGCTGCGTTGGCGAGGGAGAGTGTCAAAGTCAAGGAATTGAGAACAGAGGAAGTAGAAATAGTTGTGCAGTGGAAACCTCATTGGTGTTCGAACTAGACCAACTCTACTGCTACATCGATTCTCTGCTGATGCTGCTGACCGATTACCGGAAACAATCCTCGAAGATCCGTCTTGTCAAGATGCTGATTAATAATTTCTGATTCATGACGACGCCGTCGTTTATGGAAGATGCGGCGGCAGCAGCAGCAGCAGCAACTCATATCATCAGCATCTCGTTTATGGCCGGCGAAAGCAGAAAAGCAGGCAGACGAAGCACCGAAAGGAGCGAGGGGCGAGGGACGATGGAAGAAGGAAGGGAAGGAGGAAGGAAAGGAGGAAGGGAAGGCAGCGGTGTTGGTGGAGGGCATGATTTCATGTTCCGTGACGATTTTTCATAACTGGCGCCGCTTCGTACCAAGAATTATTTGTCAGCAGGAAATTGATTGATAACAATGCAAATCGACTTCTTATTTGATACCACGCGCAAAAGAATGGGGGGAGTCAGTGGAGTAATGGGAGTGGCAAGAGCCAAAACAAGAACGAGGAACGATTAGTTCCATGCAGCAAAGTTCTAATGGAGACATCGGCCAGAATGAAGAAAATCATTAGCACGGTCACCACAGCTAGGCCTATAGCGTGGCGGGCTCCTGTAGCATGCCATCCACAGAATAGGCTACTAAGCATACTCCAATAACACAAGAGAGGTTGTATTCTTAGTCGATAACTATCGCTTTACCAGCTGTAATGAAAGTCACATTTGACAAAGTATTAGACTTGAGATCAATAATTTAGACCCAGTGGATGCAGTGAATCTGTGATATTCACATCTATTAATAATTCCATAGACAATGGGTTGCATTGTGACTACGTTAGACAATGTCATCAAACCAAATCAATTTGAACAGAAAGATGATCTAATCTGATCCTTTTTTAGAACGTTCTAATCTTATTATCATTATTATTACGAAACTTTTTAACGCGCGCAAAGTCACACAGAAATGCGAATCTGAGGCGCGGATGGTCAGTCTCCAGATGAAGAGCAAGTAGATATCGAGATGTTTGAGAGTCAGTGAGAGGTAGTGAGTTTTGAGGCGTTTCTTGAAAGAAGACGAGGTCGAGCAACGGGTAAACAGTGGTAGTCGATATTCCTTGGGGCTGCAACACGAAATGCACGAGAGCCCATGCAGTGATATTGTTAGCACACGGGGGAGGGACCTAGCCGTGAAGGAATTACAGTAAAGGCGTTTATACAAGAAATATTTTGATGAGTCCATAAATTTTGCACTAACGACCGCGTTTATTTCCGATTAATGATGCCATTAGTCCGAAACACCGACAATTTGAAATTATGGAACAATTTTATTTAATAAGGCACCGCATTATGCGTGCCGAAATTAGTGTCGAAGTAAACTCAGAATCATTAGCAATTACAATAAAATCTCAGAATAAAAGTCTCTTCATCCCGAAAGTAAGGCGTGGGGTTTGTCAAATATTATATTCATAATAGGATATAATTATTCATTCCACTATTCATACAGCACTTCTTAGTTTAAAGAGATGATCTCAATTAGAGATCTATTAACTAACAGGCGGAGTCGGTATGATGATGATGATGATCAGAAGCATTCGTACCTCTAATGTGCTGAGAATGACCACATTCATTTGGGATAATTAAGACATTTAGGCTAACTAGGACACCGGTGATTGTTTCTTATAAGCAGTGGCACTATTTTTACAATACCTGAACATAATCAATCAATCAATCAAATCTTTTATTGAAGCCGTTTGAAAACAAAGCAATACAGCATAACAGCATTTGCAACAAAAGGAATATAACAACATGAGCAATACACTACAATGCAAAACCGTATCCATAGTGAGCCACTCACACTTATTGATGAAGTTTATGTTCTTAATTACATTTCACATCGCATGGGCTAGCGCAGAGAGAGCTTGTAATTAGTTTCTCGGCGCTATACAAATTCCTGATTGCAATTGCAATGAAGGGTGCAGGACCGATCAATACAGGAGCATGCCAAAATGTTGTATCTATATATTCGACGTTAAGCGAGGATCCTTGTTGTTTTGCGCTTGCAGCATTTCCTTTTCCATCTCTCGAGGCCAATGAATTAGTTTTCGGTGATTCACAGACCGTTGATTGATTAAACGCAAGAACAAATTCAATAGGTAGCTAACGTCGTAATGAAAAACACAGTTCTCCAACCATCTACATACACACGCGTGTCTAGGATGCATTGGCATTCCACTGAGGAGAACTGGTTCCGACGGTCTCTTCTTCAACCATTTAATTTTGATAAACCCTACGCCTTACTTTTGGGATGAAGATTCTTCTATTTTGAGATTTTACTGTAATTCTAAATAAATATTTTGTTAATGATGCAAGGTTTTCTTCATCATGACCATCATAATGATGAGACTTCTTTGTAAAAATGATAGGCCGCTGTCATCGGACGTAGAAAGGTCACCTTTCTACGTCCGATGTCAGCGGCCTATCATTTTTGGGGTTTCTTTCCCTATCCTAATATTTGCACCTTTCAAAGGTGCAAATATTAGGATAGGGAAAGAAACCCCAAACCTTTAAATTTAACCCCAGCAGTCGAAACTATTCACTGGTTCGTTGGTTGAAAGTACCTGAGTTCTAACGATAATCTTTTTATTTATCAGTGTAGACTAATCTACTTTTATGTAGTCATCGGCTACACATGCTTACCATCTGAACACTCTATCACTTGTAAGATTATCATTTTACTTGAACCGGCGTTTAGCAATGTTATCAACTTATCAACCTCGAACCTTTATTCCACATACATGTAGTTGGCCTTTTACGTTCGCCTATCATTTCGCCTCTTGAGTTCTGTAACAGATATTTAGTGTATGTTGTTCCAACGCTGTGGAACGACGTTCCAAAACACCTGCGACAGTTTGTTGCTGACTGATCTGTCAACTGTCCATTTGTTCTCTCTGTGCCAGTCTTTTCATTCATTTCATCTATGGCGATGGCAGAATAAGCAGTGGAACAGATGAACGCCTAGCAAGCTGCCCTACAGTTAAATTCGACTCCTGTTAAACCTGTTATCGTCTGTTATTGTGTATACAATAGCATGTAGGCCTAATCTTACTGCGTACTTGTCAGTTTGAATCAATAAACGATTATTATTATTGTCATTATTATTATTATAAATATCATCATCATCATCATCATCATCATCATCATCATCATCATCATCATCATCATCATCATCATCATCATCATCATCATCATCATCATCATCATTATTATTATTATTTATGTCATTTTAAATTTGAAAGTGAACTCTTTCAATAGCCTAAGTTTTATTTACTTCAATATACTTAAATTGTCTAACTCAATTTACTTATTTTCAGAATTTTCCAATATGTAGGCACCATAGACAGTTTCAGAAAGTTTCAGAAAGGTAATTTGAAGCTTCTGCGACTTGCAGAAGACAAAGTCACCTAGCCATAAATTCGGATGCAAACACAGCATAACCAAAGATTTCATTCGTTGAGAAGACATAATCTGAGTTAGGATCACACAGCTGGGAATGCTTAATAGTCAATCTTTCGTAGTTTCTTTCTACAGGATATAATGGTGTCCACCGAGACAGTTCTATCATCCAAATCATTTCATAGGTCTACAACTCTTGCACCAAAGAACCTCTGCCCTAATGATCCTTTCGGTTTCTTAAATAGTTTATATTTATATTTATATCTGTGTAGACCCTACTCGGATGATCGGATCTCATATTTAAATGCTAATTTAAAGAACCTCTCTCACTGCACTGCCTCCTCCTTTCCAGTGACAATCTTATAAGCTTCAATTAAGTCGCCTTTGTTTCACCGTCATTCAGACATTGTTAGATCACATATCAACCTTATTTCATAGCTCGGATCCTTCTTCTTTGCACTTTTAAGTTGTTCTATGTCATGCTTCAGCTATGGATACCGCTCTCAGATTCAGAATTCCACGTGTTGTCTCACCAGTGATTTGTACAACTCAGTACTGTATCATTGTCTCAGTCTCAGTAATTAAAATGCAAATCATTTCTCTCCTTAGTAACACCCTTTGCAACTGTCAAAGTCAAGTTCCCGCTATCTAACCTCTTCCTACACCCACCTTCAGTCTTGCTTTGATCTCGACTCTCAATCAATCAATCCTTTTATTGAAGCCATTTGAAGTACAAGGAAAATACAACATAAAAGTTTGAACTTTGGCAACAAGAGGAGACCCAAAAGGGATCTTGATTCCGCTTAGCATGCAGGGCCACCTACATGTAGTTAACATTTATCGTAATACAAGTAAATGGCAGCACAATCAATACTTTTAGCGGTAACATCGATCAAGTTATATGATCAGCAGGTAAAAGAAACAATGATAGAACTCTTAACTAAAGAACTTAACTGGTGCGCCGACAAAACGGCGCAGGACAAAACGGCGCAGACATAACGGCGCAGACAAAACGGCGCGGCAACAAAACGGCGCAGTACAAAACGGCGCAGACAAAACGGCGCAAAAATGAACTAAAGAACAATAGTTTATAGTAGTTTAATATATACTAAAATATATACTAGAAATAACTGTGTGACTTCATAAAGTCTTTTAGTTCATAGTTCATACGTTGTCAATATATTTTCGCGTCTACCCCTTCTTTGCCTGCCGATATAAGTATCGTCCCAATAGTCCGCTAAAGGTGCCAGAACAGGTGAAAAGCTCTCAACCAACTCGTCGAACGCAGCCGGAACATCAGCAACCGGAACGAAGGCTAAAGCTAACAGCATCTTCACACATATACGAAGATTTTCATCTTCACGGTAGGACGCTGCAAGGTTAAGGTCAGAGGCGGATTAAGGCATGTTCAACATGTTCGGCCGAACAGGGGCCCCCACACTTGAGGGACCCCCACATACAAAAGAATTTTTTTTTCAATATTTTATAATTATTGTTATTTGTTAAGTTTAACAGTAAAAATGAGCAAAAAAACTCGGAACAAATTCTTCGAAACTACTCATTTAATATACACAACTTTCGCACATGTGTGGGCCCCTATTGGAGTTTCCATTATCAGGCAGATTCGTCTAAAAAAATCACCCAGGAATGCTAGTTAGACCCATTTTTACTTACTTATTTAAACACTTAGTAGCTGACGATACATTAAAGGCCTACCTTTACATAAATTTTTAGAGATGGAGGATAAAGGCATTTGTTATGTTACTGAAATTGCGAAGTGTATTGTTATCATAAGTTTACATTAAGAGAATAAAAGCCTTTGTTAGGCCCTACGTCACTTCAGCTATGAAAAGTCTACTGTTGTGAGGTAAAATTTAGACAATAAAGGCTTATAGTTACGTCAGTACAATTGGTAAAACGTCTGTTATTTTTAGTCTCAGTTATAGAGAATAAAGGCCTTGGTTACGTACTTAAACAATGAAACGTCTGTTGTTATTCAAGGACTCTTTATGCAAATATAGAATCCTTGAGTTCAAAGTTAGAAAATATAAAAGACTATCATTCGTTAAGTAGCCAGGTAGCCTACGTCATTTCGATTATGGAACACGTCTATAACTAATAATTTTAGATTTATAGAATAAAGGCCTTTGTTGCGTCACTTCAATTAGGACGAAGTGTATTAGGCCCTAATGTTATTAAGTTTGAATTTAGAGAATAGGCCTAAAGGCCTATTGTCACGTCATTTCAATTGTGAAACACGTCTGTTGTTTGTAATTTTAGATTTAGAGAATAAAGGCCATTACGTCACTTCAATTATGAATGAGTCTATTGTTATTAGGTTTACATCTAGAGAATAAAGACTTATCAATTGTTACGTCATTTCAATTATGATCGACACACGCTTTCATAATGAAACACGTCTAATGTTGGTAATTTTAAATTATTATTTTTGTTTTCATTATTTATATATATATAATTATTGTTGTCATTGGTACTATATTTATTTTTACGCTTATTGTCATCATTATTATATTTATTGGTATTGTTATTATTACTAACAGCATCATCATCATTATTATTCGGCATTGAGCATAAATGGCGCCTTTCATTGGGCGCCATTGTAATCGTTTAACGGTCTTGAAGGGGAAACGGTGCGCAATTTGGTACCCCCACTTTCTAGACCAAAGTTACGCCTCTGACCTGACCGAAACTCAAGTGTTATGTGACACATCATAAAACGACGCCATTTTATTGTGTACACTCTACAGTGTACAGTCGTTGGGGCCCCCACAGTTTTACTGAACAGGGCCACCACATTTGTTAATCCGGCCCTGGTTAAGGTCTTGAACCTTGCGCCACATACTCTGGCCGAGATGGAAAAAGCATCCAACAAGTCGTGTATCCGGGAAGACAATCGCGCAGGCATTCTGACTTGCCTTCTCGAAGTCCGACATTATACGATTAAAATGTAAATTGTACTAGAAGCGGGAAGAACGATTAAAATGCACATTAAACTAAAAGCGGGATGAACGATTAAAATGTAAATTAAACTAAAAGCGGGAAGAACGATTAAAATATAAATTAAACTAGAAGCGGGATGAACGATTAAAATATATCTAAAATATATCTAAAATGAGAAGCGGGAAGAACGATTAAAATGTAAATTAAACTAGAAGTGGGATGAACGGCACTTTTTGATCGCTAATAAGCAAACAATCACTAGACGGGTATCATAGTCTTTGTACTGCGCCGTATTGTCTGCGCCGTTTTGTCGGGGTACTTTGAATTGCGCCGTTCTGTCTGCGCCGTTTTGTCTGCGCCGTTATGTCTGCGCCGTTTTGTCTTGCGCCGTTTTGTTACGGCGCCAACTTAACTATCAGTATACATGGATTCAATTCAATTCAATTCAATGTCTTTTATTGCATTCCTGACAGTTTAACACATACACATATATCATTTCGTAAGGAATCTAGGAAGGCAAAAGGAAGACCCAAAGGGACTAAGGTCCCGCTGACGGGCCGCCTATACATGTAATGTACCAAGACAAATTAAGATAAGAATCAGGAAGAAAAGCAGAGAAAAAAGATGAAAGAAGAAAAGAAAGAAATTCAAGAAGAGCATAACTAAAAAGAAAAAAAAATAACCATCTAGGTAATCTTAACTACTCTTAACTAAATTTAACTCGCGCCAGAGGCCATTCAGCCGACCTCCCCGCACCCTCACGCCGCGCACACACCCACCGAACAGAATGTACCAGAACCTTTCTGAGTGGGGCCACATTTGGGAGTTCCTCGGTATAGATCCAGGTGATCACGAACCAAGTAGAAATTCTTTAAGATTTTTTTGAAAGCATAATAAGTGGTAGTGGAGCGGATAACCTGAGGGATTGATTTCCATAGCTTAGGGCCTGAAGATTTAATGCTAAACCCTCGTAAATTTGTACGCGCCCTGTCAGGGCGGTACGTGTGAGCATTTCTTGTTTGATAGGCGTGAACCTGCGAGCCTAAAGTGAAGTACCCTTCAAAGGACGCTGGTAGCAGTTTGTGCTCATATTGGTAAAGGAATTTCCCTATCTGGAGGGCTCTGATTTGGTCTATTTTTAAGAGTTTTAAATCTACGTATAGGGGCCCTGTATGGGCGCGTCTGTCTGCCCCAGCGATTATCCTGAGTACTTTCTTTTGCAGTAATACCAATTTAAGTAGCCTCGAGTCGTAATTCGACGCCCAAATTATATTACAGTACGTGAGATAAGGATAAA
>OY744607.1:31538525-31691025 GCA_963556255.1 Allolobophora icterica | reverse complement strand
TAGACTTTGGACATGGGCGCAGATTTTGTGCCTTGCTCCCGGGCGCAGAAGGCTTTAGATGTGTCACTGATGCAGACTAAAGTGAGGGCTATCAGCTTCATCACAGCTCAAGCAAAATCAAAGTAATATACGTTGGACATTTATGTCTATTAGGCTTATGCTAACATATTAACCTTAGGACTTTTTGTTGCTTTGTTTTCTTTCCAATTATATTGTTCTTGTTGGGTGCGCCATTAAGAGCATAGTCAATATTATCCGGAAGCAGAATACATCATTAGCAGTGATATTTTCGTTAACGAAAACTAAAATTAGAAGTAAAAATAAATGATTTCGTTAACGAAAACTAGAAGTAAAAGTAGGAATTATTTCAGCAGAAAAAACGAAATTAGGAATTGAATTAGAAATTATTTGCCGAACTAAAATTAAGAACGAAATTAACAATTATTTTAAGAAGTAAAATCATTTTACTTCTTGTGGTAGGCTACCTAACTTAAGTTGAGATCATGAAGGGGAGTAAAATTGCACACGACCCAAACACATAATCCATTGGAAAACTTTGGTTGATCAGAGGCGCATACCATTCATTTTTCTCGATGTAATATACTGTCTTTGGTCTTCGTTGTCTAATGGGCCTAATTGCCTCACTTGCGTACCAAGGACCTTTTATACATGAAGGAAATGAGCACTTATATAGAATCCTTGCTTGCGTACTAACGACCTCAGTTTCGTACGCCATTTTTTCAATTTATAGTTCGATCGTTAAATTGTAAAATTATGAGTTCATCGAGAATGTTGGCTGGAAGGAAGCGAGATAGGCCGGTTTGGGATTTTTCATTTTGACGAAACTACTGGCAGATCTACATGCCAAGAACCAACTGAGAAAATGCCGGACTCTGTGGAACAGCACTTGCTAGAAAAAAAGCATTAAAAGTCTTGGGAGGGGAATAGATGCTGCATTGTTTTACTTCAGTGTTTTCTTTCTCGAGACAAGTTTGGCGCGTTCCTGCATGCAAGCAATGCACACTTTTAGGCCTACAGCGCGGAAATTAATAATTATTTGGAAAACTAAAATAAGAAGTAAAATTATTTGAGAACTAAAATAGGAATGAGAAGTAAAATTATTTGTGAAGTAAAATTAGAATTAGAAGTAAAATTCAAGAGCTCACAACTGAATTAGAACTGAATTAGGAATTATTTTTAGAAGTAAAATATCACTGATCATTAGGTTGCTCTTTCAAAAAGTGGACATAGAATTGTATAATTCTATAATAGCGAGTAGATAAACTTGCTTTATTCTCCGTTCTGATGATTTCAAATTGGCTGACAGCGGTCGCTTGGGATTTGACATTAGTATGCAAGGGCGGATCCTCAGAGACCAATCAGCAATGTTCCTTTCATTTGATTTAGAGAACTTGTCTCCACAAGAAACGCTGTTTGGCGAGGTTTGTCCACATAAATATCGATATAAATGGTGGTTATGACTAGACTGCAAAAGAAAATATAAAGAGAAAAAGATTAACGCAGAATTTCAGTAAAACGAGCAAAAATGAGAAAATAGTAGGAAAAAACTACAGAAGTCAAAAAAAAAAGACGGAGAAGATTATAGTAAATAGGAGCAGCAAACCTAGAAAAACAGGATGAAAAGTGGAATAACTAAAACCGATAGGCCTATTCAGGGCTGTAGTGGTAAAATTTGAGGTGAGTATACGCTACCGGTGACCAGCAGCGTCAGTAGGGCTGGTGTCACCGTAAACAAAATTTGAAGACCTTTTTTAGGAATTCGTCTAAGAAAAATTTATGACTTTTCACCAATTCTCTGAAAATTTTCAGACATTTTACGATTTCGTCTCTGAAAAAGTTGACCTTTTTTTAGTCATTCGCCCTAAAAACCCGTCAAAACCTCTCTTTTTCCTGAAAATTTCATCTACAGAGGT
Organism: Allolobophora icterica; assembly: GCA_963556255.1. Lineage (NCBI taxonomy): Eukaryota > Metazoa > Annelida > Clitellata > Crassiclitellata > Lumbricidae > Allolobophora > Allolobophora icterica. Next base: position 31,689,091 of record OY744607.1, on the reverse strand, counting down.
AAGTATACGCTGTATACCCGCGTATACCCTCGTCTAGAGCCCTGAGTATACGCTCTCAAATTTCTCCAGAGGTGAGTATACGCTGTATACCCGCGTATACCCTCGACTACAGCCCTGGGCCTATTAAACATTTTGGTGACTTGGACCATTGAATCTAGTTCAAAAGTTTGATGACCGAAAAATGGTCATCGAAACTTTTCCACCATACAACTCATCGGCCATAATAAAGCCCTCGACCTCCTTTCTCAGGGTCTGAATCCGCCAGTCATAGTATGAACTTAGATGCAGTAGAGATCTATAAAAGTGGCGTCCGAGGGCCGGGTTTCTTGATGATCCATACATAGATTACCCACCGCGTCCGTTGGATGGTTACCAAGACGACACCGAAGCAACCGCTTCAATCTCGTCGCCTGTGTTGTCTGGCATTTTGAGCCAAATTCTCAGCTCAGTCATTTGTCACGTCGCATCGGACTTTATCGCTGACTCCTTCCAAAGCTTAATGTCATGCGAGGGAAGCCTTCTATTGTCCCGTCTGAACTGAACTAAGGACGAAGATGGTTCCCAGAAGGGGAAGACTTAGCATTTGGCAACGTCTTCCAACTCTAGATCACAGCGCACATTCATCCCTCTGAGCTTCCGTCCGTCTTTAGATCCCAACTTACCCCTTGTCACCCCATCTCCATAACTCCATCCAACGAAATTACCTGGATTTAGGCTTGCATATAGCAGTTGCTTAGCAACAATCATTGATGCCTCACGTTTTATCATGATAGCGCTATGGGATTATTTCACGATCAATTCAGCGTGTTAAGATTAATTCAAATTATTCAAGATTAACTCAGTTTACTTTTAAGTTAGTTAATTTTAAGTAAGAAATGTTTAAGATTACATGACACTGCATCATATTACAGTAGTTAACATTAGATTATGCGAGATTAAGACTGATTGATTCAGTTTAGACTGTATAATAGGTTTGTATGGACTGGACTGGAATCTGAACGAGATGAGGTTCGGATCAGATCAGATTGAAAAGATTAGATTCTTAAATTATCGGTTATTACTCTGCTGAGATCGCCGAGTTATTCGGCATGGAAATAAAAGGGAAAGTGATTTCTAGGAAATCACCAATAATCTTAAAAGTTCATTTTGTTTAACGGGCTTCCATAATGCCCATATTAAATGGACAAATAATTGCGTTGTAGGCCTAAATAGCAGTCTTGTTGTCCTCGAGACCAAGGTCTTGGTCTTGGCCTCGAGACCAAGGTCTTGGTCTCGAGTGCGCTCTAGTTCGTTTTTAAAAGTCTTGGTCTTGGTCTTGGTCTTGGTCTTGAGGTTCAAGGTCTTGGTCTTGGTCTTGGTCTTGAGGTTCAAGGTCTTGTCTTGGTCTTGGTCTTGAGGTTCAAAGTCTTGGTCTTGGTCTTGCAAGACCAAGACCAAGACCGGCTGTCAATATGAACAGTCATTTAACAGAACTCAAGAATTCTGTATCAAGCCTGCTTGCATCATACGACCAATATCTATGGATGGATACAAGTCTTGTTGGTCAGGAAAACCCATTGGCAGCAGCAACAGTTATTCTGTATCAGACGGTAGGAAGATTTCAAAAGGACTCACTATCTGTACATTTACATCCAGTGCTTGAAAAAGCTTCTTTGTGTGTGAGCGACTTCAGCACCTGTAGAACGTATTTCTTCACATGGCGGAATTTTTATGAGGCCCACCAGGCACGTCTTGGTCAGAAAATTCTGAGCGAATTGGTTTTTATAAAATACAAAAGGCATTTGGAATAACATTTTGCATGAAGGACTTTTTAAAATACAAATTGGGAATTCTCTGCAGTTTGCATTTAAAGTTAATTTGCTTGAATAAATAAAAGACTCATGTTTTCATCAAAATAGCGAATATTCCGACTTGACAATTTTTGACGTCTTGACCTGATTGCGATTTTTTGGGTCTTGGTCTTGGTCTTGAGATTCAAGGTCTTGGTCTTGGTCTCGAGGTTCAAAGTCTTGGTCTTGGTCTTGGTCTTGAGGTTCAAGGTCTTGGTCTTGGTCTTGAGGTTTAAGGTCTTGACAACAAGACTGCTAAATAGTGCAAAGAAATATTACGAAGAACTAATTTTTCCAGCAGTTTGTTAAAGAATCTGATGGAATCTGAGGTTCAACCTCGGTCCATCAGTTTTCCACCGTATTACATTCAGTTCACATGCAATGACTGCCGTATAAAACAGTTATATTCGACTCCTGTAAAACTGTTATTATGTGCATCTATTGAATACATGTATGTAAGGCGCCCTGCGTGGCTGCCGTTTCTACTATATGTATGTTCACTGTACAGCGCAGTGCGGTGAGTGGGCGCTTAAATAAAGAAAATTTTATTATTATTATTATTATTATTATTATTATTATTATTATTATTATTATTATTATTATTATTATTATTATTATTTGTTCTAATAAAAACTAACTTAATCTGGTCGGATGTAAACTTACCACATTTTGATCTAATCTAAACAATACCTAAGTGATATCTAACTAATCTTTAGCACCACTGTCATAATATATATTATATATACTTTATTTCGTACTAGGCAGGATGAAATGCGAAGAAATACAAAACCGTTAAAGAAATATTGCAGAAACCAAAAGAAAACTGAGATCATCTCATCAGAGAAGTCGCAGAACATATTATAACTAGAAGCGTAGAAATTGTGCACTGTGCTATCCACTTCGCATTTTAGCTTATTAAATCACAGAAATGACGCCCAGGTATAAATCTGAGTGTATGTATAAAAGTATCTGGGCTTTTATAGAGCGTATTTTAAGAACCTCCTAGAAGAGTGGTCGGCGTCATCTTTCTTGGCATAAAAAGGTATCAAGCACAGAGACCTTATACATCGTGGCCCATACGCTAGACACCAGGATTTTACACATAGTTAAATGTTAAGCATAAGTGACTGTTTAACATAATATCATATGCAATAATCAAGTATGGTTCAAAATCTTACAATTGATGCTGACCGCAGGATAATTTAATCAGCAAACACAATGCAACCAATCGAGACTTTTTAGTACACCAATCAAAGCCTGCTTTTCTCGTACCAACAATGAATAATTCATTCACAATCACATTAAAGCAGTCTTGTTGTCAAGACCTTAAACCTCAAGACCAAGACCAAGACCAAGACCTTGAACCTCAAGACCAAGACCAAGACCAAGACCAAGACCTTGAACCTCAAGACCAAGACCAAGACCAAGACTTTGAACCTCGAGACCAAGACCAAGACCTTGAACCTCAAGACCAAGACCAAGACCCAAAAAATCGAAATAATTTTTAAGACTTCTAAAAATTGTCAAGTCGGAATATTCGCTATTTTAATGACAACATGAGTCTTTTATTTTATTCAAGCAAATTAACTTTAAATGCAAACTGCACAGAAATCCGAATTTGTATTCAAAAGTCCTTCACGCAAACTCTTATACTAAATGCCTTTTGTATTTTATAAAAACCAATTCGCTCAGAATTTTCTGACCAAGACGTGCCTGGTGGGCCTCATAAAAATTCCGCCATGTGAAAAAATACGTTCTACAGGTGCTGAAGTCGCTGACACACACAGAGTAGCTTTTCAAGCACCGGATGTAAATGTACAGATAGTAAGTCCTTTTGAAATCTTCCCATGGTTTATCATACCGTGTGATACAGACTAACTGTTGCTGCTGCCAATGGGTTTTCCTGACCAACATGACTTGTATTCATCCATAGATATTGGTCGTATGGTGCAAGCAGGCTTGATACAGAATTCTTGAGTTTTGTTAAATGACTGTTCCTATTGACAGCCGGTCTTGGTCTTGGTCTTGCGAGACCAAGACCAAGACCTTGAACCTCAAGACCAAGACCAAGACCAAGACCTTGAACCTCAAGACCAAGACCAAGACCAAGACCTTGAACATCAAGACCAAGACCAAGACCAAGACTTTTAAAAACGAACTCGAGTGCACTCGAGACCAAGACCTTGGTCTCGAGGACAACAAGACTGCATTAAAGAACATCGTTCTACTTCTATACTAACTGGCATGAGTTTGAGCAATCGCTCTAATTCTTAGGCTGTACACAGTGTACAATAATCGATCTGAGAAGGCCTATAGTGAATGATAGAGTGATATAGTCATCGATTAAGAAATTAACGCCAGCTTACGGTCTCGAGGGCATTTCTTCCAGAGGCCGCTACGTGTCGCCTCGAACACAAAGGTTCCGTTGGTATCAAGCGTTTTTTCTAGAGTGTATAACCAATGGTCGGTTACGATGGCGAGGAACAGACAGGAGAAGGAAATCGTTCCGACTAAGCTCGTCAGAATCGATAGGATCTTCGTTGCATCCGGTCTCGTCATAACTTCCGGTTTCTCTTCTTCTCCTTTCTATCGGAAACACAGACCAGCAAGCGACATTATATTTATACCAGAAATTCCTGCTGTCAGTTCACTGGTCATTGGGTCTGCTGTTATGCGCATTTTGAACACTGCAATTAATGATTTCCTGCGTATTCATTTTAACATAGGGGCCTAAGCCTATCTTCGGGACAGTGCATCAATAAATTGATATAAGAAGTACAGTAGGATTGGCTTACAGTAGTCTGAGTTTTTATTCACTTGCTCTATATTACGAGCAAGGAGTTTCGGATGTGAAGGAGAATTTCAAGAAGTATGATGTGGAAAGAGATTGGTCGTATACTGAGAGGACACTCCCTCTTAGTTAGATAATCGATGTGTAGGGAATTGAAACATGACGACGATGTAGGAGGAAGTGACCTATAATCGTGGAAGGTTAGGTTTTTGTAAGAACTAGAAGGCAGACCAACCGAAGATCAGCATTATCTAATCATCGGAACTCTCTGCAACAGACATCGTGATGCAGTCAAGAGTCGACGAGATTACAAATGCTAGACCGGTTCTTAAGACACCTAGATGCATATTGTCATCTCTACGCTACAGATGACAGGGCAGATATCTTGTAGTGGACTGAGCATGGATAAGCACCACATCCATTCCGAGTCATAATCGACACGCTGGAATGATTTTGTGTTTGACGAATGCGCCCAGCCAATGGAAATCGCCCATCTGTATAGATACAGTTTACGCCGACTAAAAACGGGACGTGCTGCATGGCTAGGCACCGGAAGCAAAACAAATACACCACATACATATATATGCATATATATGTATATATATATGCCTGTAGTTTAAACCATTCATCATTCTATGCTACACACAGTTTATACATATATAGGGCCTACGCAAAGTATTCACACACACGCACAGTGTCACACACACGCACGCATATGAGTCTGGTTTCACACGTGTAAGACCAGATAGAAATAGTCTTTTAGAGCATAATTTATAAATACCACTCGAGCAGCGTGACCGTCGTTTGAGGTTGCATCTCTTGACAGTTTAAAGCACCGTGGCTTGTCTGGATTCCACATTATAGCAAATTGCTTAACGCAGGCTGAATGGGTGGATTACAACCTAATACAAGACTGAGTGGCAGATCAGTCTATTACCTAAGTATAGGCTATAGAAAACGGATTATTTAGACCCCTTACAGTTTACAAATTCAGAACCCCTAAACCGATTGCCTGTAGATTTAATCTGAATTTGGTAGCTATCAGCATTGACAAATATATAAGTTTAACATGAGATAGGCTTAAATATAAAGGCGAAGCAAAAAGGGTTTACAGTCTCAATAAGGCCTACTACAAGATTCATAAAGTGGGGAATGTTAAGCGCCAATTTCCAAGTCATTCTGCTGGTTCAGACAACCAGAAGCCCTAATACTTAAGGTTTTGAAAGTAGCTGCCCTTAACATGCTTGACCTACAAAGTATAGCTTACACCGTTAACCTGGAGATCAGGGATAGATACATGCACAGAATCTGATGTTCCATAGAACAATAGCTTTGGTAATTTCTGTCACCAAACAGAATCTAGAAGAATGGAATTAGGAGAACGAGCAAAAATGAAGCCCAGAAATTGACCAATTGTCATCCATTGCATTCTCCCCTTCAATCCTGGATCCAGACTTGACGGTGGAACTGGCCAAAAACTTGGATCTTCTGGAATTGATTTGATATAGCACCGTTGGTTTCTCTAATGCACCTTCTGTTTGGCGATGATAAATATTATTCAAGAGATTCGCCTTTACACTTACACGTACGCTTGTATTCACGTGCTGATGTCGTATTTTGCTTTAGCCATAGAAGGACCCTCCAATCAATCACCGCATTTTCTGACAGGAGCACAATAAATGAGCGATTGACTGACCTTAGATGACATACCTCGTGAGATCCAGTTTCTGAATGTACTTATTCCTAACGCGTCTGTAGCGTAAGCTGCGTTCTGCGGCCGAGAGACACACGAGAGACACACGAGAGACACACGAGAGACACACGAGAGACACACGAGAGACACACGAGAGACACATGAGAGACACACGAGAGACACACGAGAGACACACACGAGGGACACACGACGGAGGCGAGTGAGGAGGGGCGATTGAGAGGATGTCGTTTGCCCCCTCATGCACTTCCTCCTACATGAACATCCATCCACTACTGCAGTGGTGATTCTGTGGCCGTTGGCCTCTGACCCCGTTGGCATCAGCCGCCAACCGATGCCAGCCGATGAAACCCTATACTGAAGCACGTCCTATCCGCCAATGCAACATCAGCATCAGATCAGTAACAGCGTGCAGCACCAGCATCAACCTCTACAGCCGCCTCCCTCATCAGCAACAGCAACCAGCGCATCTACATCCGCTCCCTGGACGATGTTTATCCGCCAGAGCAGCATCCACCGGCCGAATTTCAGGAAGAGGCCGACCTTGGGTTGTCTCTGCCTTCGGTCGCCTCCCTCCGACGCTATTCTGCCTACGAAGCCATAAACGACGAAGACCAGGGAGAAGAAGACCAGCGGGCGGACGGACAGACGGATGGACAGACGGACAGACGGACGGACGGATAGACAGACAGACGGAGGGACAGACGGACGGAGGGAGGGACAGACGGACGGAGGGACAGACGGACGGAGGGAGAGACGGACGAATGGACCGCTGAATAGATGGGCAACGTCGGACGCATTGCAATCCGTCGAACGAAGGAACGGAAGACAGATGAGAATCGACGACCGTCCTAGAATCCACTGTTATGGTCTCCGCCTGGCAGCGTATAATAGGAGGAACTCTTCTCCTCATCCTCCGCTCTCCTTTTCCGCCTTCTCATCCACTTCTTTCCGCAGCCCATTCATCTTCTTTTTTACGATGTATACACTCTTCTTTTTATTTCTACTCCCTTTCTCTTATCTTTTCTTTCCCCTCATTCTCCGTCTTCTCTTTATTCTTTTCCTACTCCTCTTCTCTCTTTCTCTCTCTCTCTCTTTTTGTTCTCTCCTCGCCATTCCCAATTGGCCTATTCCTTTTCGTTGTTATCGCACGCTCGCTGCTTCTTGTTCCCGTTCTTTAGCTCGTTCCATTCGTCCTTTGCCGTCCTCTTCCTATTGACCTGTCACCGTAGGACGACGTTTAGATTGCTTTGTCGTGCGACTGAAGGTTCGAAGGATGAACATTCATTGCTTCGCGTCTGCTTTATGTGACTCCGTTTAAAGATAGGACCATGTTTCAATTGAAGCAACCACTTTCTCCACCCGCCTTCTCCTCCTCCTCCTCCTCCTCCTCCTCCTCCTCCTACTCCTCCTCCTCCTTCTCCTCCTCTGCTCTCCTCTTTGCCACTTCTTCTCTCGCTCATTCACGAGTCTCTTCGCACGACTGTCAGTCTTCTCGGTCAGTTTCTTCGGTAACTTTGATTGGACCAGTCCAGTGTAATTTGAATGGACGGCTTTTACTGGTCCACGCAGTGCAAGGTAATTCCCTCTCGCACCTGCTCTCCTTTATTCTCATCTGCTCTCTCTCTCTCTCTCTCTCTCTCTCTCTCTCTCTCTCTCTCTCTCTCTCTCTCTCTCTCTCTCTCTCTCTCTCTCTCTCTCTCTCTCTCTCTCTCTCTCTCTCTCTATTGCTGTCTGTCTGTCTGTCTGTCTGTCTGTCTGTCTGTCTGTCTGTCTGTCTCTCTCTCTCTCTCAGTTACCAGTTCCTTAGTCCATTTGGCCTATTAATCAACCTGTTTCAACTTTCGGGATTTGAACACAGGACACTGTCTTCTATACTAGATGTAGTCTATTATACTTAGAGACGTAACTACTGACAACTCGTTCATTGTTAGGGCACTCCATAGGTATAATCTTCCCAGAGATCGCAGTCTCCGCGTTGCTTCATGTATGTAAGAAATTGGTACCCCCACCTTTTAGAGCAAAGTTACGCCTCTGGGGCACTCAGCACCTGCGATGGTCATTCTTTCAGAGTAGCTCTCTCATAATTCCTTGAAATGTCGACGACTTCCGTATTGTCAATATAGATACCCTTCGAACCGTCGACTCTCCAGATTTGCAGCGTAGAGCTAGTTCGAGATAAGACGCTGTCTTCTGGTTCGCTGCGTGTATTTGATAAACAACCAGTTCACTGACAACAGTGCTTTAGAGCTCGACATAAACATCTCTACACGTACGAAACTATCAACGGCATTTAAACTCAAACAATCAACCAAACATTTTCACGCTTGCTTAACAATTCATTTGGGACATCCTTTTATAGACTCATTTCGACAGAGACATCAAACCAGTTCAGACTGGTCTAAACGAGTTCGTGTCTCATCATTTCGCCAGAGTGTCGTATCCCGCACCAGCGTCCCCTTCATAAATTGCACGCTTGCCGGCATCCTATCATCTCCGCGTTCGATGCGTGAAAGGCAGACACGTCCAACAAACCGAGGCCGTGATCACTGCGTGCCATCTAGGCGGGCCAGAACGGGGGGCCAGATGGCACGGGCTTGTGATTTTCAGGGGCCTACTCTCCCTCACAGAGAGTCAAAGGGAAAGGGGATCCTTTAGTATAAAGATTAATGCAGATAAACTATATAGATAAATCATAAAGAATATTATTGAATTAGCACTGTGATGAATTTGCCTAAAGAAAAGCCCTTAAAGCGTTTCTGAATGTGAAGAAGTGAAGACCATTTCTGATCCGATGATCTGATCAAATCGTTGTAGTTCTTTCATTCTGCTCTGTTACTGGTAAATTGTAATTACATCACATACATATACGCTAATGTAAAGTACATGTATTGTATATACAGAAATCATATCATCATATGTAGTTAGCACTAATTGATTACCAAAATACTTAATGAGCAGTTGGAAATCAATGGGCCTACATTTGTCATCTGGTCTGGGCCTATTACCATCTTTGCACGGGCCTGCACCTAGGCGCCCCAGTGTCTGGATCCGCGTCATCAACGCGCGCACAAAGAAATAAACAACTTGATGACGTTATAGAATTTTTCAATAAGAACGCGCGTTTTAAAATTTCTGACTTATCAGCATGATGTTACGTTCACAGTAAAATTTAAAGAGTGCGCTGCGGGAATCTCCATCTTAGGCAGATTAAAATAGAACTCGAGCCGATGCTTCGTGCCCAAATTTCTCACACAGATTAGGAACAAGTAAATTCAGTGTGGACATGTTTGTTTGACGAATGATGAGGTTGCTCTTGAGTGCTTCTGAGACGCTCTACACTCTACAGGAAAGAGCCAGATAAATTCTGTCTTCTTCTCGATGTTCTGGCCGAAGTCAGGTCCAAGAATCCAACGCCGCCACTCTTGATTCTCCATTTTGTGTCCCTGAATTAACTTCTTCGTAGCTCAGTCAGATGCCTCCATCCATCATCCATCCAGTCCAACAGCAACGCCATCTCGCGCTGCTTAATGAACTCGGTACATCATATAAGAAACGATATTATATTGTATAAATGATGTATTGGCACGCTATAGGAAAAACGTTGGTTGCCGGAATCACATATCACAAAGATTAGAAAACCAGTAAAACAGTTTGTTAGGCTGATACACACACGATCACCTTACATTACCATACAAAATTAGACAGCAATCCAGCAATGAGTCTATACATCTATGCCTAGCCGATCAAGAGTCGCTCCGTTTTCTATACTGCTAAAACAATTAAGCGACTCAGAGGCAGTTCCAGCATGAACGTTACGAGGACAAGTTTAAACAGAGCTCTGAAAACCGGCACACGCCGTGCGCTAGAACAGGAAACTCCGGTTAAATTCCGGATTTGTGTTAATTAGGCTATAGACTAAATGAACCCGTGAATAGGCGCTACAAAAGCGCTTTTGTCTTCCAGCTTCTTCGTCGTTCTGTTCTTAGACAGGTCCAAGAAACAAACTACGCCATTCTTCTCTATTCTGCGCCTTTTTCATAATTTATTTATATCCTTGTCTGTTTCTTAGATCCATCATCGAGTCCAAAACCTAACTGACCGGTTTGGATCTTGACTTAGAACCGATTTCACTCCCCGCCTAAAGATCATGATTTGACTAAGCGCCTGTGAATAAGCTGGTTCCCGCGACTTAGTTTCTTGGGACGCCCTAGAAATTCGAGAATACGATTACGATTACGAAAGTAACAAAGGGAAAGACAGAGTGAGACTTACAGGTATACGCACTGGCAGCCAGACAGGCGAGCAGAAGAACTCATCGTGTTGCAAATACGGTGGAGTGAAAGGAGGAGCGAAGGTCGTTTTTGTAAGAAACGTCGATTCAAAAGGGACCAATAAAGGACGGAAGGAGGAGTGAGAGCCAGTGAAGGAGGAATGACTTGGAGCGACGTACGCTGTGTCAGGCAGAGACGCGGAGATTAAATAGCCATTACCCGGATGGTCCTTATAATTGCCTCCTTCTGTCCTTCCGACTCCACTCTCTCAGATCCCCGGATGGCTGTACATCCACTCTCCTCTCCTCCTCTTCCACTCACCTCGTCCATCGGCGACGGAGAATGACGGACTTAGCCATATTAACGTCTTGCGGAATCTCCACCAACTGCAGCATCCTGCAGCATCAGAATCAACAAGAGCAACCGGATCACCCAGCGCTTAACGTAGCGCATCCTTGACAACAATAAGGCAAATCCCACGGTCATAAGCAGCCGATTCACCTAACCCTCCACGTCCCTCTTCCACCCTTTCCATCGTTCAAACAGCCTCTCACTACTCTGTACACAACGCCTCTCTCACTTCAACTGAAATATCATCCTCCAGCGCATTTTCTCAACTCCAAATACCAGTAGGCCCATGTCATCGAAAAAAAAACATAACAGACAATCTGTATCTTGGCGCTCTACAATGATGCATTTATGTCAGTTGTGTTCAGACATGCCAAGTCCGCAGTCTATGATTCATCGCTATTGCACAAGCGCGCGTTTTTCAAAACGTTTCGCTACTGTACAAGCGTGAGGTTCCTACGAAAAAGCACTGACTAATCAAAATGCAGACACGAGCGCCAAAACACGTGACCAAATGAACCCCACACGACGTCACAACACACCCATCACGCGTCTGATGTGTGATCGTTAGATGTATCCAGCAAACTGAGATACGTGATTACTGCGTTTGAGCTAGGCGTACCCTATAACTACAAGCGCGTAATCAATGAATACGCAAAAAAGTAAACAACCCATGCAATGACGTTATAGAATTTTTCTAAGCAATTGCAAGATTAAAATTTTTGACTAATCAGCATGAAATTACGTACACTACATCATAACATATAGAGTTGCAATGGTCGAGTCTCGTCAGAACAAGGTTGTGTTTAACTCCGAGTTTGAGCGTTGCTGAATCCAACGTAGAGTAAAACTTAGATGAAACAATTGAGCAGTTCGGCAAGTTGCAGCAATTTGGGGTTAAAAGCATCAAGCATGACTCTAAGATCCCAAACAGTAGATGAATGGGAATGTAAAGAGGATGATGCAGAGAGTGGAAGTTCAGTCACTAGAGGAGCTTAGAGGTACGGTCATACTAGATGAGGTCGGATTTTCAGATAAATTTTGAGGCGCATAGACAAAATCCACACCACGATATCATCTATTCAAGCACAAATTTAGTCTCTTGGAAGCACCTGCCGCCTCATTTAGCCGAAGATGTACAAATAATTATTGCACATTGTACAGCATATCCTTACATAACTGTAACTGTAGGCTTCTGCACTGCGTTTTTTTTTTGTATCGATTGGTTGTTCATAACTTTTGTGGGTTCGTGTCAGCACAGATTCTTTTATCCTATTCTGAGTAGTGCACTCTCGAAGTCTAAGTACGCCTAACACTGCAGGTTGATAGCCCTTGGAACTAGTATATAGCCTAAAGATTAATAGGACAGTACGTAGTAAGCTACAGATAAGCAAAATCATGTGCATTTTTTCGGAATCTATCAGTGTTGTTGTAGGCCTATACATCACTTTCATTGACACATAAAAATAAAAATAAATATATGTAAACTTCCTAAAAACTGCTTCAAAATAGCGCAGCCTATCACGTCACGAATTGATCACCATAATTACATGAGACCGATGCTTTGGCCTGTGTTATCTTATCAGTCGACCACTCGACAAAGGTTAAGGTACAGTTTATGATAACGTTGAGAGGCGCAGTATGGCGAAGGCTTAGCCAGACGACACAGAGTTAACGTGTACGCCTGAAGGGAGCACTGACAGATAATCACTTTTGAAGAATAACGCAGGTGAGCATGATTTACCTCTACCTATTTGCTAGTGTTCATTATCAAGTTATGAAGGAAAACTTTAAGGTAATCGTTTAGGACTACAGGTTAGGTTACTCAGGTACAAAGCATGGAAACAATTAGAGTTCGTTAACAATATGATTATGAAGAAAGCCAATGTACAGAATCATCCGAGAAGAATATAAACAAATCGAGGACGTGCATGTACTTGGACTGATAAGAATGTTACTCAGGATGAGACACTGATAAGTACAACAAAGATGAGTTAAATTAATTGAGATCTATTGATTATTTCGTATACCAAAGAACACCAGGTCTACTTTATGGAAGAGCTGAGGAATGGAGGACTACAGGGAGGTTGAGACCGATGCTGCTGAACTAAACACTGACCCGAGGACAGGGTTGGACTACAAAGAATTAGTTAACTCGACACAATAGTAGATAAGAATCTATAGGTATAGACATGTGGGTATAGGGTCTACACATGACCACGGAGGCTGTCTCCAGTTGGTCATAACAAATATAACACATCCGATGTAATAGACGCTACACTGGCTTCCTGTTACCGAGCAAATTTCTTTTAAGATCATCTTGCTGGCACATGCCTCAATTGTCGGCTCTGCCCAGGCATACTTCCTGGAGTTCTGTGTTCTAGTCTCAAGTCAAACTGGTCAGCAATCCTTTCGCTCTTCTGCCGGTGGAGAAATGCAGGTGCCGTGCTTTCGCATTTCGACTGAGCCCATCATGTCTTCTAATGTTTTGAACCTGAAACAGACTTTTTGCATTTTCGTCCTGCTGCATTTGGTTCTTTGCAGCAAATATTTTCAAATTGTTTTAAGACTCACTTCTTTATATTAGTTAGACAACTATGATGAGTTCAGCGCTTCTGTGGGACACTTAGACGCAATGTTTAAGTGTCTTGATAAATACATACATAGATTTGTGGTAAATCTTTCTGGTACTATGAAACCACCCCAAAGTGCATTCTTGTGCATTGAACAGAACCTCTTGTACAGTTTGCGACTGAAAACGTATATTGCTGCACAATAAACAGCTCAGAAAACGCAAGTGGAACTTTGGAAGTCGGTACTATCAACTCGGCTTTAGTAGATAAATTGTGTGCGGAGAGAAGCTTTAAACTGTTTAGGCACTCTTGAAAAGGCGCCAAATAAATATGTGACTGCAATTAACATGGGCGGCGATCTAGGGGGGGACGGAGGGGACATGTCCCCCCACCTTTAAGAGTGGGGGGACACTCCATACATTTGTCCCCCCACATTTTGAAGAAACACCCAAAAAGGCGGATAAATGTAATTGCGCGTGAGGGTTTTTGCATCGTTTTTGACCAGACGAGGTAAAAATAAAAATTTTTAGGCAGAAGTGTCCCCCCCAAAAAATTATGAGAAAGAAGAAGGAATTAGTAAAAAAAAGTCAAAAAAGTTACATTTTTTAGACGAATGCCTGAAAAGAAAAGGGTAATGACAGGGAAAAGGTGTAAAGGTGTAAAAAGTGGCGAATGATTAAAAAAAAGTCATCAACTTCTTTGGAGATGAATTACTAGAAAAGTCCTAAACTTTTGTGGAGATGAATTCCTAAAAAGTAACAAAATTTTTTGGGACATGGAATTCTTGAAAAAAGGTCATCGACCAGACCATGGCCGACTTTGTCCCCCCCCCCACCTCTCAGACAAGATCGCCGCCACTGGCAATTAGGCATAGGCCTACAATAATTGCGATCATATTTATGGTCTAAGGATTGGCGTTTCTTTGGACGCTGTACGAAACCTAACTGATCGATTACACTTGTAATGATGCCTCATGCTTATTTTGTGCAGCTTACAACTAGGTTTTTTTTATTTTGACCAATACGCTCAAAAGTATGCACCTGTCTAAAAGCATACATGCCTATATATAGTAGTCACGTGTGACGTACAAGCTTATGCTTATGCTTATATCGTGGCAGAGTACTGAAGGAAACAGACATTGGCAGCAAAAGATGGCATCCTCATCAACAGTGGCTCCTGCTGATGAGGAAGATGAAACGGCAAAGCAGCTGAGAAACGATCTACCGCCTCCTTATTCCCCTGGAAACTACGGCAAGATTTCTTTATATTTTTTCTGTCTATGAATTCTTCATACTAAGCAGTATTTACTTTAATTTAATGCCAAACTCTGAAACTTCTCAACGCCACACAAAGCTGCGTCAGCTTATTCGCCCGAGTTTGACTCAGAGATTAGATTGTTGGTCATTTTGACACTACCATGTCAAAGATGAGAAAGATGAAGCCAGGAAGACCAGTCAGATAGGTCGAAAATGTTTCAAGTGTCAGGCGGGCCTATGTTCACAGAATTTTGAGAGGCTGTGATCAGGATAAGTATGACGGATCAACGTCACACAGTTCCGTTCCTATTGTTGAATTTAGACCTTTAGCTAGGCCTACATGCGAAGGCAAAGGACGAGATGGGTGGAAGATATGATATATCTGTCGAAAGTCACTCTTCTAATCCATTCTTAGTCATTATCTTCGTTTTACTGCAACTCTGAATACAACTATTTAGTTAGCGATTACGATTATGTTCTGATTGCAATGTAGATCCAAATCAGATGACGACGTATGGCACGAATTTCGTTCCGAGCGGAGGCGGCCCAGGTGAATCCTATCCTATGTATACCCACTCAGGTCCAATGACTCAACCAGCCTCCATAGTCGTAACCGCTCAGCCAATTCCATCCACCATCCAGTATGGATTCGGTGATACACCAGTCGCCCTTGTTTGTCCCTACTGCAACCGTTCCGTCATTACGATGCTACGCTACGAGACTGGAGCCATGACGTGGACCATCTTCGCCTGCCTTATGCTCTGTCTGTAAGTACCCAATACAAGCGCCTAATCTGGTTAAATTAAGCACGTTACCAACTTACTGGATCCCTCAAAGCCTGTATATCTTAGTGTTTCAATGTATGTTTCCATGTTGGACACCCCAGTGGCACGCAGCGTGCATTTCTCACTGTGCTAATGTGTGTTTCCATGCTGGACTCCCACAAGGCCTGAATATCCCAGTGTTTAAATGTATGCTTCCATGTTTTGTTCGACTCGCACGGAGCCTGTATTTCTCAGTGTGCTAATGTGTGCTTCGATGCTGTACTTCCTCAGAGCGTGTTTATCTCTGTTTTGATATCTGATATATATCCTATTCTAACCTGATCTGATCCAAAGCGACATTACCTGACCTCACATAACATAACCTAAGCTATTCTAAGTAGATCGCATTGTAGATCAGTCGATCGATCGATCGGTATGTTGTGATGCGTTTCTTTCGATCTGTTGTTAATCGATGAGTATTCTGTCGCGCATCCGATCGTCTGAAGTCTCACACGCTTTTATATTGGACTTCATACCATCACAAACTCCAGTAAATGGAGAACATTAAAGCTAAGCGATCCAACCAGCTTCTATTCGCAAATATGTCTAAAAATTAAGATTTTCGATTGACATGCAACGGTTTCTTCTCTTAATTAATAGAAAATGGACTTTTCGACTTCGCAACGTTGCCATGGTGACGAATTTTACTATTTTTTCCTGATTATCCCAGACCAGTAGATTTGCGACGTCACAACTTAGTCAGCGTCATCAAAATGTTTCAGAAGGATCTTAAACAGATTAATTAAAATGAAACTGAAACAGAAAACTGTTTGATGTTCAAGTGAATTGAAGTCGTCCCCGAACAAGAAGCCAGTGCAACATATTTCTGGCATATAGTCAGATATCTGTCTATATATATATTGGCAGTCTCGGGACATTATTTTCAGGGCCTGTTTTTGTCCCCATCATTTTCATTTTCATTTTCTTTTTCTTTTTTGGTGCCATCTTGCCATTTTCGTGTAACAAATAGGCAGCCCTAATTAAGCGGGACCTATGTCCCTTTTGGGCTTTCCCTATTGTATCCCGAAAGTTTTTACATTCCGATTGGCGCCTATTGTACTTTTATATTGAATTCGGATCAATAAAGTTGAATTGAATTGAATTGAATTGAATATGTATTCTGAACTTTGGTTTATTGTCAATCGATCGATCCATCCATCTAAACATCCATCCATCCATCCATACATACATCCACCCATACATACATACATACGTATACATACATCCACACATCCATACACCCAGTGCTATCAATCAATTCGTACGTCCATCTACCCTTAATAAGCCTATCTTAATTTCATGAATTTTCAAAGTAGGCTAACAGGGCCTACTTGAAGATGCCTCTCTTCAGTGCATGCAGGTTCTGCTTCAACGGTCTGGCCATAAAACCGGATAAGCCCGAGGCAATCATGCTTGGCTCACGACAATTCCTGCGCTCCTTCCTTTCTTATTCAAGCACAGACCTTGCTGTTACTGTTGTTCCGCAATCAAAAACTGTCAAAACATTTTGGGTGACTCCGAACATTGATCTCAGATTTCAACTCCTCATTACAGGGGTGGGGGGGGGTTAAGAGTAATGGATAACACACTGGCGTGAAGTGCAGAAGGTACCAAGATCGAATCCCGTAGCCCTTCATAAGGTTTACTCAGCCTTCTACTCGCAAGATGGCGGCGTTAGTTAAGTGAGTGTTAGGCCGTGATTGGCGCCCTGCGTGGCTGACGTTAAAAACAGTTGTATTCGACTCCTGTAAAACTGTTATGTGCTTCTACTGTATACATGTATGTAAGGCGCCCTGTGTGGCTGCCCTTTCTACTATATGTATGTTCACTGTACAGCGCAGTGCGGTTAGCAGGCGCTTAATTAAAGAAAAGATATTATTATTATTATTATTATTATTATTATTATTATTATTATTATTATTATTATTATTATTATTATTATTATTATTATTATTATTATTATTATTATTATTATTATTATTATTATTATTATTATTATTATTATTACAAACCTTTGCAAATCTTGTTTCTGTCATATCAAGGCATTACGTCACATAAGGTCTGCTCTTATAAAAGGAAAGCTTTACACGCATGAGCTATAATCTGTTCACTTCGGCCAGCGTTTGTGATGTGTAGACTACTAGCTCCTAAATAAATACATATATTTTGCGTTAATTGTCATTACGCTTCTTCTGGTATTACTACAGATGTTGCTTGCATCATTAGGCCTACTATTAACGTAACACTCTGATTTCTTGTTCATAACAGATGCTGGTTGTGTGCCTGGATACCGTTTGTTTCAAACGGGTGCAAAGACGTCGCCCACGTTTGTCCCAGTTGCTCAAAGCTTCTTGGAATCTACAAGAGATTCTGACGACGTTTAAACTAGACCTATATATGCAAATAACAAACCGAATTCTACCTGACATTTCCATTCAAAATCAGCCGCAAAATGTTATGTCAATGTTTTGTTTTCCTTACTTTTAATGTTTTTGAAACATATTCTGTCCCTAGAATTGAACTTTGCAAAATTATTAACATCAGATAATGAAGTAATCAGATATGTATAATTATCGCGCTATTTTATGCATTCACCTCAGAGGTGTGAGTCGGTGAAATGTAACGACGATATAATAGCATTCGCTAGGCCTACTGCGCCTCATTTAGCCCGCCAATTTTTATTACGTCACAATCGGTTGCGAAGGATAGCTACGAGCGTCTCGTCTTCAAAGACACGCCGCCGAATAGTACACAGCAATACGTTGACGACGACGAACACAGATACGCACCCGGACAGCACACGGACTTCAAACGAAAGCCTCTGTCGCCGGCTGGGAAGAAGCTAACAATACAGCGACACATTCGCGCACATAGAGATAAACGGACAGCAGAGAGTCTAGCCGATTTCAAAAGAGACGAGGCTAAGCCGTGTCCGCGGTGACCCGGCCTATGAGGTAACATTAACGAGCTAAAACGAACTTTATGTCGACTGACTAAAAGAAATCGGATTACACTCAAATTCTGCACCGAAACGGTCGCCAAAGAGGAAATCCCTTTACGTAGAATCACATCGTCGCTTAGCGATCTTTACTTCTGTAGTAGTAATTCGGGAAAACCTAGGTCTAGAGTTGTAAATAAAAGACTCCTTATTCGAAATCTGCAGAAGGCTGTAATCTAGAAGAGCTAAGATTAATTAGTGTAAGATTGTACCTTTCATTTTGATTAAGAATAAATTGATAAAACCTGTGCAACTTGATAAATATGGATTCACGTGAAACAGACAGAGGAAGATCTGTACCGCGCCTGTCTAGCTCTGGATCAGTGGTAAAGCAAGTTTTGAGACGACTAAATGTTGTCCAAGAGAAAGTTTTAAAGCCCCTCTCCCGTTTGTGGCTAAAACACCTTCTCCTGTTGATCAACTCGTTTTGGAGTCAAACACGAAACCTGGTTCCAGCTTTGCTGAGGCAGCTGCCCATTCGGTAGCCGTGGCTGTCCACTCAACCATCAGCCTGGGTACACCCGATGGGTAGACCTACTAGAGAAACCCCGGAAAACCCGTCTAATAGGGAAGGATTTCGAAGGAGAGAACGCCTTCTTGATAAGCCCAGAATAGACCATAGAAATCCTGGTAGTAATGCTAGATGGCAATTCCCAACTGTTTTGGATCTTAGCCTGGGAAAAGATAGTGATAATTCCGACTAGCCTATGGTCAGGACTCCACAACGATGCGTACGGCATTCGAGCGATGATGTGACGAGGGAGACGTCGACGGAGCCGACGATGCAGAACGCGACAGAAAAGAAACGTTTTCAATCAGCCCAGTCATATGCATGCTTTCATTGCTTAAATGCCATTTAGGTCCAGACTTAACACTCCCATGCTTCAACTGTTGCTTCTCCACTCTAACCTGACACCTGGCCGTCCTGTGTTAGGTTGGTCCGCGAAGGACAGAATGAGGCAGAACACTTATTTTCGTTAATGACTTTTATTGTTCACGACATATGTGACTGAACGGCTTTAAAGTTTCATGAATTCTCTTTATCGGTCCATTCCAAATGGACCATTTGAAATGTTCGCTGCATCGAAATCGAAACCTGAATAAAAGGACGGATGGACGAAGAGAGTAAGTGTACGTAGCTAGAACAGAAAGGTTCATTACCTCAGATAGATACAGATACACAGAGACAGGCAGACAGACAGACTGAAATGCACAACGACGCACGGAAATACACAAGGATGCGTATATATTATAGTAGTAATGATAGTAGGTTGATGATCATGGTGATGATTACAACAACAACAACAACAACAACAATCATAATAATAATGAGAAGAAAAAGAAGAAGAATGACGATGATGATGATTATGATTATTATTATTATTATTATTATTATTATTATTATTATTATTATTATTATTATTATTATTATTATGATGATCATGATGATGATGATGACACTGAGCCTGTTTTATGGACCATAGTGTTGTTTTGCCCAACTCAATTTGTTTCTGCAATTGGCGTGTCTCTTTTCGAGATTTGGGGCTCACAATCGAACGATTAACCAATATTAGTGTAATGTAAGTATACTTTGTTAGTTACAGCTGAGTAGCTTTATCATTCGCCATAATTTGATGTAAGGAAACTCAGAATTAATAATACTATCGTCCGGGAAATCAGATCAAACACGTAAAAGCTTTGCAACTTGGTTAAGGAAAACAAGCCACTTTGTAACTGTAATCTGAACATTTATTAATAAATGCCAAGTTCACGAAGGCCAACGGACAGTTAACACAAGCATATTTAGATTTAGGATAGGGCCTAGTAAATAATTCTTTGACGATGCAAGACTCACTATTACATATAACGGTGACATCGTAACCTCAAAACTTCACGTCGGTAGGGGTAAAACCGGGTATACTCGTACTAGTTGTACCACTACCCATACCCGACCTGACCCGTGAAATACGTACTAGACCCGTACCCGATCCGCGAGTACGAGTCGGGTAGGGTAAACCGGCGGGTACACATCGTTTGGGATCATAGTAAAAGTGGCCCATATAGAAAAAATAGCGGAGAGCAGAGAGAAGCAGAAAGGTGAAGACAAAGAGTAACATATGGCAGTAATATCACTAACTCCGACAACAACAAGAGGGAGACTTATCGTCAAAGTGAAGATGATAGATGTGACAGAAAGAAGGAGTAGGGATATGCCGAACACGGTATGTCCCACAGTAGCCGACTGGTTAGAACGCTCGCCTTGTAACGCATACTGTAACCCGTTCCAAGACATTTACTGTTTAGGGAGCAAGTCCTTTACTCATACTTACTCAGCGCCATCGTTTGATGCTTTGCAATTGGATTGGGGCACTAAATTTTCTACACAAATGCATACTTAAAATTTTCCCACTAAACAGCGTGATATTACGTACACATTAGTCCCCGGCGCCGCCGTCATTGACCGCCGCTAAGCTATCGACTGCTAGCGACTTCGTTCAGTTAATATTTTGTTTAAATCAAGTTTCGATTTGATGAAGACATCAGCAGCAAGACATGAGCAACACACAATAAAATACAATACAATACACGTTTGTTGAGGAAAACAAGCTGACATGCCGCAACTTGGTACATTATAAAAGAAAGAGTTTGCTCTCTTAGTAACAGTTCTTATAGAGAATACGAGGGATATGGTTGTTGTTGCCTTTTTGGTAAAGTGAATTCATACATTCTATTACGAAGATGGTGTTGATGATTACGAAGTGGAGGGAATAAGCAGGATGAGATTTGTCAGGGGCTTGGGGGTGTGATTTAGCATTATTTGACTCTGAGTCTCTGACAAAGAGTAGAAATTTCCATGGTGTATCATGTATGCATCTTTGAATTTTCTCAACAAAGCAATTGATTTTGATTCGAGTTTGATTTGTAAAACTGCTAGGGTTGAAATCTGCTGTTTTCAAATTTCTCTGACATCAGTTTGTAAAATGCGGACAAAATATTCAACTCCACATTAATCAAAGTCTAACACCCCAGTCTTTTTCTACAATTTTCACGCTGGGAATAAGCGCCGGAGTACATGATTCTCTTCTCTGCTAGTGTCCGAAAGAGGCAAGTATAAGCACCACCAGTTTCGGCCAACTAGTTGGCCGTAAGATCTGGTACTGCTATAAATTCTCCTCGTTTCATTCGATTTATCAAGCGCTCAATTTCACGAATTCACATTAACATTAATTTTCACAGTCTGTGAAAATCAGTCTCTCCCCGTCAGCATGTTCACACGGAGCGGACCCCATATTCTCATGACCTTTATAGAGCCCACATGGGTTCCATCTAATGCGCGAAGAAATGATGGCATGGTCAGTACAGTATGCGGTAAAATCAGTTATGTCTAATAGACATACCTGATTACCTGAGAGGTCGATAGCAAGTCGCTAAGTCAGTCGATAAGTCTAAACGACTTAGCCAGTCGATAAGCGTGCGACTTAGTAGACTGAGTCGCTAAGTCAGTCGCTAACTCCTTAGCGACTGACTCCGGGCACTACTACACATGCATCATAACATATAGAGTTGCAATAGTCGAGTCTCTTCAGAGTAAGGTTGTGTTTGAGTGTTGTCAGCGATGCGGTAAAGAGAGTAGAGTAAAGCTGTCGGATTCTTCTTAGATGAAACAATTGAGCAAGTTCGGCGAGCTGCAGCAATTTGGGGTTAGAAGAGTGTTGAGTCAAGCATGACTCAAAGATCCAAACAGTAGATGAATGGGAATGTAAAGAGGAGGATGCAGAGAGTGGAAGTTCAGTCACTAGAGGATCTTAGAGGTACGGTCATACTAGATGAGGTCGGATTTTCAGCTACAGTTTGAGGCGCATAGTCAAAATCCACACAACGATATCATCTATTCAAGCACAAATTTAGTCTCTTGGAAGCACCTGCGACTTCATTTAGCCGAAGATGTACATTGTACAGCATATGCTTACATACTTAACTTTACTGCTCTGCGTTTTTCTTTTTTCTTTTTGTATTGAATGGTTGTTGCTTCTACTTATTTGGCGTAACAAAGGTGTTCATAAGTTTGTGGGTCCGGGTTGTCAATATCACCACAGATTCTTTTATCCTACTCTGAGTAGCGCACTCACGAAGCCTTAAGTTCCATTGAAGGTTGGCAGTGTTTAATCTAGACACCTTTTGGGGGGAATACCCACCACCCCAGGATTTATGTTCCCCCCGACCCCAGAGGCCAGAGAGAAATAAAAATATTATATGAACTGTTATATGTTAGATGAAATTCCGAAAAAGAAGACGAATTCCTAAAAAGGTAATTAAATTGAAACGAATTCCTAAAAAAAGGTCATGAACTCTTTCTGAGACGAATTCCTAAAACTTCCTGAAATTTTTGCGACCGCCCTTCGGACGCTCGTTGGTCCCCTACAAACCTTGTCCCCCCCCATTGAAGAGGGGGACTAGATTAAATACTGGCAGGTTGGGTTCTAGGACGATCGCTCATAGGACGATCGCTCATAGGACGGAATCAGTAGCATATATAAAAATTTATAGAGCTGTAGGCTAAGTAATAAGCTACAGATAAGCAAATCATGGGCATTCTTTCATAATCTATCATTGATGCATACATCACAGTCGGTGACCCGTCAAAAGAGCGACCGACAAAAGAGCGCCGACAAAAGAGCGCCGACAAAAGAGCGCCGACAAAAGAGCGCCGACATAAGAGCGCCGGTGTCACGAAATAGAGTATCCCCCATACATGCGTATCCCCCTTAGCGAAATGGAGTATTCGGTTTAGTTTGCATTTTTGGCGGTTTCTAAGTGTATTCAGTCGTACTGTTTGGATTTATTGCACACATAAAATTTTTGAATTGCGTATCTTTAGTTTGTACGTCGACCTGAAATCAATTTACTTTGTTTTTGGTGATTTTGACTGGAATTTCGTCGAGGCTATCGTGATGCGTATGACGAGGGGATAGAATGGTTCATCCCACCGGATACTCTAAACCGGTTTATTCCATCCGGGGGGATACGCTTTAGGGGGGATAGAATATCTCGGGACACCGGCGAAAACTTTATATCGAGGATTCAATACCGAAACTTGTATTAGCATTCAAGCTTGAGCAGGGTCGAGGCCATTATACGGTCGCGATATATAAAATCGCGTACATTTACATTTACATTTAGATATGTAGGGTTCCTGGAAAATAATACAAAATAGCGCAGTATGCCATGTCACGAATTGATCGCCATAAGCAGACCGTAGGGCCTACTAGGTACCGGTACTTTGGTGTAGCGATGTCCAGGTTCCACACAACCTTTTCTTATCAATGTAGGCCTATATAGTTAAAAGATTTGGTTATGTTGCATAGAATAGGTTTGAGGTTATATTGCTGCTTCGAGACTATTA
The DNA here is from genome assembly GCA_963556255.1 of Allolobophora icterica. Lineage (NCBI taxonomy): Eukaryota > Metazoa > Annelida > Clitellata > Crassiclitellata > Lumbricidae > Allolobophora > Allolobophora icterica. The sequence continues at coordinate 31,665,083 of OY744607.1, read as the reverse complement.
TAAAACAAAGTGGATGTACCTGATTGGACGAATTGAAATGTAACGAACTTCCATCAAAGATCGTCTGCTTGGATCGAATGCGAGGCTGCCCGCCAATCGAGTGGAGAAGATTCAGTTATGCGTTTGACGTTGAAGATGTCAGTTACTTTCAAGAACTGTCGCGTTGCAAACTCCTGATCTCGTCGAAATAAGGAATAGTTATTGTCAGTAGACGGTATTAGGCCTATTTGTTGGTAATGTAGAGTGATTATAGTGTCAGACTGAACCAATCTTGGCGAGTTGTAGAGACAATGTTTCTTCGAATAAGAGCATCGAACGAACAGTTGTGGTGCGGCTGATCTGCCATAAGATCAGTCAGACATTCGAACGATTAAAATCTATTTGACTTGAAGTTTAGTATTTATAGCGAAGCGAACGGTTCGTGGTCGACACACTTTGATCGTGTACTGGACGTTTCATTTGGGAAGAATTATGGGACGTTCTTTTGGGAAGAACTACGGGACGTTCTTTGGGAAGAACTACGGGACGTTCTTTTGGGAAGAACTACGGGACGTTCTTTTGGGAAGAACTACGGGACTTTCTTTTGGGAAGAACTATACGTACGCAGTCACGAAAACAGTGGAAGACTGATTCAACGAAGAATTTGGTCAGAAGAAAACACGAGCAAATCGGCAAATCTACATGGAGACGCGAACCGCATAAACACACACCTGGGTCTTTTGAGGCAATTTTCCTGAGTCTATTTCTATGGGAGGTTAGATAAGCACATAAAATATAAATAGGTCTTGTCGAAAGTACAGATGCTAGTTAGGTAATGCTATATTTATTTGTAGATTGGTTGTTTAGCTTGATGACATGACATTTGCTATTTGCATGCATTCTACTGACTGAACTATTTAATTTATTGAAACATATATATAAATGCATAATGGAAGTCTTCTCTTAAGCACAGTCATATCTAATGATTCGGCCTACATCCTACGAACATTGGAGGCAATTGATTTAAATACAAGTGGATCGCGGGTATTAGGCCTACATATGTAATACTAAACTCGCACACCAAAGGGTGGCGTCACAGGCTTCATGGAAAAAAATCCAAAATAGCGCAGACTACCACGAATTGATTGCCCTAAGTATTATATCTACCGGTGCTTTGGCCTGTGTTATCTTATCAGTCGCAACTTGACAAAGATTAGGGTTCACTTTATGATATAGGCCCTAACACTGACATGCTCAGTATGGCCAAGACTGATCACGATAACACAGAGGCTAGGTGTAGCCGATATATAGGCTACGCTTGAATGGAACGCAGTGTCAGATAATCACGATCAAACATAATTATACCATTAATTTGAGACATGTTATAGGGGCTACCAAGAGAATTAGACACACACTTCACAAGAACAACGCAGGTAAGCGTAATTTACTTCTACCTATTTGCTAATGTTCATTATTTAGCGTTGAAAAAAAATTATTAGGTCAAATCGTATAGGAACGACTCAGGTAGACTTATGCAACGCATGGAAACAATTAGAATTCGTTAACAATATGATTATGAAGAAAGTCAATGTACAGAATCAGTCGGGAAGAATATAAACAAATCGATGAACTACATGTACTTGGACTGATACGCAATGTGACTCAGGATGAGACACTGATGAGTATAACAAAGATGAGTTAAATGAATTGAGATCTATTGACTACTTTGTGGCAAAGAACACCAGGTCTACTTTATGGCAGAGCTGAGGGGTGGAGGACTACAGGGAGGTCGAGAACGATGCTACTGAACTAAACACTGGCCCGAGGTCAGGGTTGGACTACAAAGAATTAATTAACTCAACACAATAGCAGAGAAGAATCTACAGGTATAGACATGTGGGTATAGGCTCTACGCCTAATCAAAGCGGCCGTTTCCAGTTGGTCATACAAATATAGGCCTAACACATCAAATGTTGCATAAATATCTACGATAGACCTTACACTGGCTTGCTGTCACCGAGCGAATTTCTTTTAAGATTATCTTGCTGGCACGTGCCTCAATTGTCGGCACTGCCTGGGCATACTTCCTAGAGCCCTGTGTTCCGGTCCCCAGTTTACCCGGTCAGTAATCCTTTTGCTCTGCTGCCGGTGGAGAAATGCAGGTGCCGCGCGCTTCCGCATTTCGACTGAGCCCATCGTGTCTTCTAATGTTTTGGACCATCCTCCTTAAACAGTCTTTGTTGCATTTTCGTCCTTCTGCATTTGGCTCTGTGCAGCAAATATTTTCAAATTTTATTAAAACTCATTCTTTATATATATCAGTTAGATAGCCATGATGAATTCGGTGGTTTTCTGGGACACTTAAATGCACTATATATTGGGTGTCCTGATATAATATTATATATATATACACAAGAATGCGTTAGTTTCATAGTACCGGTACCAGAAAGAATGATCACCAGATATATATATATATATATATATATATATATATATATATATATATATACAAGAATGCGGTCGTTTCATAGTACCAGAAAGAATGATCACAAGATATATATATATATATATATATATATATATATATATATATATATATATATATATATTAGGGTGTCTCTTAAAAATGAAAGTTGAAAATTTCAATCTCTCACCCCTTCAAGTTGTTAGGTTCATGGATAAAAAATTTGGTGGAAATTGGACAATATTTAGAGGTGGCCCTTTGATGTCAAAGTTTTAGCATTGTAGGCCTATTGGTTACAACCATGTATATATATAGTTCTCATTGTTAAAAGAAGGACAGATTGCCTTATTAATTTGCCAATTTCAATCCATTGAAGCAGGGGAGCAGACTTTTAGCTCCTGTTCAATTTGTAAACAAGTTGGAGGCAACAAATTTTTAAATTCAAATTTAAAATGTTTCAAACAAATTTGTTAAATAAATGCACTTTCGCGGCAAGTAAGTGGAAAATTACTGAATTACACCACCTGTGTGATTTGTGGATTAGGGACAAAGCCATTGCTTATTTTGCAATCAGTTACCTTATTCATAGCATTGTCCTACATAAAGTCAACATGGTAAGTAAGTAAGTAAGTATATTCTTTATTAACCAATTGCTAATCGCACTTTGTTGTACAGACATCCCAGTTAAAAAGTATATAACATCCTAACAGTAAATTTTTTACATATCAGGCTGTCAGCTGGGGGAATAATGCAGTCATGGGCACGGGGACAGAGGTAGTAGGTAGCTTTGGTTGGAGGTAGTAGTAGTTGGTGCAGGACATGGCCCGGTTACATCAGGACAGCCCCAAAGAGGCGAGCATCAACCCGAGATGATATTCTTAACTTTGCTCAAGTAAACTTGGAAGTAAAGCAACCACGAGATGACTATATATCATGAACTGGAATTCCTGCACGAGGTGTTCTTTACCAGGTGCCAGGCGCTATGCATCATGCAAATTAGATGGTCAAGGTTATGACATGCAATTAAGATCTGGCTCTTTCATGACCAGTTCCAGATGACTGCTTCAGAGAAGAGAGGAATTCGTGATCTGGCAACTTTTGCAGTTATCATTCACCTCTAGGCCTGGATTACTGCCCCAATCGGAGTTGAAGTACCTCTGAGCAACTTCCAATTAATGGTTGAACTCTAAAAATACTCACATGAAGCCATTTCCAGTACAACAAGGAAAGAACTTGGACTTCATCTATGGTACCTTTCTGAGGAGCTGTTCGGACTGACTCTTTTTGATTCAAGAGTGTCTGTGGAGATGAAGAGACTAATGTTAGCCACTATGGAAGATCCAGCCCCGGATCATCCACCAAAGCGACCAAAAGTGCACCGTGACCCTGGAGCAGTTCTGCATGATAAACATAAAACGACTCTTTTCCATGCTTGGCCTTCCTCAGACTTTCCTTGCACTGGGCCCGTCTGAATAGGATGAAGAGGAAACGAAATATTTCATAGGCTCTGCACATCATCAACGGGTTGGCAGTCGTCAATGACCGAGTGAGGCATGACCCTCATTCAGGAACGAATGAGAGTATGTTTCTGGACATTAGATATTAATTTTAACATAAATATACACGTAGAAAGTAGAAATTCTGTTTCATAAACAATACAAATTGATTAACTAGTACTACAAATGACGATTAATTATTATCCAACATTACATTTCCCATTGTACGAAGTATCATTAATTTCCTAAACTTCAAAGCTCGAGGGCCACCTCTAAATAATATTATTATCCAATTTTAATGAAATTGTTTGTAGAATTTTATTTCTATGAACCTAACAACTTGGGAGGGTGAGCAGGATAAAAATTTAAAAAATTTTTTTGCACTATGCTAAGAGACACCCTAATATATATATATATATATATATATATATATATATATATATATATATATATATATATATATATATATATATATATATATATATATATATATATATATATATATATATATATATATATATATATATATATATACATCATAATGATTTAAAGGCCACCTGGAAATTGCTCAGAGCTGCCATGCAAATAGAAGATAAAAAAATCAACCAAATTTCCTTGAAAATAAATGGAGTTTTGGTCGAAGATCCAGGATTAATTGCAAATAACTTTAATAACTATTTTGTTAGTATAGCTAGTGATTTGTCAAAAAAAATTCCCGAATGTCCAGGCACCTTTGAAGAATACCTTCCATCTCCCAGACAAAATTCAATGGGTTTGATTTTGACCTCTCCAGATGAACTTCTGAAAATCGGCAGTTCCCTAAAAAAAACCCACACCAAAGGTCTAGATGACATAGACCCCTATATTGCCACCCCAAATCTACACCTGATAACACAACCATTAACAGCAATCATTAACTGCTCTCTTCTAAATGGAATAGTTCCCCATAAGATTAAAATGGCAAAAGTGGTCCCAATTTTCAAAAAAGGTGAAATAGACAACCCGGCTAACTATCGACCAATTTCGGTATTACCCTACTTTGCTAAATATTTTGAGAAAATAGTTTATGACAGACTTAGCAGTTATGTCAATGGCTTTAATTTAATACATCAAGCCCAACATGGCTTCCAATCTGGCCACTCAACTTTTATGGCTCTAATAGACATGGAGGACAGAATAACTAAAGCTATCGATGCTAATGAATATTCTGTGGGTATTTTTATCGATCTAGCGAAGGCCTTCGATACCGTAGACCATCACATCCTACTAAAAAAAATTAGAAAACTTTGGAATTAGGGGCCCAATCTTAAAATGGTTTTATAGTTATTTCCAGGATCGTACGCAAAAAGTCTCATGTAATGGCGTGTTATCAGAAAGCCGCTCGATCTTATTTGGGGTCCCACAGGGCTCAACTCTTGGTCCCTTATTATTTCTCTTATATATTAATGATCTGGCAACGATATCTAAAACTCTTTATTTTATTTTATTTGCCGATGATACTAACATTTTTTTTGCCCACCAATCTCAGCAAATTTTAATGGAAACTATTAACTCCGAATTAAAACTTGTAAATCATTGGTTTTCGGCTAACAGACTTACCCTCAACATTGATAAAACTAATTTCATAATATTTAAGTCCCATAGGAAAATTACACCTATAGATATCTCCCTGGAAATTGCAGGAATTCCCTTAGTCCAAGTTGAGTCTACTAAATTCCTGGGGGTGATCGTTGATAGGCATTTATCATGGAAAGAACATACTAACTTCATAGCTCAAAAAATTGCGAAAAGCATAGGCATCATAAAAAGGATCTCCTACCTTCTTCCTGAAATGATCAGATTGAATTTATATTATTCCCTAATCCTACCGTATTTAAGTTATTGTAATATGATCTGGGCTTCCACTTACGATTCTAGACTCAGCAAATTAGTAATTCTCCAAAAAAAGGCTGTTCTAATAATAGCAGGTGTCCCTATAGGCACCCACACTAACCCAATTTTTAAAAAATTTAATCTATTAGATTTAAAACAAATTAGAGCGTTACAAATTGGAAATTTTATTTACCGGTTCGAAAATAATATCTTACCTATCTCATTCCAGAACTACTTTATAGCCGGAACACAGATTCACTCCTACGATACTAGGAATGCTGCCAACCTCCGATCTACCAAAGCTCCTACTAACATACGAGTTTTTAGTATTAAGTTTTATGGGCCCAAACTTTGGAAAACAATACCTCTTGAAATTCGTCGTTCTTCAAATAGCTACTTATTCAAATCCAGATTTAAATCGTTCCTGCTGAACACCTCCTGAGCTACTGCATTAACGACATAGGGCCTACATCTAGGATTACATCACGGTATTGGGTTGCACATAACCGCGTGTGGGCCATGTTCAATTCTCTTTTTTAATTTTCAATTCTTAATTCTGACCGTATTAAATGCTCCTTCTAATTTCATTATTGTAGTCGTTTCCCTAGTTAAGTACCTTAGTTAAGATTAGTTAAGAACTTAAACTTGTTAAATTTTTTAATTTTTTTTCCTCATTTTCCTTTCTTGGTTGCTCATTGATGGGACTGCCTCCTACTGGTTTAATTTGCGCCATTCGGCACTAACCCTTACCATAAGATGAAATTGGGTATCCCGAATCAAGGATAGTCTGATAGGCAGTGGCACTTGATCAAATAGGTGTCCCTTCCTAGCGGGAATAGTCTTCCCTTTAGGGCCACCTTTTGCTTCCAGTAACGTGAGCTTCTATTTGTTCTTGTTTCGAAGATTGTTTTGTCATATACGTTATTTGGATTCAATAAAAGATTTTGATTGATATATATATATATATATATATATATATATATATATATCTTGTGATCATTCTTTCTGGTACTATGAAACGACCGCATTCTTGTGCATTGGACTGGTATAGTTTGCGACTGAAAACATGTACTGTTACACAATGAATAGCACAAAAAAACGCTAGAGGAAGTCGGTAGGCCTACTGTCTTCTCGGTGTTTAGTAGATATATTGTGCGCGGAGAGAAGGTATTGTTTCTGCCCTCTTAAACAGGCGCCAAATAAAAATGTGATTAGAAAATTAGGCCTATAAGCTTAATAATTTTTAGTCGTATTTATGGTCTGAGGATTGACGTTTCTTTGGACACTGAACAAAAACTAACTGATCGATTACACTTGTAATCATGTCTCATGCCTATTTCTACTACTTACTACCAGTTTTTTTCTTATATTTTTGACCAATACACTCAAACGTATGCACCTGTCTATAAGCAGTGGCGCCGACACTCGGACGAAATAGACGCATAAATTTGCGTCTACATTATTCGCCAAGCAGTAAACAATTAAATATTAATGACACTAATGAGAACCTCTAAATGTTAACCTTTGCAGAGACAATGATTGTTAGTGACCAAATCATTCAAATGGTATGATGAAAGTTTCACACATGACCGCGTGATACTGCGTTGTCAGCGTTGACATTGAGTGTAAATGTTTAAGACTTTAAGAATTTTCGTCTATGTAGTGGTAGGCCTATGTAAAGTTCATTTATGTTTCATTATCACCTGAATGATGATGACCACTGATTGATCAAAATGACTGGCAATGTTTTATGTCTTAAATTGATCAAAATGACTGGCAATGTTTTATGTCTTAAATTGATCAAAATGACTGGCAATGTTTTATGTCCTAAATATGTTTTTCGACTTTTCGTCCACTTTTTTGCGTCTGGCGGCGCCACTGTCTATAAGCATATATATACACACACACACACACACACACACACGCACGCACGCACGCACGCACGCACGCACGCACGCACGCACGCACGCACGCACGCACGCACGCACGCACGCACGCACGCACGCACGCACGCACGCACGCACGCACGCACACACACACACACACACACACACATATATATATATATATATATATATATATATATATATATATATATATATATAGAGAGAGAGAGAGAGAGAGAGAGAGAGAGAGAGAGAGAGAGAGAGAGAGAGAGAGAGAGAGAGAGAGAGAGAGAGAGAGAGAGAGAGAGAGAGAGAGAGAGAGAGAGAGAGAGTCACGTCTGACGTACAAGTATTATATGCTTATATCATGGCAGAGTATTGAAGAAGACAGACATTGGCAGCAGACGATGGCATCTTCATCCACTGTGACTCCTCCTGCTGATGAGGAAGATGAAACGGCAAAGCAGATGACACACGAACAACCGCCTCCTTATTCCCCTGGAAACTACGGCAAGATTTCTTTTTGTTCCTTTTGCTTTGTATGGAAATTATTTCTTCACACTAAGTAGTTTATATTTACTTAAATTTAATGCTAAACTCAGAAACTTCTCAGCGCCATACAAAGCCGCGTCAGATACAGCAGCTTTGCCCAAGTCTGCCTCATAGGTTGCAGTGATGGGCAATAGTTAACTAAAAAGTTGCTAACTTTTAGCTTAACTACATTTTTTACTTCGGCCTAAGGATGAAGTTTAATTTTAAAAATAGTTTAGTTAAAACCATAGTTTAACTAAAACATTTTAGTTGCTAACTAAATAGTTTAACTAAAAAATCAGCAATAGGCCTACGCAACTATTTTCCGCAATAAACATTGAACACTGTCAACAACTCAACGCGACGTTTACTTACTTATTAACACTGGTGTTGCCTCTGCATAGAATACAGTTTGTAGTAAGGCGCAGTGTCAATAACGACATTGTTCTTTGTCTTTATTATTCTTTACACTATGTGAGTTGAGTCTGTAGCAAAGATTTTAATTAAAGGCTACATCAGTAAAAATTAAAGTTTATTTACCTACTTGCTTCGCTGAGGTAAAACTGAAAGAAGACAAAAGCAAGTGTAAGAACTTCACTGTAAAATGTCGATTTTGTGAGAATAAAAGGATCTCTGGAAATATTACGTCAACAGCCAACTTTCTGAACTTCATCAAGGTAACATAACATGTCATTCACTATTAATCATTACTAAATAGTCAATTAGTCCAGCGTTTTTAAAACTCTGATCCGCGGACCAAGAGGAGTCCGCAAAGGATATGGAGGGGGTCCGTGAGATCGTTCTGAAAATAGATATTAATGATTAACACTGCATGGTTTTAGCATTAACAGCCTGTGTTTTCACTGTCATGTCAAAGTCAAGAAAGGTCAAGCCATAAGGACTAGTCAGATAGGTGGAAAGTTTTTCAAGCGTCATGCATGTGCACAGAATTTTGAGAGGCTGGAATCGGGATAAGTATGACGTATCAACTTCACACAGTTTCGTTGCTATTGTTGAATTTAGACCGAAACTACACGCCATGGAGAGACGATAGGTGGAAGATAACTGTGGAAGAACAATCTTCTAATTCATTCTTCATCTTTTTCTTGGGTTTTGCTGCACCTCTGATTACAATTATCTAGTTTTCCATTACGATGATGTGCTAATTGCATTGTACATGTAGATCCAATTCAGATGAAGACGCATAGCACGAATTTCGGAGGCGACCCAGGGCTGGGTGGTGAATCCTATCCTATGCAAATCTACCCAGGTCCAATGACGCAACCAGACGGCGTAGTCGTAACCGCTCAGCCAATTCAACCCATCATCCAGATTATCGCGGAATCAATATTCCGCGATAAACCAGTCGCCATTGTTTGTCCCTACTGCAACTGTTCCGTCGTTACGAAGCTAAAATACGTGATTGGATCCAGGACGTGGACTATGTGCGTCATTCTTATGTTCCTTTTGTAAGTACCCACTACAAGCGCCTCATCTGGTTAACTTAAACACGTAGCCTACTTACATCATGTGCTTCCATGCTGGACTCCCATGGAGCCTTAATCCCTGTGTGTAAATGTCAGAATATTTTTAAACATGCTGACTGGTTGGAAATTCCCCTACAGCTCTCTCAAATTTCCCACCAGTCCTTCCACTTTTCCCACCACTGAATTTTGGTTTTTTAGTCCCATATAATTATTTTTTGTCATTTGTGTGATCTTATTATTATGATATAGGCCTACAGTAAAATGCAAACCACAGCAGACATGAAATCTTTATAATTGAATTGCGACGTCTCACCACATTCAATGGAAAGTGAGAGAATAGTATCACTCGATCACAACTTGGTTGTGAACTCATACATTCATATGGAGAATTCATATAGCGCCTCTTCCAGGTTATCTACTCAGAAGCACTGTATGAACAAGTATGAACTCTGCACGACTTCACATTACCTTGAATGCAGTGGGATCACAATACGATCCAAGAATGTCTGTTGTACAATTTCTTTCCGCCAGGAATCGAAGAAAACGTCAGCCCAGCAGCGATATTTTACTTCTAAAAATAATTCCCAATTCAGTTCTATCTGAGCTCTTGAATTTTACTTCTAATTCTAATTTTACTTCACAAATAATTTTACTTATCATTCCTATTTGAGTTCTCAAATAATTTTACTTCTTATTTTAGTTCTCCAAATAATTATTAATTTCCGTGCTGTAAAAGTGTGCAACGCTCGCAGAGAGAAGCACACCAAACTTGTCTTGAGAAAGAAAAAACTGTTTTAAGTAAAACAAGGGGCGAAACGTTAGTCTAACAATGCTGGTAATTTGAATTTTTAGTCAAAAGTGGTTATCATTTAACGAAACGAAGGATAATCTAGTATCAGCGTAACCGGCACTATACTGTGTGGACAACCAAATCCAAAACGCTGTACAGTCGCTGATGGAATTCATTCGTGTCCGATTCGAGGTTGAAAACAATCCTCTGTTTTCTGGATCTTCAGCGATGCTGGCATATCTGCATTGATAGACTCACGTTTCACCGTAGTGCCTTGTTTTACTTCAGTTTTTTTTATTTCTCGAGATAAGTCTGGTGTGCTCTATCTGGTATCTGTATAGCATACAGGTGTAGACCACCTAGTTACATATACAAACCATATATATTATATATAGAATGCAGATTGCTAAACAATCTGGTATCTATATATATATGGCATAAATATTGTGTAGATAAGCTAGTTACATATAGACACCATATAGATTCTATATAGAATGCAGATCGGTAAAGCATCTGGTATCTATATTGTGTACATATGTTGTAGATCAGCTAGTTACATATAGAAACCATATAGATTCTGTATAATATACAAATTGGTAAAGCATCTAGTATCTGTATGGTATACATATGGTTTACATCACCTGGTGCAATATACATGCTATATGGATACCATTTGAAGCCCAGATGGTTTGCACATATGCATTCAATATGGGCTATCCGGTGCAGACCAGATGAATCTAGGGATCCCTGACATATGGGATCCCATATGAAGCCCATATGGTTCCCATATTACTTACTGTTAGGGCAGTTAAACGACATAGAATTATGGCAACCAACGTGGGAATTGTCGAGGGGTTGGGGTTCAACTTCATAGTCTTTCTTAGGATCTCAAGTTGTCTTCATTGCACATCCCAGGAGGTCGTTTCCAACCCCCTCAGTTCAACCAGTTGTGCTAGTGTGCTTTAGCATTATTTGACTCTGAGTCTCTGACAAAGAGAAGAAATTTCCATGGTGTGTCATGTAAGCATTGTTGAATTTTCTCAACAAAGGACTTGATTTTGATTCGAGTCTGACTTGCAAAACTGCTAGCGTTGAAATCAGCTGCTGTCAAATTTCGTTGACATCAGTTAGTAAAATACGAATAAAATCTTCAACCAGATATTAATTTAAACAGTTCTTGCCGTTCTAATGACATAATACGTACTTTATTATTAATTATTATTAATGAGCTGTTATATAGCGCCCCTTCAAGGTTATCTACTCAGGAGCGCTCCTAGTCCAACCACGGCTAAAGAGAGTAGTTTTTAAGTTTGCAAGAAACAAGGTAGAGTGAGTCATAGGGACCAGGCGAAGTGCAACAGGAAGGCCATTCCAGGTTGCAGGTCCAGCGACCGAAAAAGAACGTCGCTGCATAATGGCTGTCCGCGTGCGGGGGACCAATAGCTCGGCCTGGTCAGCCGAGCGAAGAGCAGATCTCCGCAAGACCCCCGAGGTAGAGCGACACAACTCCCGCAGGTATGGGGGAGCAAGTCCCTCTAGACAACGCCTAACCAGTGCAGAGACCCTATAGGCGATCCGCAGCGGGAAAGGGAGCCAGTGCAGAACATCCCGCATATAAAGAGAAACCTGGCCAAATCTGGGGATGCGACCAATAAGACGTGCGGCTGCACGCAAAACCCGGTCCAAACACCCAAGGCGGGCAGCTGGGAGGCCAGCGTAAAGGGCGCTACAGTAGTCCAGACGGGAAACCACAAACGCATGGACAAGGGTAGAAGCAGCTGCCTGCGTCAGAGTGCGGGAGACTACCCTTAACTGACGAAGTTGATAATAAGAGTCCCGACAAAGCAAATTAATATGTCGCATGAATGTGAGCTCTTGATCCAGAATTACACCAAGATCCCGTACTGAGGAGGCAAAGGAAACGTACAGCTCGAGCTCGGACAGATCAGCTGTGTGGAGTATTGAAGAAGGGGAGCACGTCAGGACCGATCACCATATTGGATGCCAAGTGGAGTTGGCGCCTAAGTTGTCGATCAGAGCACGTGTATACCATATCATAGTTTACGCGTCCAGAAAACGGCGGAACCGGCCAACCCGAAAGTGAAACACCGATTCCATAAGAGACGTTAAGGCAAGTAGGAATCGATGTCGTGACCCACGGTGTCGAACGCCGCATTTACATCCCAAAGAGCAAAGTCCAGAATAAATTGCGTCACATAGGTTAGAAATCAGTCTTGGCCTACCTAGGCCTATATGGGCCTAGGTAGGCCAAGACTACGTATATAGGCCTACCTAGACCTATATGGGCCTACTGTTTTTGTTCAGTGACCCTTTCTGAAGCCATGCAGACTGGTACTTTAGCATGAGGTGGCAATTGCCTAAGTAGCGCATGATCTGTTGAACCACGAGTGTTTCAACCTTCGAGAAGTTGAAATTTTCAGGTAGTCTTTAATATCGTCCGCATTCAACATCCGGCATGGTCTCTTCAGTGTTGGTATCATTAAAGCACGTTTTCATCCTCTGGAAAATTTCCGTTGGTCAGTGATGCATTGCAAACCGTAGGCCCTACAAGAAATGATCGTCAACAAATTCGATGAGAGCTGGAATAGGGTCAAATGCGCATTTTTTAGGAGTGGATGATAGGAAACGCGATTTGACAAAGTCGACCACGACTAGATTTGGGGGGAGCGTCGTAAGCATTTTAGAGCATTTGTTGCCAAATGGAACCTGTTTTAGCCACTTTATTTTGTTAAATTTGTTTTCTAATATTATAAATATCCCAATTTAAGTCATGCAAAGAATTTTGAAAATACGACGTAATTATAAGTACAACCATAACACCAAAATAATTTATATAAATCAGTCAGTGACAGTCTGAGTGACTGTGACCCAGTGGAGGAGCTGTAGCTACAACAAACAATGATAGCTTCGAGTCTTCGACTTCATCAAACACGACCAACTTTAGTTTTCAATTCAGTTACGCAAATAAAACAAGTAGCATTCTATAAATGTTTGCTTGGTGACAAACATTTATAGAATGTAACCTTAGTATGTCAGCTATTATGTTACTGCTTTAGTCAAGACTGAGTTCGGTCACAACAACTTCCCAGATGGTGAGATCAGTTACTGCGGAAAAACTTGTGAGCGTAGAACTGCGTGGCGTATATGTCCGGGTCCGAATGTCCTTCACGTCTTTGCTAGTACGGAATTTGGCCACGCATGGCCTCGGGTCAAAATGTGCAGTGCCCACTCCATTGAGTGATATCAATAACCAGTGCGTCGGATTTGAAAATAGTAGGCGGGTTGAAAATCGATCGCGCTGGGTCGATTAGGCGAGCGATGCGCGGTCGACTTGGGAGCTATTGTGCACAGCATATTTTATGTCTCGTATTCGTTCGTTTAGCTGCATATAATAGTAGGGCGCGTTGGTAAATAAAATAATGGTGTGGCTCCAGGTTCGTCTATCGTCTTGGAGTCTAACTCAAACTCAGCGAGCGACGACCGACTGTCACCGACGGTGAGAAGTCTTGGCTAGGCGAGCGGTAAATCGCTCGCCGGTCCCATTGCTAGGCGAGCGACCAAGGAGAGCGATCGATCGCTCGCCTTAAATCAGACGCTCTGTCAATAACCGATCGTTAACTATATCCAAAGACATTGACAGTCGATGGCTCACTCTCAGATTGTAGTCAGAGATCGCTCGCTCTACTTGCATAATTTAATGTTGTAAAATAACATTAAAAGTAGAGTACTATCTGGTACAGAATTCACCCAAACTACTGGGACAAATCCTACAACTATTGGGACAGTTGTTCCACTAGTTATAGGCCTACAGTTAAAATATGTACTGTAAAATATGTACTGGTCAGAGTTCGTGATAGCATATACATAAACACATATATCTTCCGTTCATTTTCATTACGTTTGTTTTGGTGCTAGAGTATTTGCCCGTCATATTATGACGGCAGTGTAGGCCTATATAATTATGTCGTTGGTTAAAATGCTCTGATCGCCGTCGTCAAGACGGCAGTACTGACGTCACAAACGGTTTCTGTTTCACAATAGATTCCAGAAACCGTTTTTGACGTACGTTTATCGACAGACACACGCTATATGGATATTATATGTATAGATTCTTACAGAAGTTGTTTGCATCATTGCTATTAACATAACTCTGATTTGTTGTTCATACTATAGCTGCGGGTTGTTTTCCTGGATACCGTTTGTTACACACTGCTGCAAAGATGTCGCTCACGTGTGTCCCAATTGTACACAGCTTCTTGGAACCTACAAGCGCCGCTGACCACGTTTAAACTACATGCAAACAGCAAATCGAATTCTACCTGACATTTCCATTCAAAATCAGTCGCAAAATGTAATGTCTGTTTTGTTTACTTTTAATGCTATTTTAATGCAAAATCATTATTATTAGATATAGCCTAGTACACAGACACACAGGCCTATTTAGTATGTACGCATGGAGGGGGAAACCCAAATGCTTCTACTGTAGGCCTACACATGCATGTAAGGCGCCCTGCGTGGCTGCCGTTTCTACTATATGTATGTTCACTGTACAGCGCAGTGTGTTTGCATTCGCTTAATTAAAGAACAGATTATAGTTATTATTATTATTATTATTATTATTATTATTATTATTATTATTATTATTATTATTATTATTATTATTATTCCTCTCCCTCCGCTGCCTCACATTCCATTCTCCCTACTCCTCTCATCCACGCGCAGCCTGCACAACTGCCACCGCCGAATACAGTATAGTCTTACAGTCATTCCTTTGTCCAATTTTCTCACTTCACCTCGCATATAGCCTAGTTCAATCCTCGCAAACTATTTCCATCTCTACTTCTTCGTCTTTTATGCGGCGACATAAGTTCAAATCCGGGGCCAGTTTCTGCATCCTACTTCAACCTGTGCACACTCAACATCCGATCACTCCTTAATGAAAAATATTACACTGCGCTACATGACCTCATTTCATCTTCTAATCGTAATCGTAATCTCGAGACTTTCCACAGCGCCAAAAAAGCTTAGTCGCGGGAACCAGCTTATTCACAGGCGCTTAGTCAAATCCAAATCGATAGGCAGGGGGTCGAATCGGTTCCAGGTCAAGATCCAAAGGAGTACGTCAGTCAGGTAGACAGAAAGACGGCTAAGGTGGGTGGTGTTTAGGGTTTAAACGGCGAGGAAGGTAGGGAGAGCAGGAGGAATCGGGATAGGATTTGTGAAAGAGTAGTATTTTCGGTTTTGAGTGAAAGACCTGTGGAGATATAGCAAGTGGTGAGGTTTTGGTAAACTCTACCTACCGTCCTGACGCAATAGCCTTAACTGAAACTTGGATCACTTCCTCTGCCACTCTCTCTCAAGTCTGTAGCTGTAGACCCGACGGATATTCCCTCATAAGCTCATCCCGGCAACCTAAAACTTCTTAAAAAGTTCAACATCCAATCGTGGAGGCGGATTTTCCTTTCTAATCCGTGAACCAGCTACTGTCCTCACCGCGCCCACATACACGTAGGACCTATCAAACTTTCGAATCATCATCAGTCACAATCAAGCTGCCCACATCTAAACTAACGCTCTACAATATCTACCGACCTACATCATCAGCTTATTCTGCAAAACCTAGTGCTTTCCTTGAGGAATTTAACTCCTTTCTGTTGCTGTCACCACACCCCATGAGTCTTTCCTCACTGGTGACTTTAACATCCACGTTGACAACCCTTCTGATCCATTTGCATCGCAGTTTCTTTCCTCCCTAAATGCCTTCAATCTGCTTCAACATGTTTCTCTCCCCACTCACACATATGGCCACACTCTCGACTTAGTCATTACTTCTGTCTCATCCAGCTTGTCACCAATCATCAGCTGCGAACTCAACTCGCCCTCTGATCACTATCCTATATTGACTAAACTCAATATTGAGCCATCTCCTCGCCCCCCACCCAAACCGTGCTCATTCTGTCGTATCAGCTCTATCGACCTTGATGATTCAAACTCGATCTTGAGGCCGGATCATCCCTTCTCCTCAATCCCCAACAGACCATAATGATCTCTTGTATGCATACAATTCCACAATGTCAGAACTCCTCAACAAACATGCTCCAGTCATCACTAAACCTGAAACTCATGCAAAAAATTCATGGTTCAATTCTTTCCTTCAAGCTCTCAAATCATCGCGCCGTACAGACGTTCTGGCGATCTCGCTGTTCCTAATAAACTTAAAACCTTGACCAATAGATACCACAGCCAACTTCTGTCGGCCAAGAAACGTTAGGCCTACTGTCGTCTCTTAATTGTTCACTCAAATTCATCCAATCCTAGACATCTCTGGAAAACCATAAACAATCTTCTTCACCGTGGCTCCTCTCAACCCCTCCCAAAGTCCATCGCACATGCATCCATTGCCGACTCCTATGAATCATTCTTCACTGACAAAGTTTCCTCACTCCGTCTCTCATTACAGACTCTCTCATCAAAATCAACCGCTACACAAAGCGACTCTTCCTTCTCAGACGACCACAATTACACAACTTCGTCACCTACTGCATTCTTTAAAAACTGTTTGAGCCAGCCACTGCAGCAGAAATCACTACCCTCATTCAAGCCTCACAAAACAAACAATGCGATCTCGACCCAATCCCAGCATCCTTATTCAAAGACTGTGCAACCCTTCTCGTTCCTACTATAACCAAGATCATCAACCTGTCTCTATCGACCGGTAGGAGAGAGTTGCCCCAAATGGACCGTTGCCTTAATTGGACCACAGCCGATCTACATCCTAGATACACATTTACCCATTTAACCTCGTTTTCAACTGTTCTATTCTTGCGCAGTTGAATAGCCTATTGATCGTATCGATCTAGGCAGTTTTACGGAATACTAAACATTTATTAAAATGCGGTTAAAACTCTATTTCATGTAGTTCTGATCTAATTTTAGTCGTATCTGAGATCGAGGATATACATTTCAGATCAGCTTTTAAAAATGAAATCAAATTTTTTTAATTATAGCCAGGTTTCATGTTTGAGCGACAATGTGATTTTAGGCTAGGACTGACGTGTGTTGAACTTTCGCAGTGTAGAAGTAGTAGTCCGTGTTGCCTGAAATGGACCATATTTAGTGTCCTGAATTGGACCGATAATTTGGGGTGGTCCATTTAAGGACACCGGCACTTGCAATGTTATACTGTGCTTGAGGTGCTAATTTATATAATAATAAGTTCCACTGGCTTGTATTATGTTGAACAATTTTCTTTCAGTTGTATATGTAGATGTCTACGAGTGAAAGAAAATGCAGGAACTGCTTGATGATGATGTTTCCCTCTGTGCAAACTGTGTGTAATTCCTCTAAGTAGGCCCCTTTTAAGTGTTAAGTGTTAGACTCAAATGGTAGTAACTAAGCATTAATAAAAGACTTAACTAATCATTTAGTCGTAATTAATTAGTCTATAGTTAACTATGTATAGTCTATATTTAACTAGTGATTCTGACAACGTACACCTAATTAGTTTATTGGCAGTGGTTATGTTAGTCATATATTAAGTTGATTTCTACTACTTTTATAGTATTTTGACAGTTAGGTACAGTCGCCTTTATATAGTGTTTTGGACAATAAGTGTTTTGAAACGTTTTAAGTGTTATTTTTGCAAATTATCTTTAAAAAACGTCTTTAAAATAATATGTCCCATTCAGGGCAACTGGTCCAGTCAAGGACACCATGTGGTCCATTTAAGGAAACAGGTTGCCTTGATTGGACCTATTAGAGCTCAAGTTGTTTTAGTTATTTTTCATAAATAAAAATTGCGGGAAGGACATTGAACAATCTTAGATATGCGGATGATACAACACTAATGGCAAAAAGAAAAGATGAGCTGATAGAATTAATAAGAAGGGTAAGGAGAGAAAGTGAAAAAGCTGGCTATACTTCAACATAAAGAAGACAAAAGTTATGACAACAGCAGAATGGGATACTTTTGAGATTGACGGAGAAGAAATAGAGGTGGTAGAAAGCTTCACTTTCCTGGGATCATTGGTTGAAAAAGAAGGAAAATGTGATACAGAAATAAAACGAAGGATTGCGATTGGGAAAGCTGCAATGATTGGACTGGAAAAGATATGGAAGGACAAGCATGTGAGCATAGATACAAAAAAGGCTCGTGAGAGCCCTAGTCTTTCCAACGGTTCTGTATGGTTGTGAGTCTTGGACAATGACAAAGAACATGGTGAAAAAGGTCAACGCATGTGAAATGTAGATATGGAGAAAAATGTTGAGAATATCATGGACAGAGAAAAGGACGAACGAATCAATACGAGTGGAGATTGGTGTCGAGAATGAAGAGTCATTAAAACAAAAAGCGACAAGATTGAAGCTTGGATTCTTTGGTCATGTTATGCGATCTGATGGGCTAGAAAAGGAAAGGATGTTGGCTTGTGGTGAGGGGAAAAAAAGACGGGGTCGACCAATGAAGAAATGGATGGATGAGATTCACGATGTAACTGGCATGAATCTGGAAGGATTTACTATCATAAGGGCGACTTCGAAAGGGCGACCATCAAAAGGGCGCGTTCAAAAAGGCGCCGCTCATAAAGGCGCGTGTTTAAAAGGGCGCCGATCAAAAGAGCGCGCTATTAAAAGGGCGACAATCGAAAAGGCGAGAAAGTTCGCAGTTGGAAGAAGGATAGACTTTAAAACATAAAATTGGGAATCAACTAAAAGTGTAAACCCAAAGAATATTTCGCACGTGTACGAAATGTTGTATAAAACTTTGATGAAAATTGATCTTTTCATGTTCAGAAACAATTTGGAAGTGCACTGAATATCGTACAGCTAAGTGTAAGTCCCGCTGTCATACAAAAGATGATATTATGATAACATTTGAAAAACAGACGTTGTTATTGTTAATATTATCTCTTAATGCAGTAGTAATAACATTTGAAAAACAGACGTTGTTATTGTTATTATTATCTCTAAATGCAGTAGTAATGACTATGAAAATATCAATTAAATTACGTAGGACTAGCATTTGAAGAACAGAACTTAAACCTATTGTTCGCCTTTTCGATTGTCGCCCTTTTAATAGCGCGCTCTTTTGATCGGCGCCCTTTTAAACACGCGCCTTTATGAGCGGCACCTTCTTGAACGCGCCCTTTTGATGGTCGCCCTTTCGAAGTCGCCCTTATGATAGGATACCATCTGGAAGCACTAAGGGACCTGACTTCGAATAGGAAGCAATGGAGAATGTGTGTCGTGGCGGTCGCTAGAGCTCCAGGAGTTGACAGCACAATTAAGGTGACAAGGTGCATGAATACTATCTGTCCCTTGATTATTAACAACATACTTGACCAATCAGCCTATCATATGGCATAATTTCCTTTTAGAAATTCGGTAGCATTTATACAGTAAACCTCCGTTTCCCTTAGGTGGTCAATTTATGACAACTCTCCCCTACGTTTCCTATGCTTTTCAAAAATTCGATTGTTAAACCACTTCTCAAAAAACCATCCATAGACAAGGAATTTCTCTCCAACTACCGCCCAATTTCAAATCTCCCTTTCCTATCTAAGCTGTCCGAACGAGTTGTCCTCTCTCGTCTTACCTCAAACAGTCTCCTAAACCCAAATCAATCTGTCTACACCAAACATCACTCCACCGAAACAGTCCTCACCTCGCTATAGGCCTACAGCAAACTTGTCATGGCAATAGGTCGTCAACAATTAAGTCTCTTGTCTGTGTTTTTTGGACATCTCTGCCGCCTTTGACACAATAGACCATGCTATCCTTATTAAACGCCTTTCCTCTGTATTTGGAATTTCTGTACTGCCCTATCGTGGATCAAGTCATACCTTTCCTTACCTTTTTCACCGTCAACGCCGCTGGTCACTCCTCTAACCCGCACGCCGTCACCTGCGGTGTTCCTCAAGGTTCTGTCCTCGGTCCTCTGCTGTTCATCCTTTACACCTCCCCACTCAGCAAACTCATTTCATCATCCTCTGTCGATCATCACCTCTATGCTGACGATACACAACTAATCATATCTTTCTCTCCTCGCTCCCTTCCAGATGCAATAAATCATCTAAGAAACATCATCACCCAGATATCAGCCTGGATGACTGCCAACCTCTTATGTCTAAACCGCGGACCCCGGGTATAAAAGCCCTTCAAAAACAGAATTTCTCATCAATGGCCTCTGCGAGCAAATAAGAAAGTAAGCTATCCTTCCGACCTTTCGCCAACAGAACTCACTCCCCCTACCTTACAATTTTCCTGTCCGCAATCTTGGAGTCATCTTTGATATAAAAAAACCTACCTTTGCCGACCACATCGCTCAACTATCTCGCACCTGCTACATGCACATCGTGCCCTTCGTCGACTGCGCCCAATACTTGAATACAAGACCGCCTGCACAATAGCCACCTCAATTGTCCATTCCAAACTTGATTACTGCAATTCCCTTTTCTACAACATCGACTCTTCCCAAATAAAACACCTGCAAATAGTCCAGAATGCCCTCGCGGTCACCAAAACTCCCAAGCACCATCACATAGGCCCTAACCCCTGTTTTGAGATCACTTCATAGGCCAAAAGTCCCTCAACGCATACAATACAAAATCATCTCTTACAACACCCTTGAAACCTCTCAACCTTCTTACATGAGTCATTTTCCGGTAAATGCATAAATTGACAATTCAGCAGTCCCCGGTCATTTCTCAGAAAACAATACCTAGTCTGATAACGGTAAGTGATGAAATTAAAATGTTATTGATCAGTCAACAATTTAAAACCTTTGAAAGTAATTCAGAGAAATAAAATAATTTATTAAAATTTATTTTGAATTTAAAATGTCCCACTCCGATACCGTCCCTAGGCTATATAGTACTTTTGTTCTAGTCTACAATTTCAAAATGATTTGTATTAAGCAAAAAATTCATGTGTTTCTTTTGTATTATATATACTTGTATGTTTCTAAATACAACTTGTTGAACCACATCTTCAGTGTAAATTTTTTTTTTAAATTTTAATCTTGTCCCTGGAAAATTATGTCTGCTCCGTTACCATGTAAAAAATATCTCGTATCACAGAACCCTTCTATTTCTCTGGGCGCGAGACATAACTCATCTCTTCTGTGAAGATCTATGTATGTAAGTATGTCTTAATACACGATCTCAATGCTAAGGCAAATTTCTTACGAATTTTCATTTATTTGGTACCTAATGTGTTTTTTTATTCTACATGTACATCCAGTCCGTTACTGCATTTTGCAATGATCATCAATAAATTTAATTGTAATAATATATGTAATATAACGTTTATAAGCAATATAATGAGTGTACCGACGACTGATGTGGATGCATGAAAATTAATATGGTATTTACCGTGCTGATGCACAATTTGTCTACTCCGTTACCTATCCACTCCGTTACTATAAATGCTACTCTTCATGTATACTTTTCAGATTCTGTGCCCAATTCTCGAAAAATGGTAATGGAGTGGATTCCGCTCCGTTACAATTGTGCAGTCTTGTTGTCAAGACCTTAAACCTCAAGACCAAGACCAAGACCAAGACCTTGAACCTCAAGACCAAGACCAAGACCAAGACCTTGAACCTCAAGACCAAGACCAAGACCTCGAACCTCGAGACCAAGACCAAGACCAAGACCTTGAACCTCAAGACCAGGACCAAGACCAAGACCCAAAAAATCGCAATCAGGTCAAGACTTCTAAAATTGTCAAGTCGGAATATTCGCTATTTTAATGAAAACATGAGTCTTTTATTTTATTCAAGCAAATTAACTTTAAATGCAAACTGCAGAGAAATCCGAATTTGTATTCAAAAGTCCTTCATGTAAACTATTATACCAAATGCCTTTTGTATTTTATAAAAAATTTCTGACCAAGACGTGCCTGGTGGGCCTCATAAAAATTCTGCCATGTGAAAAAATACGTTCTACAGGTGCTGAAGTCGCTGACACACACACAGAAGCTTTTCAAGCACTGGATGTAAATGTACAGATAGCGAGTCCTTTTGAAATCTTCCCATGGTTTATCTGATACAGAATAACTGTTGCTGCTGCCAATGGGTTTTCCTGACCAACAAGACTTGTATCCATCCATTGGTCGCATGATGCAAGCAGGCCTGACACAGACTTTTTGAGTTCTGTTAAATGACTGTTCATATTGACAGCCGGTCTTGGTCTTGGTCTTGCGAGACCAAGACCAAGACTTTGAACCTCAAGACCAAGACCAAGACCAAGACCTTGAACCTCAAGACCAAGACCAAGACCAAGACCTTGAACCTCAAGACCAAGACCAAGACCAAGACTTTAAAAAACGAACTCGAGTGCACTCGAGACCAAGACCTTGGTCTCGAGGACAACAAGACTGCAATTGTGTGGTAATTTCGATGTAATTTTGATGTTATCAGCAGATTTTTAGGAAAACACTACAAATATTTTACTGTTTTCTGTTTATTTGATCACTGATTACTGATTTGATTACTTGAGTCAATCAATTTGTCTACTCCGTTACCTATCCACTCCGTTACTATAAATGCTACTCTTAATGTATACTTGATTGACTCAAGTAATTTTTACTTAGTCATTTGGCCAAAAAAATATATTCAACTTAACATTGGTTACTTCTATTTCAGTAACGGAGTGGACAGTTCTTAATTAAATTAAAACTGTGATGGAATTAAATTATCATTTTTATTGTAATGTCTTTTATATTTATTTTATAAATATTCATACTAAAAACATATTGGCATGTCAGGATACACAACAGGAAGCTGTTTACTATATATACATGTCTCATATATGTACAGTAACGGAGTGGAAAAATATTTTAGTAGGCCTATTTTTGTCCTACTAAAAATTTGTTACATTTACATATTAGTGCAAAACCAAATATATATTTGTGAAATAGAAATATTGAAGATTTGTTCCAAACAAAAACCAATGTAATTTGGGGGAAAAATTTTTTACTTCTTGAATTAGTGAATGTGACATATTACCGGAAAATGACTCACATTCCCAGCTATTCACCAACCGTCCGGGTCTACTCGCTCGATCATCATCATATATCTCTCTATCTTGGTCTTTAGTGTCCTCACCTCTGAAATTCTGCAACCGCTCCTTAGTCTATGCTGCACCGGCTCTTTGGAATGACCTTCCAAAAGATCTCCGCCAGTTTGTTCATCCTCCCATATCGCCTGTTGACATCACCTCTCCTCCGCTTGCACTGTCCTCCGCTGCTTTCCACTCACGACTGAAAACTGAACTCTTCAAGATATCCTATCCTGACTCCATTCCTGCGCCACCACACAACCGCCATCATCACCGATTACCAGACTTGTTGTCCTCGAGACCGAGGTCTTGGTCTCGAGTTCGTTTTTAAAAGTCTTGGTATTGGTCTTGAGACCAAAAGTCTTGGTCTTGAGGTTCAAGGTCTTGGTCTTGAGGTTCAAAGTCTTGATCTTGGTCTCGCAAGACCAAGACCAGGACCGGCTGTCAATAAGAACAGTCATTTAACAAAACTCAAGAATATAAAAACTTATCAAACCTGTTTGCATCATAACTTACAACAAATACCTATGGACGGATGCAAGTCTTGTTGGTCAGGAAAACCCATCGGCAGCAGCAACTAAGTTATGCTGTATATAGAAGCCCTGCCGAGACTTGTTTCTGAAGCCAGATGGTCTGATAAACCATGGGAGGATTTCAAAAAGGCTCACGATTTGTACAGTTACATCCAGTGCTTGAAAAGTTACTGTGTGTGCCAGCGACTTCAGTACCTAGCTATGGAAAGTATTTTTCACATGGAGGAATTTTTATAAGGCCCACCTTCTTGGTAAGAAAATTCTGAGCGAATTGTTTTTTTTTAAATACAAAAGGCATTTGGAATAACATTTTGCATGAAGGACTTTTGTAATTCTCTCCAGTCTGCATTTAAAGTTAATTTGCTTGAATAAAATAAACGGCTCACGTTTTCATTAAAATATCGACTCCACAATTTTTTTGTGTAAGGAAAATAAGTCTTGGCGTGAATTGGATTTTTTTGGGTCTTGGTCTCGGTCTTGAGGTTAAAAGTCTTGGTCTTGAGGTTCAAAGTCTTGGTCTTGGTCTCGAGGTTCAAGGTCTTGGTCTCGAGGTTCAAGGTCTTGGTCTTGAGGTTTAAGGTCTTGACAACAAGACTGCCGATTACCACCGTAGCACCCTGCCGTCTCCTTGGCTTGACCTCCCCGGACTCTGACCGGGCACCGGAACGCACAAGGCGGACATGGCTCTTGCAGGCTTGATTTAGCGCCGGTGAATAAGCTGGTCTCCCTGGCATGGCTTTTGTGTGGCGCTGAGAAATTTCGAAGATTTACATTTACAAGTGTGAGTCGCTGAAAAAGAAACGTTTTCAATCTGACCAGTCCTGTGACTCCTGAATCCAAAAATTATTCGATTCCAACCGTACTTCTGCAATAGATCGCAATTTTTATCTAGTCTAACTTGGTTTGTCCATCAGTTGATGCATTGTGATAGTATAATGGTGTCATAAAGGTCATTTGATCAAATTACAACAGGTAACACATTTCTAGATGGCAGCCCTTACTCATCTGTGGACATTTGCTCATAGCAACTGTATAGCGCCTCTGGTAGGCATCTTGAAGGGGCGCTATACAAATTTCAATTGATTGATTGATTGATAGCCAGTGAACAACAAGTGTATGACCAACCCATTTATTATAAACAAGCAGACAGAACAATTCATTATAAACAAGTGTAAAGTGAAAACTTTATTAGAATATTAATAATTGATCAACATCACAATGATGACTAGCTAAGTTATTAATAACACGTAATCGTGGCTGCAATATTCAGTTATATAATTTAAAAGCATCATATCAATATCACTGGAGCAGTTAAATCTGCTGTCATTAATAGCACACTTAAATAATTGATTACTTATAGGTACATCCAGACATTTGTACATTAGCTTATGTAAACCTTTTACAGGCGCTGTATTGCAAACATTATCAGTTTTGTCATAATAATGATGATGATGATGATAATGATGATGATAATGGGACCTGGTTACATTGTGGCAAGTAGTACCAGGAATGAAAATTGTAACAGTTTAGCAATAAATTTTCAGTTGTGACCTCCTTCTCCTGGAAGATTGCATTTCAACTCCTTTACATAGCCATTTTATTGGGAGGTGAATATTTGTCAATTAAAAGTTTGGTGCATCCAAAACTTAGTAAACCTCAACCAAAGAAATATCAAACTGACTGGATGCAGCAGAAAAGTCATTGTGTAAAATCTCAATTTTCAGTTCATCTGCAGGGCATACAGAATCAAAATATGGCACAACTTCTATAAAGCATACAGTTTTGAAAAGTAAACTCGAGCAAAATCAAATCAAACTTTTCGGGACTTAGAAACAGTTAACAGTTCAGCATCAGTGATAACTCAACCTGCCATGGTGTCTAGAGTAGAAGTTAATTATAAACCAGAGTTTCTTAGTAATGGTCGACAAGAAGTGACGAGATCAACAAACCAGATTCAGGTCAGTTAGTATCACCTTAAGTACTCGGGCATAAGTGCAAACAGCATTTCAACAATCATCATCACAACATCATGCACCTTGTAAGAATAGTTCATCAGTTTGTACATCTGCTACAAAAGAGAGCATGACAGTGGTGTCATATTGAGGAAGATGAGGAGCACCTACTTAATCTTAGCAACTAAAAGGTCATTTTCCCTGTCATGTCTTTACAGTTTCAGAAGAGTTGACCAGCAAACTGCAGTAACGAATCTTCAGGAGTTCCTCTAAGGCATACAAGTATGGTAACCAGTGGTAAACAAAGATGCAAGAGGGCACCATAACAAAAGTCCACTGATCAAACTAGGCGTCATTTACAAAAATACACAAGACTAGAAAAATAGAAAACAAAGCGTGGGAATTTCAGGAAGAATATGCAATTCACATACACACACTGTGCTCACCTTGCTGGAAATATAAAAATACTGACAGAAGTAGATGCTGAAGACAACTCTCACTTATACACAAAATTTCAATTTTTTTTAAATTAGAAATTACAATAAAATAAACTGTCATTATATAATTAACAGCCTGAAATCAAAACTAACAGCATCTGAGAGCGTCACCTTAATAGCTTGTAAGATGAGAACATTAGAAATATTGGATAACCCTTCCCTTCCCTGTATTTTCAGATTTCATGGCATCTTTCTGACAATAAGAAACACAAATTCAAGAAATCAATGCAAGAAATACTAAAATATATAAAACTTTAAAATATGCTTCTTAAAAGAGATTAACAGTCATATTGAAGCACACTTTAGAAAAAAAATATTTGCTGTATAATGACCAAATATTCAATATTTTTCTTGGAAAAAGGAAGAAATGTTACAATTGCAAAAAAAGGAAGAAATGTTACACTTGCAAAAAAAGAAAGAAATGTTAACTACAAATTAAAGAAAACATCTCACTTGACCTTTTCTGTGCTGTTACCTGTTAAGTAAAATATCAGAGCAATTTGGAAACAGTAAACAGAACTACAAGAACAAATTTCTTTTCAAACAAGTTACCTTACAATCATCACCAGTGCTAAGAGCTACAATTTTAGCTATATATATA
Source organism: Allolobophora icterica (assembly GCA_963556255.1). Lineage (NCBI taxonomy): Eukaryota > Metazoa > Annelida > Clitellata > Crassiclitellata > Lumbricidae > Allolobophora > Allolobophora icterica. The sequence goes on along the minus strand of OY744607.1, from coordinate 31,637,916 downwards.
ATGCTATCAATTACAACTTCTGACCCATAGCATAGAGACATGTACGTACATAAAGGACGTCCACAACGAGGGAAGGGAGGGATCTTCCTAATCCACATTAGGGGAGGGCTTATGACCAGTGCCCACGTCCACATCTAAATTTTATACATAGTTTTTTCAGTACAATCTGTACCTTAAACACCAACATCAGTCAGATGGCAGACAGTTTGTACTAAACTGGTTCATCATTAGTACTGTTCCGTTTGTGGACAGCTCAATAACATTTCATCAGCATGCACATGGGACTGTGGAATAATAGTAAAAAGAACAATGACAGTAAAAGGTGGATTCACGTTTGGCATAAAAAAGCAGCAGAACGGAAAAGTTGGTTGATGGGCATGCAAGTCTGAGCTGCCACACCACAGGTGTCTTGTAGGCAATTGTCTTCTGATGAGGACGTCTGCAAATAAGGCCAAATGCAGACAAGGGCTGGTAGAGGTCCAAAGTAGGTAATTTTTTGTGAATGTCCTGTATGGACAACCCCATAGCTCTGCTTGTGTGGATACATAATATATATACAGCGTATGTACACACATACATATCCTGCGCTTTCTCAAAACATCTCGAAGAAAGGTTATTATTATTATGAGCAGAACTAAAGGTCAATTACAAAGGTTTCTAATCTAATCTTTCATACCTACTGACTTCTCTATTGCCATTGTCAGTGGTACAATTGTCAGTGGTACAATTGTCAGTGGTACTTGCCAACTGTCCCATAATCAAAACTTGAAATCAAAACCTATAAGGCAAGACCAATGAAACAACAAGTCATGCATCAGCGCATTTATAAAAGGGGTATAATGAGAGTCTCTCATTTGTGCTATAAACCAAAACAATAAAAAACCCAGATACTGGTATCTCCAAGTTCAGTCTCTATACAGGTACATATGCTTACAATTCTCAAAAACCGAAATCTAAAGCATAGAGGATTACTACAATGACTGATGTAGACAGATGAAATTTCTCGATATGTACAGCAGAATGCACACATCTTACTTGTTTGGTGGCTGAATACAGTAACCTTTACATCTGGCCAAGTGCACAAGACAGACTGAAACAACCTCTCACAGACATCTATTAGCTACAGACATCTATTAGCTACAGACTGATAGTACGCAGAAAATGAACGTACCCAGCTCAAGCGCAATTAGAATAATCAGCAGATTATGCAGGCAGTATCTGCTCTCACTAATTTCAATTTCAGCTAGTCAGCTTAACTCAGAACATTAGCTCAAACTTATCTAAAATAGACAAAAACAAAATTCACTATCTAATAAAGAAGAGAAAACATGAGACCAAGACTCTAATTTTGTTAGTTTGACAAGGAAGGAGGTGTTAAATTTATAAAATCTTTGAATTCATTTGCATCTCGACAACTGGGAAATTCTTTATTTGCATAAATTTTGTGGCATCATCTCTTGCTGTTCCTTTTAGTTTGACGTAATAAGAATTCCTTATTTACATGATCAGTTACATAATTTAAAATTTAACAAAATATTCCAAGTTGGATTCATTTATAATTTGACAAGGCCTGAATATTTTACTTTAACTTACAGGAAACAAAATAATTTTTAAGTTAACAGAGGAAAACATTCTTCAATTTACAAGACCACAGAATTATGTTTCTCTGCAATATTACACAGAATTCTTTACATTACATGACATTGGTGAACTAATTTCTAATATGACAAAGAAAACTTCCTTAATTACATCATTACTAGATTGATTCCCTTACGATCTAAGATGAGGGGCCTTTACATGTTCTTATGACGTTTCTATAACATTAAATTACAGTCATCAAAACATTTATTAAGCCAACAAACCTTGTCAACACCAGTTATTTCATCTGATTCCCACAGCTAAACATTGACAATTAAATTCAATTACAAAATGTCACCAAATGTAAAAAAATAAAATATACAGTAGACAGCGAACTGAAAGATTCAGAAAAGTTTATAAAGCCAAGTGTTTAACACTTTATCGACAAGAGGGTACTAAATACAACTGGGAACCAATGCACTCATCATTAAAGAGTTAATAAAACACACTGTATCAATAATTTATGTCACCTTGTTTTGCTGCTTTTTGTCTTAAGGGGGGGGGGACAACACTCACTTGGTCAGTGGGCTGGACTGTCAGGAAGTCAGGAGTTCAAAACCTCATCACGGCAAAAATGTTTCAAAATTATGCTCCACTTGCATGACCTAGCAGACTTGGTGTGTAGCCAGTGTACTTATTTTATACCTGTTGGTTGGAAGATCAAAGGTCAAGGAAGAATACTGGCCACAAGCCATCACATGTCAAGGATAAGGAAGTGAAGAGTTCCAACCCACTGCTGCTTCTTTGGGTTAACCCTCTGGTTCTTATGCTGATTTGAGCAATCATTTCACCTGTTCTGCTGACCAAACAATTTTACCCACAAAAAAAGTTTTCCTCTCTTACATTGCTTTCTTTCTCACTGTGGCATTCAATCCTTAATCTATCACTCTAAGGGAAAGCAAAGAAACAACTGAGATCAATGAACTGATTGCTCTTTAAGTGCTAAGAGAAACATGATGTCTTGCCTGTTATGGACTCAGACCTGACAGGACCAAAGCAAATTCAAATGAAGCCAAATGACCAACATAGTCAATTATTATGAAGGAGTAATAAGGAGCCATAAACCCACACTCGTATGATCCACTTGAACCATGTGATCGTGAATGCAATCCATTATATGATAACATTCAAAACAATGTTTATGCAGTCAGGACATCTATGGCCAACCAGCATTTGAACAACTAAACTCACTCAACAACTCTGTGATAGTTTTGCTTTACACTTCTTGTATTAAGCTAATTTCCACTTGGTTAGTTCAGGACATGGTTCATTGATCATGAATGAAGAAGTCAAATCAACTTGTCAAACACGATTAGGATTGCAACCAGAATTGTAATTGAAAATACCGATGTACAATTGACAGTAGAGGTTACATCTGACTAGTGAGAAAGACATTGTGTGCCATTGATCGCATCCCAACTGAGGTTCATCAGTTTCTATGGTCAGTTGGTACAGGGGAGTTCTCTTTGCTGATCACGACAGATGCCACACTGAGCACATGAGAACTAGTACAACTTCAGCTGATCACGGTTAATGTAAGAACTTGGCAAGAACTCAATGGATCCTGATCGATGCTAATGTATGCGAGGACTGAGGATGATTAGATCAATGATCGATAAGAAGTTCAGATGTTCTGTTTTGAGAAGTCCAGTTGAGACGGATGCCAAATTCAGTTGTTAGAGACTGTGGTCGAGTTGAATGTAATCAAGACAGTTTTCATATGATCGATGCATTCAATCAAGATTCAGGTCAGCCCGAATGATCATGTTGTTTTCAAGCGGTCAACAGAGGGACACACTCCAAATGGATGATTTCCAACACACTCCACGGCTGGCACGTGTCCACTGTCCCACATGCCAGGGCTACATAGCGTACACAGCCCATCAAGGGAACACGGGATGCAGCGAAGAGTCCGGAACTGATGCATTAGACCTCGAGCCTAAAAGTAAATGACAAACCAGCCATAGGTCAATTATAAGCACAAAGAGCCACATATTCGTCCCTACAACCTCATCCCAACACATTTTCCACATCATTCTTTTCAACCTTACAAGGTTAAAGAGTGATATAATAATCAGTGACTGCGTGATGAGTCAGTCACCGTCATTCTGTGTCTAAGAATTTCAATTACACTGTCACATGATCCTGACAATTTGTTATCAACCTAATTTGAGGAAATGTTTGTCCAGCTGTTGGACTGTAGCTGTGCCTGCACTTTGGCCAAAAAAGTAAACCTCCATGGCCTCCATCACTGTTGTTGCAAATCGCATGAAATAAATCAAAAACCACATTACCTAGCCTAATCTTGCTCTACCCCATTCAATAAAACCCTACCTATTCAACCCTACCCTACCCAACCATACCCTATCCTACCCAACCGGATCCTATCCAACTCTATCCTACCCAAACCAATCCTATTCAACCCAACCCTACTTTGACTTATCTTTTGAAAAGCATGTGTTACTCACCTTCCTCAGTATGACATCACCACTCATGTGCATTGACAGACTGCTGAAGTGTAGCAGCATTTCATCAGCTGGAAGATCCTGCTGGACAACATCCTCTCCGTAGACAGATATAATTGCAACACAGATGAAGAGGTGAAAGTAGTCCGTCTGGTAGCGTGCCCAACATGCCTCCCACATACGCAAAGCATCCAACTCGGGAAACTCACGCTTGAAACACAGCAGCAGCCACCTGGTGACAGGATACACATTCAAGTTTACATACAGACTTACACCTTTTTCACGATCTTAGAAGAAATGTAAAAGGTAGACATTACATGCCCTGATCAATAGAACATAGGAGAGGTTCTCATTTTCTGCTCTCTGGGTCTGTTTGTACTGGATAAAGTTTCAATATCCTGGACAAAAGCCAGTGCATCGCAGGATCTGCTAAGTACTGTGCAGCTTATACCATCAAAAATTGTACGACTTTGTGACGTAGGTACAAGTGGCAAACTACTTGCCCAGGTCATTATATGGATGTCACTCAACTGTCGCAAACCGGTGATATTTCGATTACAGACCTAGTGGGCTAACTAAATGGCCCATTGTGTCACACTAGCCAACTGTAGCACATGCAATTAGGGTAAGGTACATATGGCTATTCATACAGTGCCGTCATAAAAGGTATTACATAAACAGCCAGATACATGTATATTCACATGCACATGCAACCATTCGGACGACGTAAAAGCTCAACAGGCATTCAAAGAGTTTCAGGGTGATTTGTATCAGATGAACTTAAGTTGTGATGAGGAATCAGATGGATAGGCAAATGTTTTTGAAGATTTCATCAAAAAGAAACAACCATACAGATTTTGAACTACAGTAATTGAACATTATATGCTGATGATGTATAGGAGCTTATCAGCTTCTCTATGAATATTTATGAGTTTTAAAACATTATTCACATCAATCTTGTCCAGCATCATGACATTCTAAACAATGCCAAAATGCAAACATTGAGCACATGACAAGTAAATGCAGTGATGAAAGTAGTCTGCCTGGTACCGTATCTAGTATTATTTGTGTGTAATAAAAACGTAAATGCCGTAAATTTTCATAATTATGTATTAATGCATTATAATTAATCTAAAATTTATACAGTATCATAATTATAAGGCAAGTAACAATCAGTTGTGTGTACAATAAGGACTTTTTCAAGTTACTTATTAAAAACTTGCAAAATCTTAGAGGACACAATGAACCTGCCTACTCTGTATAACCAGTGCTTAACCAAACAGCCATATCATATGACACATGACCAAAGCAACACTTCTGAAGAAGTAAACTTATTACACATGGAGGATATGCTTGTTTCCTGCATTATTATTATTATGATTATGATTTATAATTATTCACATGGAACCAAGCTTTTCTAACTTTCTCATCAGTTTCAAAATGACAACATCTATGTAATCAGATCTATTCTATTTCCAATGCTTGTCTCAGAATTCATTAGATCATTCATTCATTAGGACATTTATATAGCGTCTCTTCAAGAGGGCTACTCAGAGGCGCTCCCGACTCCAGCATGACTGACGAATGAATTACTGTTTGCAGCATAATTTTTACCTGTGACAGAAAAGTAGTTCTAGACCATCTTGGACCTTCTGCAGATGTCGATAGAAATGTGGCAACAGAATCCGAAGCAACTCACGAAGGTAAATCTAAAAGACAACCAAGAGTTAATTACTATTAGAAAAGAGCAGAAATGAAGTTCATCTAGTTCGTCAATTGTGACAGTGGTACCACCAGAACTATTTCACAAGTCTACAACCCTTGTACTGAAGAATTTCTGATCTAAACATTCTGTTAGTTTCTTCAACAATCTGTGTATATGACCAGAAGTAGCCTTGTTTGGTGCTAGTTCAAAGATTTTCTCCATTTGATGTACTCTCCTTTTCCAGCAATACTCTTATAGGCTCCAATCAAGTCTCCTCTGGTCCTTCTGTATTCTAATGTTGGACATTTCCATGCAAACAGAGCAATAAACTCATTTTCAAGTATAATGTTTCCTTTGTTTAATGCATGGTGCACAGATTTTTAAATGACCAGCAATGCTGAAACAAATAACTCCTTCATCTACAAAGTTGCAACTAAATTTTAAAAATTTATAATATTCAGCCTATTGACAACTAGACGCAGTGATGATATGATGATGTACTGATCAACTAGCTACAGTCAGATTCTCAGCCATGTCGACCAACTTCTAGTTTTATTTCATGAGTAACTTTTGTCAAATGGCAGTTCTAATACATATATGTGACTGAAAGTGTCCACTACTGACTGACCAGTTGGCTGTCCATGTCAATATCTTTCGGAGAGCTGAAGAAGGTTGTCTTCTGCATGAGACCAACAAAGCACCAGTAGGCATCCACTTCATTCTGAACCTCGATCAACACTGGTGCCAGAAGGTCAGACATGCCCTGCGTGTATCCACAGTGTGGCTGAGCCGTTGCATAGTTCAACAAAATGCTCCTGCATAAAAACACATATAATTATGTATCCACTCAAAGTTATTTACACTGCAGGAAGAAAGGAAGGTTTAAGTTTTTATTTTACTAAGTTGGAATTCAAAGACATGCCAAAATGATAAATACTTATGTATGTATGTACCTAGCTCTTTAAAAAGCACCTTTCAAGAACTTCACTTTGGCACCAATAACATCACAAGGGTGCAACAATAAAGTAGTCCAGTAAAAATGCATACAATATAAATGGCAAACATAAAAATCTTAAAACAAATTGTTTATAAGTCTAAAGTGAGACTTTCATTCATACAACCACACAATAAAAAAAACAGATCTGAGTTTTTTAACTTATATTCAAACAAAGAAAAATCAGATTTGTATTTTAACAATCTTCTATTTACACTATTGTCCAAATCTTCAAGTGATTCTTCCAATTTTAATGTCATCCTAATTTTTTTTCCCAATTTCAAAGTGCTTTTCCAATTTCCTGTATTTACTATCTATACTAAAAATCAATATCCATGCAGAAAAGTAAAAAACATCAATTGATCACAATGATGCAATATTATTCGATAGGACACTGATGTTGCTTAAAGTTTGAAACAACAATTAGGGTTAACAGTTAGCCTGCTTGGTAATTGAGAGACAAGTTACTCTTTTACACCATGCCGTAACAATGTCCCCACATTATCAGTCTACACTAAAACTGTGTTGTCTCTATGCCTTAATTCAGGTCATATGGCTTCTCCTGCAGTAGGTCAAACTCTTGTTATTACATGTACAGTGATGTCATCTATTGTATAAAACCCAACTATATTCTTTTGTCAACTTCTGTTGATGTTTAGCAATGATTTTTGCGTTCACACAAGATGTTGACTTTTATCGACACCTGCCCTGGGCCATTAATTATGACCTTTGTGGACAACAGGTTTGAAAGTCCTAAGAGTTTCACAGAGCTTTACAGAGCTTCACAGCAAAACACTACAACACGAAACTTGTAGAGCAAAGGACTAGGACTGTGAAACATACTGTGTCACTCCTCAGTAGGTAAACGCTGGCAGCCTCTATAGACTTTCACGAGAAAAGCACGACATATCTATGAAATAACCAAATTCCGCTCAAAGCATCACATTTACTTATGCTGTCAGAAATGTTGCTTCACAACGACACTCACTTGAGGATCTCGATATTTGGATTTCCTTCGCCTTTGAAGTATGGATTACTTCGATCAGTTCTAACCACATCCTTCTCAACGGTACATTGCACACTCTTCCAGAAAACATCTCTTTCCTCATCAGTCATCGACTCTCTGCCCACAGAAATCCATACATGAACATAATTCAGGTAAACTGACTTAAAAAATACAATTCACGCTCAAGTAATTTTAATTATGATGGCAAAGAGAACTTTGAAATTAGTGGAGGCATTCTTTATTGTTACTTCTGCTTACAAATAATTATGAAAAAGTATTGTAAACTATTTTAAAAAGTTAATCATTAATAATTATGCCAGGTTTGTGAGTAGGAATTGCTGAGTTTGTGTGTTACAATCATTCTTTGTTTGTTTCCACCATCGATTAAAAAAATTCTAGACCGTATTTTCTTCACATATCATCTTGGCATACATGACTGTATGAGAAGAGTATGGGCTTCCTGGTATTCGATCAAGCCTCCTATATATCTAAAGACTTATGTAATCTGTGTACAGGTGGGTAATTATGAGGTATTGGTTTTCAACTGGGGTTCCACGGAACCCTTAGGTTCCATGATACACCTGTCATCACAGAACAGCTATCCCTTGTAAAGCACTGTATTTATGTGTTCAATCTGTGGCTGGCATAGCACATATATAATTGTGGATTAGTTAGCTGTCTTATGATGTGTATGCTTCTGCCTAAGCAACAAAGTCTGATAGTATTTCATATTCTGCAAAGTTGAGCTCAACAGTGAGTACCAAGGGCAAATCAGCAGATGATAAATCTGCTGCTTCAGACCAAAAGACAATTTTCTGAATGCTCATGCTCGTCAATGGCACAATAACCATGCATGTTTTCAACTTGAATGTATAGTTTCACTCCCAGAAACCCATACACTATTCGTAAACCAAGAAGACAGTTCTTATGTATCAACTGAAGAATGCTGTGACATTACTTTACAGATATACAGAAATGCAAACATTTTAGAACCCATAAAGGTAATGATTTCATCAGCAGGGAATGAAGAATTTCATACCTGGCTTTGCGTATGTTCTGATAATCGATGTAACGGTCATTTCGCAGATGTTCACGTTCCTCAAAACTTGAAGAGTATGGATAATAGTGAAGGAGGAATGGCCAAATTTCAGGCCTCAATGACGCATCCAATCCAGCAAAGAAGATAGCCTAAAAGTAATTTATACAGGGTCTTAAGTTATGTGTTGTCCTCCATTAATCTGAATTTTTATGCAAATGAGCAAACAGTACATTTAAAAGGCATTTAATAGGTATAAAATGTTCAGACACATGTATTTTTAATTATAATCATCTCAAATACATAGACAGATTACAATTTATCACTGGCCTCTTGACATACAGCTACTTGGTCAATGGTCATTCAGAATGAATGTCTTACCAATTCAGTTATTTCTGCAGCTGATATTTGAACAACTAATTAGTGCAATATTACATATGTATATCTGCTGACTTGACAAGATAGGAATTGTATTATTACAAACCTCTAACAGTCAAGGCCCAAGAAGCCTAGCTTCTTTGGTCAAAATACTTAACACAGTAATAACAACAAATATTTAAGGACCATCTAACAATTAGGACGGTTATTTAATAACTAGATTAGATCAGTAGACAATAGGCAAATAAATTTAATCATGAACACTGTAGTTTATACAGTCTTACATCACAATGTACTTAAATGTTTAAGAAAATACAGCAGTATGCTTTCCTGACAACAAGAAAGGGCTTTTGTAATGTAACTGAAAAAGTCATAGTTATCATCATCATTATCACTGTCATCATCATCAGTTTCTGGTGCCAACCATTTACCAGCAACGAGTGCAACCAGATGATACCACCTTCATCAGGCATTTGTCAAATCTACCGCTTTCCTTGTGTTTAGTCTCAAAGTCTTGTTATGTCTTTAATATCGTCTTCCAACAAACCACTGGTCATGGTCTTCTTGTGTTTCTCTTTCATTCTATTCTGGCACATAGTGAGTGTGTTGTGTGGGATTCGTTCAATGGTATTCCTTACACTATACTAAGCCAAATTGTCAAAGTCTTTGGTGAATGATTTTATCCAGCAACATTGTGTGCATATAAACCAAGGGCTGTTGTATTCATCATTTCTTTTGTAGACTGCACGTCCTGCAAATTTTTTTAGCAAATCAATTTCTCTCATTTTCCAACATCTATGAAAATAGTTTATCTCATCTCATATAATTTTGATTTTCTTTGCTGATTTTGTTTACCCAGCTACTGGCCATTTTTCAAAATGCGTGTAAGGCATGTCCCATTCTCCACTGTATGTCTTTTTCACTAACACCATCTGCAGTTATTAGATAAATCCCAAGACAGATCAACTGATGAACTCTTCAATAGGTTCTCCTTTGATGTAAAATATGCTGCCAAAAGCAACTCAGAAACAAAAAGGAAATTGTTCATCATGAGGAAAGAAATGAAAACTAACCAACAGTAACAAACCGTACCTTTCTCAGGTGAAAGTCATCCTCAATATGACCAAGGTCATTCATGTGATGACGCCATGTGTCTTCATTTACCACTTCATACGCTCCCTCCTCTGGATGACACTGATCGTTCGTCAGATATGGGCGAATTATTGAAAAATGACGACAGTGCACCTCCGCTTCACCAAGCTTAACAAATTTACACCAAATTAATTATTTACTAAGTACTGCAATAGGTTACTAGCAAAAAGAAGTAACAATGACCTGCAGTAACGCACTGTGCAGGAACATTGGGAATTCTGAAACTAAACGGACCATAAATCTGAAGTTTAATCATTTCACTTCTTCAGTCAGTCAGTTCCTTTATCTAATTATTATTCTCGAAGACAACACCGTTATAAGATAGAGTATTAAAAATGCTTCCAGGATACAAAGGCAGACCCAGAAGGAACCAAGGTAGGGTCATCTATGTACCATCCGATCAGTTCAAAATAACAAATGATGAACATCATCATTAATTTCCTCTAATATCATTTTCTACCTCTGTCCGGAACCTCGGTGTCATTCTTGACCAGGAACTAACCTTTACTAAGCACCTCTCTTCTCTGTCTCACTCCTGTTTCTACCATCTCCGCCAGCTTAGGGCTGTTGCTCACTCTCTCTCAGCCTCTGCTGCTTCAACTCTTATCCATGCTTTTGTGTGCTCTCATTTAGATTATTGCTCTTCTCTCTACACCGGTCTTCCTCAAGCCCGCCTGTCCTTCCTTGAGAGGGTCCTTCAGTCTGCGGCGCGCCTTGTTGGCTCCATACCCCGCTATGGTAGTGTATCCTTCTACATGCATCAACTCTTCATTGGCTTCCCATCCGGCAGCGTATCCTGTATCGGCTTTGCTCTCTCGCCTGGCAATGTGTTTTGGGTATGGCTCCTTCCTACCTATGCTCCGTTTTTACTCTCTCTTCTTCTCTTACGGGTCACTCAGCCCTCCGTTCCTCTTCTCGGGGCGACTTTATAGTCCCATATGCCCGCACTGCTACTATGCAGTGCCGAGCATTCTCTGTCATTGGTCCAACTGCGTGGAATGACTTACCATCTCTCCTTTGCCTATCTCCTCGTACTCACCCGTCTTCTTTTTATGCTCTATTGAAGACTTTTCTCTTTGATCAGGCCTGGCTTGGGAGTGCCTCTGAGTAGAACCCTTGAAGAGGCGCTATATAAATTCCATGATTGATTGATTGATATCAGTCCCATTGGACTCTGAAACAAACAGAATCAAATTAAACAGAAGTACAAAAACTTAACTAACGAGTGTGATGCTTCACTAATCGATATGGCATTCATTCATTTAGTCTTAAATAAATTTTATATCCTATAATCAAACTTCTGTCAGTTTTTAAATACATAAGACAGATCTGCTGTGCAAGAAATCAAAGCCAAAGACAGTCTGACATCTTATGGCTCTTGACTGAAATAAGCAGCTGTAAAGTAAGGTTGTTACAAGAAGACTGGTTGATTAGGATTACATAAAGGAAGACTCTTCTTCCAAGACAAGGAGTAATACAGGTTGAGCTCAGTTGTCCATCACTCAAAGACAATCAGAGGATCAGGAATGATCTGTTTTTTATATTGGTTGCATTTGTAGCCCACAGAGCCACTGTTCTCAGCAGAGAACTTACAGAGTCATTGTTTACATTTATTTATTAAGACATTTATTTAGCATCACAACAGGAAACTAATCAGAGGCACTCTTTCTGTAAGCCTAAATGATGTTAAATGTCTTTAAAAACAGGACATTTATCAGTTAGCAAACATTGCCTAGATAACTAGAAGAGTCACCAGTGGCAGGCTCACCAGTAACAACCTTACTATACACTGCTTATTTCAGTCAAGAGCCATTAGATGTCAGACTGTCTTTGACTTCGATTTCTTGCACAGCAGATCTGTCCTTATGTATTTAAAAACTGACAGAGCCCAGCCAACAGATTCCCAACTAGAGTTTACAGGTGATAGCAAGTCAAAGTGCCTGAAGCATGCAGAATCGAGGATAAAAAAACGATGATAGGCGATGTGATCTGCTGCTATGGTCTCATCTTTTGACCTCAATTTTCTTTCTTTTTACCCTGTTGAAGGTATGAGGAACAAAAACTACAGTAGCTTGGTCAACACAAGTAAAACAATCCTTTTATAATGGAAATATTAAAGTTAAAACAGCATTCTTTTAATATCTATAACAGCTGAATGAAGACAATATTTTAAATATCTATGCTACCTTTCTTTTTGGCTGAGCCAAGAACTTCCAGCCAGAAAAGGTTTCAACTAGACGGTCAAGGCCTCCATGGTGGAAATGCAAGATCTTGTACTGACTTTCACGGCTTGCAATTACCAGCTGACCACTGGTGCACATCTCATCATTGTAAAAGATACGCAGTGATCGCATCTGCCCTAATGAAACAGATTTTAAAATCCAGAACTATGGCAATGACAAGAATAAAACAAATATCTGCAATAATGCAAATAAGAAAGCAATAAAAAGCTTTGAGAACAGGTTATCTAGGAACGTATACTTTGTACAGGAGGAGAGCAAAAGTTTCTACAACTACACAAGCAGAGAAGGAAAGAAGGGGTAGAGCCATTGAAAAAGGAGGTTACTCATGCAGATGATGTGGAAGCTGCTGAAGTACTCCAAAAAAGTTTACTTTGGAAGAACAAAGAAACATCCATGAGCCCAAACAAACATTTTAAACAGTGGTGGGAAGGAATTGTCACAAAAAATGTTTACTAACGAAAACTCAGTGGAACAACTGAAATGGTTAAAAACTGACAAGAGTCCAGGCACAGATGAACTACGCCCTAAATTTCAACATGAAGCAATGGAAGAAATTGGAAAGGCATTTAGATCTTCAATAAATCAATGAGAACTGGAGACGGACCACAGGAATGGAGAGATGCACTCATAGTGTCATTGTTTAAAAAGGGAAGCAGAAGCAAACCATCTAACTACAGACCGTTTAACAAGAGTTGCGTCAATGTTTGTAAATGTTGGTTGTATTGGGCTATTGACTATTATTTTGTGGCTGTTTATAACGACTTTACATGCGCATGTTGTCCCTAAGTTCCCTTAACTAATTTACTTGCTAATTTATTTTTTTATTGCAGCTCTATTTTCCAGACGTTTCTAGTCCATGATCTGAGTAAAGTTACAATGTATCTAATATCTATGGTCAAAGTGTTAATTTTATTTCCGGTAGCTTTTCAAAGTGACTTCATTTCTTGGTTACTTAGGTGACCCTCTATCTCCGGAGTGAAACATTCGATGTGTTTTCCTTTGTCCTGTCCGGCTTGTGTCCTCCTTTGGCTACCCATGGCATGTATCTGGCCAACCTAACCTAGGCGTACATACAGAAATGACATTTATAAATGAAGTGAAATTCAAAAGGAATACTGCTTGCCTAGGTCAACAGAAAATACTCCACAAACTTGGTCGATGATGCTGAATGGTGATGATCGCCCAGGACTAGGCGTATTCGATAGTGCCAGAGATTCATCTGGGAAAGAAATATTATGAATTGTCAGATCCCTTCTCCCAACTTGGTTCCCCATCAATGACAGTGAGACTGAACTGGAACAGCTGTCTCCTGAGGGTGAAGCACAGCCACCAGTTGGGGTCAGGGGAGATGGAGGGCCACTGTCTGGGCCAGAAGTGGCAGACGATGATGAAGAATGGGTTCGAGAATGCTCTGGAAGGTTGAAATTGTGGTCTGAGATCTTCTTTTCATTTTCAGATCCCTTTTCTAGATTCAACCGCAGATCCAAAGATTCCTTCAAGCGGTTCACATCTGGTTTACCACAGCATGCCTCCCCACTCATTCCACCTTTGATGCAGTTCATCATCTTCTGATAATGCTGTCCGGTAGGGCTTGGGTGTGAGGAGTCAGAACTTGGGGAGGTGCTCCTGGCCGAGGACACATCGCCATTAACATCATTCACCGCATGTATAACCCCGTCTGCATTTTGCGTACTTGCAACCTTTACATCAGTCACAGCACAGCTGCTTTGAGATGGCTTCTCAAACGTATCATCATCGATCTCTTCCGTGACAACCACCAAATTATCACCATCCATCTCCACCGAAGCATATGAGCGACTTGAACTTCCCGAGCACTTGCGTGACTCATGTTCTCTGAGCTGTTGCGCTGAAAAATTCTGCAATTTGTTCCTTTGGATAAGCATCCTCAGTTGCTGCTCTGTGCTTGGGCTGTCACTCTCTGATGATCTGCTCGTCTCATCTGGTCCTACAGCTTCTGGGTCACTTCCACCAGATGCCCCAACCAAATGGCTGCCATCATCTTTCTGAGTGATGTTACAATCCTTCACGATATTTGTCTGTTTATGAATCTGGTTGACGTTCGTTCCAATGTGAGTGGCCTTTCGACTGCTCTGAGTCACTCCTCTTTCATTATTTCTAGGTGTCCCATCATCATCTTCTGATAATCGGTGTGAATCGCTATGTTCACCAAAACCAGAACAGCTTCCAGCACCTGGAGATTGCAGCGCCGACTCGTCAGTGGAGCAACCTGCTCCCAGATCAACCTTTGAATACTCCTGTCTTGGAGACCTGCGTGTCATTCTTGTCTGTGCTGGGCTGTTCTCAATGCTTCTGGGATTTTTCTTAAGAGTAGAGTTAGGTATCCATGTCAAAATCAAAGTAGAACCTAATATCTAGAAAGAATAAATGAAATCAATCAGAAATTTATGCCCATGAATAAAAAGTCATGCATCTCGAGGAAATATAACTGACATCCTCTTAAATATGTCAAGTACAAAGGCCGTATGCATGAGCATATCTTAACCTACTAACCAACTTGGGTTTATGTCGCTACGAGCTAGTCGCTGATTAGTCGTTTCCTACAAGTTTCATGCATGAGGCTATCATACGCCGATGAACTAGTCGGAAACGAAGTTCGATGGGATGATTCATGACACTGGTTTCCACTCTATAAGTACATATGGCTGACTGCGCATGCGCACAAGGTATTAATATGCACAGAGAAATAAACAAAGATTGAAAGACAGGCATAAACTTATATGAATCATATTTGATTCAAGTAAAGTTAATTAAAAAGAGGCGTGGGCTAGGGTAAAGGCATAGTAAGAAGATGAGAAATAGTGTAAGGACTTCTAAAGGAGTTTGGTGTGATGTAGGAACAATCGTATCAGCGACAGGAACGACTATGTTTCTGCATAAATTTTAGGATCCACAGCAATTTGATGATTTGCTCATAAAACGACTTAACCACTGTCGGATTAGACTGATTGACCAGTAACTACCTCATCGTCCTGTGATCGAATGTTCAGATACCCAGGATGGTGTTCAGCTGTCCGGTTTAAATTTGCTGGTGGATGAACGCACACATTGTTCTTACAATAGATGATTTCGCCATCTAGCGGTGGTGGCTGTAATCTGTCCTGGCCTCCAAAGCCAAGGAGATTGGATGCCTTGTGGAACAGACTACTGAAGGACATCACTCCCTGTTCGAGAACCTCGGCAGCCAAATTCATTTAAGAAATTGTTGATTTCTTTGACGGCCGGAACTCAGGTACATAACTTTTCTGCTCAACTTCTGAAGAAACAACAAACATGCAAACCATCTACATCAAAACTGACCTGTTTTGCGGAACTCAAATAAATTGGACAAGTTTATTTGTCACCATGAAAGTAGCTTCATTCATAAACCAATTCATAAGCAACCACGACAAGTTCAGTTAAGTAAACAGTGTCATCTCCAGCTAAATAATCCAAATAAAAACGAATCCACCTTCCTAAATAGAATAAAATAGAAAAGAATATTCTTTATTAATCCATTTGCGAACCATATTTTGGTGTACATAAATATATAAACACATTCTCAGCCCTGCACAACTGGCAGCGACCAAACATATAAATAACATCAAATAAATAGCATTGCAGTAAATGTTATATGCCAAGCTGGGGCATTCCACGTCAAATCAACACAGTCATCGTGCATCACCATCTCCGATTTTGTTAAAATTTGGTATGGCGATAAACCACCATGAAAAACTTCCAAAACCAAAATTTTTGATTTTTTGGTCAACCAATGTCCGAGATATGGGTCAATGAACATTGACCAAAACGGGCCAATTTTCGCTGACCGACGATGTTCAAACTGCTGTATCTCAGCTTCTATTGCACATAGAGACACAATTAAAACACCAAATTGAAGGTATTAAATAGCTCTATCTGGGCAAAGCATTCAGAAACGTTCATATTTAGTAAAACAATTTTTTTGAGCAACTGTAACCTAGTGACACTGATCTAGGTCAGTTCGCCACCTCAGAATTTTATCAAATTTTTCCCAAGCAAAGCTTTCATTGTTCTTAACAATTGGTGAAAATTTCAGAGTGGGCACTCTTGTAGTTTTTTTACAGTGATTTTTAAAGGTACAGTCGTGGTTGTGATTCGCGACCATCATCGCAATCGTTGATATGCCATGAATGTTTAACTGCTGAATCCCAGCTGTTAACATCAATGGTCTTTGTACAGTGTACTAACATTATCTCACACAACATGCTGAATAAAAAGTAGGCTTACTTACATGCCTACTTATTTACTTATTTAAATGAAATCTTGTTTTAGTTCTAGATTTCATAGTCTTTCCTGTTGTCTGAATGTTCGCATGACATAAATTACAATTTTATAGAATTTTTTGATGTTATTATTACTGAAGTTGTAAGAAACTACCTAAAATAGACAGCTAAGTGGAGAATCTTAAATATTTAAATTTCCAAGTATATCTGGCAGGCACACAAAAGCTTCACTGCATCTGCCCAGTATCAGCCAAGTCAGTTGAAGTGAAAGACTTCTCCAGCAGCCTGGATAGTAGAACTGAATGTGTCTTGCAGTCTGTAGAGATAGACAGCGTCACAACAAGACCACGATTAAACTCTCAGATATCAAGGGCTACATCTCTGCAAAGTATGATGGGCATTGGTGGCTTGGCTGTGTTCTGCAAATATTTCTGGACACAAATGAGGTGGAAGTCAATTTTTTACACCCACATGGACCAGCTCAATCATATCGATATCCTTATCCAAATAGTAAAGTCATGCCATGACATATTAACAACTATTCAACCAACAACTGACCATCACTGGAAGAATGTATTTGCTGACATCCAAGGAAACTATTGCAGCAAACCAGGCGCTTCAAAACAGTTCAGATCTATCGGATGAGTAATGATAGTCGCGAATCGCCACCATGACTGTACCTTTAAAAAATCACTGTAAAAAAACTAAAAGAGTCCCCACTCTGAAATTTTCACCAATTGTTAAGAACAATGAAAGCTTTGCATGAGAAAAATTTGATAAAATTCTGAGGTGGCGAACTGACCTAGATCAGTGTCACTAGGTTACAGTTGCTCAAAAAAATTGTTTTACTAAATATGAACGTTTCTGAATGCTTTGCCCAGATAGAGCTATTTAATACCTTCAATTTGGTGTTTTAATTGTGTCTCTATGTGCAATAGAAGCTGAGATACAGCAGTTTGAACATCGTCGGTCAGCGAAAATTGGCCCGTTTTGGTCAATGTTCATTGACCCATATCTCGGACATCGGTTGACCAAAAAATCAAAAATTTTGGTTTTGAAAGTTTTTCATAGTGGTTTATCACCATACCAAATTTCAGCAAAATTGGAGACGATGACGTCCATTTTTTTCTAAAGTGTGTTGATTTGACGTGGAATGCCCCAGCTATAAGTACTGTAAACTCCTAGTTACATACACATATATAAATATATACGAACAATGACATAAAAAGACGCTTAATACAGTGCACGTAAAAGAAAAGTCTACTGAATGATTAAAAGGACGACAAAATAATGCACGAAATATCTGAACAGAATTAACGGGTGTGACGTTGGCACTATAAAATTTAGATCACATCCTGTTCTGCAAATGTTCAAGTAACAGAACTGCACTTTTGACAGATTTCTTTTCCTCTTCCAGACAATGCAGCAATAAAATTTCAGTTTGTCTCTACAGAAATTAAAGACAAGTCTTTAAAACTTAAGGCCTGAAAATGTAGCTTCAACGTTCATTTGTATAAACCTAGATCAGTTATGCTAATATCGTCAAATTCAGTCTCCCCTTTAGCACCTTACTGTCTCCTTTGGTTAGAGTTAGACCCCTTGATTTTGACCTGGCAACAAAACCTACCAAACACCTGGCTTGATTTGAGATTAAGCACTGGTACCATAATACCTTGGGTATAATGCGCACCCCAAGTTGCACACTTTATCATAGTGTAAAAGTCTTACTGCCTATGTATAACGCGCAAGGCAGAGGTGCCTGCAGGCGGAAGCACTAGACGCACGTGCATCCACCCACCAAATCAAATCGACACAAAGACTAGGCATCGCATTGATATATATTTTTTAAACGGCAATACAGCACGTTAAAACATCAGATGTAATCTTAATTGAATTTTTTTTATGCTTGTCACTACTCTATCTTTGGCAGCTATTTCAAGCAGTGGAGAAGGGACGGGTAGGGATGGGAGGGGTCTGTGTCTAATTTTTAAGCCTGCAGGCACCTAAGTAATGCAAATGCGAAAACACAGACCCCTTCTGCCTGCACAGAAGAGTTAAAATAGGAGCTATAAAAAAGATATATGATATTGACCTGCCACGGAAGTTCTGTCAGAAGTGAAACTATGCCCTTTGATTTCGTTTTGGAGGCAACAACAGTGTTGAAAGGTGCAATATCGCACTTATTTTCAGCCTGATACCTCTAGCACATAGTTATCTAAGGAATAAAATTAACAATATGCAGTAAAATCGCTTTCTTTTTTTATCATTAAAACATAACTATGCACTCTAAATTTAGATTATAAAAATATTTTAAAATCTTATCTTATAAAATAAACCAACTGAATGCAAGTAGTTAAATAAATTAAACCAATAAAATAGAAGGTAATTCAGTTGACACAAACGTTTTTTCTCTTAATTCGATTAGCGCATCAGCTGTCTTCATGCGTGATCAGTGTTTGTGTAAAACATTTAAAAACATCTTCCTATATACAATGCACACCCAGACTTTGAGCGAATTTTATTGTAAAAACAGTTTGCATTATACATGTGAAAATACATTACATACATTACATTTAGGGTAAATAAGCCTCTTTTCCTGGCATATCCTACATGCAGAGCTAAGAAAGGTTGGATATTTAAACTTATATTTAAGGTAATGTTCCCATTAAAAGCAAGTCCATCTATTCAACAACTTTAGAAGAAGCTGTATTTACGATTGTATGTCTATTTGAATAGCAGGGCAATCCATTTGTTGCACACACAATGAAACAGACACCATAAAAACTTAAATTAATGTACACTTATCAACAAATGTTGGCTGATGCTAGTTTTTGATTTTCTTCCATAAACAGAAAAGATATTGTCTAAATTCAAACAGATTTTCTAATAAAAAGGAGATAGGAGTTAATACGAACTCTAGTTTGATTGTTGGTGTCTGGATATTATGTCAGCAAGTAGGTAATGTTAAGCTCAACATTCAAAGATTGTATATAAAATTCACTAAAGTCACCATGAGTTCATTTTTCCTCAACAGCTGCTACATTCACCACTGTTCAAGTAATTTTTGCATCATTCCGATAAGACTTAAAACGGATAGTTGCTTGTTTACTTATAATGTAAAATAATAAGCCACATCCCTTTCTTAATTCGGTAATCTATCGTTTTAGCATCGCCAATTATTCCACTGTTGGTCCATTATAGCTTGCTGTTTCATCGTCCTAACTGAAAAATACAGGCATACCTTTACAGAATGGGTGTACCAAGGTTTTATTATATGTTAAAAATGACAACATTGCACGACTGCTATTTAGAAAGAATTTATCACATCAAACGACCATTCGAAATGCAAGAAGGGAACTAAACCAAGACAAATGGTTCACCGACAAATGGTTCATGGACAAATGGTTCACTGACCAATGTTCACGATAAATAATTAATATTTTAAATAATCATCAAGAATCCAGCTTCCAGTTTGAGCTATATTTTCATCGGCCAATCAACTTCTAGTTTGAGCTCTATTGTCAATGAAAATATAGCTCAAACTGCTCTCGATTATCGATGAAAACAAACCTCAAACTAAAAACTTGGAGAGCGATGAAAACATAGCTCAAACTAGAAGTTGGGTAAGTGATGAAAATACAGCTCACACTAGAAGCTGTAAGATCATGAACCTTTCGTCAGTGAACCACTTGTCATGAACCATTTGTGAGTGAAGTATTTGTCATGAACCATTTGTTTGTGAACCATTTGTTCGTGAACCATTTGTCGTGACACCTTACACTTCTTGTCGGCACGCTTTTGTCGGCGCTCTTTTGTCGGGCGCTCTTTTGTCGGGGTGCCCGTATTTCATTCTATTTTTCCTAATAAATGTTTTTCTGGTTGTTTTATATTTATTTTAAATACTCATATTCTGGTGTGTGAAAACTATACATGTTAACATCAAAACTATTTTTTACACTCAACCGATAGGCATTAGTCGTGGAATAAACGGGCATGCTAAAATGATCGATTACCCTTAACTCCTGTACTGCTTTTATTTTAGATGAGTACTCTCAGTGTTCTTGAAGAGAAACAACCCAATAAAAGTCTCAGAAGAAGTTTCCAGGTTTAGACGATGCCTCCTCCCAATGCGCCATATCCCAGAGAACTTGATATGCTTCTCTATCGTCTAAGAATTATCCTAGGGCAGAAATTCTTAAATAATTATAGCCCATTTTTATCCACAAGCACATTTTAATGCGAACAATTTTAAAGTTAAAAAAAACGGAATATAAGGACTGTCGACATGATGCACAGAACTGAGCAACAACACGCCTACTATAGCAGCGTTTCTCAACCTGTGGTCCGCGGACCACTGGTGGTCCGCGGCCATCTGCCTGGTGGTCCGCGAGCAAGGCCTACAATTTATATTTTTTACAATTAAAAACATGTAAACAGACAAATTTTGTCAATTTTTAATTTTTTTATTTCAATCGCTAGAATCGTGTAGATGGCAGTATGAAACTAATTATACGCGGATTTATTGGAAAATAGTTCTTTTGTATTAATTTGTTTTTGGTACAATTTTTAGTGGTGGTCCGCGACCAAGACACACAATTTATAAGTGGTCCCTGAGTCTCAAAAGGTTGAGAACCGCTGTACTATAGTATACATGTCTGTATATCTGTTGACGAAATACATAACGAGAGACCAAGGGAAGATGAAATGCTTCATGACTAAAGACTCCCACTGACGATTTCATAGCAATAATTTTAACTTATTTCCACCTTTACACTCACCGTATGGCTGTCCACTTATGCACATTATAATTTATTATTTATTATCTGCTTATTTATCAGTAAACATAATACAAAACCACCTAAAGACGAAAATTATCAACCACAGCACAGCTGCGCAGGCGACGACAGTAGAGCCTATATTCAGCGGAACGCCAAGATTACACTATACATAATACGAAGGTTTATTTAGCGCCTTGCTTTGCATCCATGATTTCTTAGTAAGCGCCTATGTTAAATAATTATTATCCGCAAGACCGCGACTGAAATTTCAAATAAGAAATCAGAAATATATTGATAGTGACAGTCAAGAGAAACGTCATAAGTAGGCCTACATGTAGCAATATTTGAAGTAGCAATTAAAGAACACAGCCTACAGCTGTTGTTATAATTAATTTCGTAATCGTAATCTCCAAACTTCTAAAGCGCCACTCGAAGGCCAAGCGCAGGGCACCAGCCTATTCACGCGCTACGTCAAATCAGAGGGCGTTCTGAGAGTAGTCCAGACTCCAAAGGAGTTCAGATCAAGAGAGGATGCAACTAGAGCAGCTCTTAAGACGGCCGGGTGTCGTGTATGGCGAGAAGAAATTATGGAAGGCGGAGGGAGAAGTCAGAAGAGTCAGGGTAGGAGTACTTGAAAAGGTGAGACTTCAGTTTTGAGTGGAAAGCCTGGGTTGTGACAGATAGCGGAACACAAGGAGAAGGATGGAGGATGGGTTGCAATGATGACGGGCGAGGAACCGAATCTGCGGAATTCAGAGCCGCGCCGGGAGATCGTTCGGATGCAGAGGCGTACTGGTGCTGTTCGATATGGCTCAGTTGAAGAACTTGAGATGAGTGTGACTGGGATTTGAGAAGGACTGGGGTAGGAGGAGGAGGATCGGGTGGAACGGGTTGCCTGCATGAATGGTGAAGATATCACGGATCGATCGTATACTTAAGCGGGGATCGAATATAATAAACCCAGACAAATCTGAGGCAATCATGTTTGGCTCACGCCAGCGACTCCGGTCTTTCCCTTCTCATTCTAGCGTTGACCTTGCTGGCACTGTCGTTCCAGTATCAAGGACTATCAAAACACTTCAGGTCACTTTGGACAGTAATCTCACATTCCAATCTTACATAACAAGCCTTTGCAAATCTTGTTTCTATCATATCAGGGCAATTCGTCACATAGGCCTATAAGATCTGCTCTTACCAAAGACATGTCCCAGACCATATAGCCTGTTCTCTTGTCTGCTCTCGCCTCGATTATGCCAACTCTGTGTTTGCAGGCATTTCAGATCTTCAAGTCAACAGGCTTCAACGCGTCCAAAATTCTCTGGCTCGCGTGGTGTTGCGTGCATCTTCCCGTTCAAACTCATTAACTCTGCTCCATCAGCTGCATTGGCTTCCTGTAAAATTCAGAGATTTAAACTGGCCTGCTTGACATTTAAAACCCTCACAATGTGCACTCCTACCTACCTTCAACCACTACTCTCTCCTTACATTCCGCCACGCAGTCTACGGTCTTCGGTTATGGGTCTTTTGGTTGAGCCTAGAGTAGACTGACCAGACGTCCCGGTTTTCCCGGGACAGTCCCGATTTTCTGCAAGCTGTCCCGGCTGCCGGGAAAGGTAGGCCAAACTCTAAAAATGTCCCGGTTTTTAAGAACTGACTTGATTTTACTACTGGCATCTGGCGAGTAAATTCATTTTTAACTTCGCTTTTATTTATTTATTACCATGCATAGGCTAATACGGTAATACATCTTCCGGTTCTAAACGTCATAATCAACACATAATCAACCTGCATTGTTTAATGCTACAATTTTGAAGATGGAAAAGAGCGTGTCTACTGCAGTTGAAGTCTGCTGTGATCTTGCAGAACTGAAAGAAAAACTAGAGAGTAGGAAAACAAATAAGTTTTAAGCATCAAAGTAAAGCAACTCCTTAATATTGCTGTGGATTCTGGTGCCATAATTGAGGATGACTTTTTGCAAACAGTTCAATCTTTTTATGCAACGTCGTGTGGGAAGTTAGTTGCGCGACCATTCAAGATGTTCAGTTGGTTGAACTTGAGACGAACAATTACTTGGGATATGTTTGAAAAAAGCCTTGAGGATCTTATCAAAATGTGTAAGCCAGTTGGGTATGACATTGATGGCAATGTACTGTTTGATGAAGTGACATGCGTTTGTAATTTTGTTAGTCGAGAAAAAGTGGAACAATGGAATGAAAACAATGTTGCGGTGGATAGCAGATGGGTGCAGATTTTCAATGATCTGCAAGAAAGAGAGAGAATTCTTCCAAATTTGAAAATGATTCTACGTACAATTCTTGTTAGCAATTCCTGGAACTAATGCTCCAGTTGAGCGAGTTTTCACACTGATGAACTCTTATTGGTCAGATCAAAAAAAGTCGATTATCAGAAGAAACTCTTGAAGCTGTTATGATAGTGAAAGTGAATATGGAAGAAACATGTGTTGAATTTTATGACAGAATATTAGCAGACAAAAAGCGTTTAAGAAGCATACATTCAAGCGCCAAATATGAGTGACTGATTTGATAAATCTATAATTAAATTTAAAAGCATGATTTGCAATAAAACCTTTCAGTTATACCAATATAATGTATATTGTATATTATTGTATTAGCATAAAATAGATATTTGTGCAAGTTATATTATAATTATTGACAAAACACAAATTGATTTTGAGATTGAAGTGTCCCGGTTTTTAGTTTCCAATATCTGGTCAGCCTAGCCTAGAGGCTAGATGCAGCACTGCCATATGGGCTCTCGTGCATTTCGTGTTACAGCCCCCAAGGAATGGAACCGACTACCAATGCTTATCCGTTGCTCGACCTCTTATTCTTCCTTCAAGAAACGCCTCAAAACTCATTACTTCTCACTGGCTTTCAAACATAGGGCCTATGGATATATAGGGCCTATAGTTGCTCTTCACCTGGCGGCTGACTAACCGCGCCTCAGATTCGCATTTCTGTGTGACTTTGCGCGCATTAAAAATGTTTGTAGTAACAATAATAATAATAATAATAATAATAATAATAATAATAATAATAATAATAATAATAATAATAATAATAATCTGACTCCTGAGGGATTATATGTACCTCGGGGATAAAAAAAAAAAAAATAATAATAATAATAGGGCCTAATAATAATAATAATAATAGGGAGTTGCCTGCAGCGGCGTAGCTATAGCATATTTTGCGCCCGGGGACAAACTATATGAAATTGCCCCCTTCCAATAGGGCACCAAAATCATATCTGACACCTGGTTTGTAAATGAGGATATATATGGCCTAGCCTATGACTGAAATTTTTAGGGCGCCAAAATTAAATCTTATAAATTTTTTTTGGGATAAATTAGTTAAAATTGCATCAAAATTAAGAGTAAAATTACAATTATTATTATAAATACTAATTAAATTATTAAATTGGCGCCCCTTCCTTTTGCGCCCGAATACATAATCCCCTCTGCACACCCAGCTATAAGCTTACCTCTGGTTGCATTGTAGGTTAATTAGGCCTATTTACAGGACTTTCAAAATGGATTAGCGTTGGGATGTTTAGCCAATTGGAGTCATTTGACGATGGCAGAGTGACAGTGATGTTTGGGCGTTTAGTGACAGCCCCGGCAAGTGAGTTTTAGATCAATTCGAAGACGTTTGATTTGGGAGAATTCAAGGTCAAAGAAGAGGGAATTGCAGCAATCGAGTTTTGAATGAACAATGGAGGAATTAAGCAATGGTGGCGGCAGTTTTAAAGTCGAGTATGGGCCGGATGCGTCGATCGGAGGTCACGATCGAATGTGCAAGAAGCATTAGCGCGATAGGTTGGAGATGTCGTTAGAGAAGCTCTGAGAAGGGATAGGGCCTAATTTGGACACTATAGCTCTGTGTTTCCGTTAGGAGTACAAAAGAGGACGTAGGACATTGGCCCACTTACGTCCGGACCTAGAATTTTGATTTTGCTGTAAATCAGACAAAATTGTCAAATTTTGGACGTTTTGGACTTTTTTTTCGAACGTAAAAACGGCCGTTTGAGCGTCAACGGAAACCCTGCTAGCTCTTGCTTGCAGCTAGTGTCCTATTATAGTGTACTGCGTCAATCCGAAGTCAAGAGTAAATGTCACTACACGTTTTATATAGCGATCATACGACCTCGACCCTGTTCATTGATCGAGAAACGTATTTACCACCGTTGCCGTTTTGAATGGGTATTTTAATGGGTATTGTGCCCATACTCAAAAGCCGTGTTGAACTTGTCAAGGCGCCCTTGTAACGGCATGTGTAGGTACGTGTTACGGCGCTGCAGTAGATATCGTATTCATCATAGGCCTATTATATAGATCTGAATGGCTAAGGAACACATCTAAACTAAAGAACTATCTTAAATAAAGAACTAATCTTAACAAAAGAACGTATCTTAGATGAAGAATATATCTTAACTAAAGAACTATCTTAACTAAGGAACACATACAAACTAAATAACATCTTAAATAAAGAAAATATCTTAAGTTCTTAAATAAAGAATATGTCTTACCAAAAGAACTATCTTAAATAAGAAATACATCTAAACTAAAGAACTATCTTACGTAAGGAACAAATCTCAAGTAAAGAACGTATTTTAACTAAAGAATATATCTTAGCTAAAAAAAACTATAATTAACTAAAGAATGCATCTTAGCTAAAGAACTACCTTAACTAAAGAACACACCTAAGAACTATCTTAAATAAAGAGCAGATCTTACCTAAAGATCTCTATTGATTAAAGAACACATCTAAACTAGAGCACACATCTTAACCAAAGAACACATATAAACTAAAGAACTATAGTGACTAAAGAGAATATCGATCTAAACTAAAGAAGTGCCTTAACTAAAGAACATATCTTAACTAAAGAACTATTCTAAGTAAAAAAAACATCTTAACTAAATAAACTTTGTGAACTAAAGAACACATCTAAACTAGAGAACTATCTTAACTAAAGAACGAATCTTAACTAAGGAACTACCGTAACTATAGCAACAGATCTAAACTAAAGGAACTCATCTAAACTAAAGAACTATCTGAAGTAAAGAACACATCTTAACTATAGAACGTGTTTTAAGTAAAGAACACATCTTAATTAAAGAGCTATCTTAACTAAAGAAAACATCTTAACTAAAGAACTTGTCTTAACTAAGGAACACATCTTAACAAAGAACTATTTTAACTAAAGAACACATCTAAACTAAAAAAAACTATCTTAACTGAAGAACACATCTAAATAAAAGAACATGACTTAAGAAGTAATCTTAACGGAAGAACACATCTTAACTAAACAATTATCTATCTA
The DNA here is from genome assembly GCA_963556255.1 of Allolobophora icterica. Lineage (NCBI taxonomy): Eukaryota > Metazoa > Annelida > Clitellata > Crassiclitellata > Lumbricidae > Allolobophora > Allolobophora icterica. The sequence goes on along the minus strand of OY744607.1, from coordinate 31,610,901 downwards.
AAGACTACATCTAAACTAAAGAACTATCTTAACTAAAAACACATCTTACCTAAAGTACTATCTTAGCCAAAGAACATATATAAAATTAAGAACTACTTTAACTAGAGAACACATCTAAAGTAAAACACTATCTTAACTAAAGTACCCATCTTACCTAAAGATCTATATTGACTAAAGAACACATCAAAACTAGACAACATATCTTACCCAAAGAAAATGATATGAACTAAAGAACTATCTTAACTACAGAGAACATCTAAACTAAAGAAGTGCCTTAACTAAAGAACACACCTTAACTAAAGAACATATCTTAACTAAAGAACTATTTTAAGTTTAAAAAAAGATCTTAACCAAAAAAACTTTGTGACCTAAAGAACACATCTAAACTAAAGAACTATCTTAACAAAAGAACAAATCTTAACTAAAGAACATATCTTAAGTGAAGGACAAATCTTAACTAAAGAACTATCCTAACGAAAGAGCAAATCTAAACTAAGGAACTATCTGAACCAAAGAACACATCGAAACTGAAGAATTATCTTAACTAGAGAACACATCTTAGCTAAGGAACTACCTTAACTAAAGAACAGATCTAAACTAAAAGCTCATCTTAACTAAAGAACGTGTTTTAGGTAAAGAGTACAACTTAACTAAAGAGCTATCTTAAAAAAGAACACATCTTAGCTAGAGAACTTGTCTTAACTAAGGAACTCAACATAGCTAAAGAACTATTTTAACTAAAGAACACATCTAAATTAAAGAGCTATCTTAACTAAAGAACACATCTAATGGAACTATCTTAACTAAATAAATAAAAGCACATCCTCACCTAAGGAACTATCTTAGCTAAAGAACACACCTTTGCTAAGCAACACATCTTAACTAAAGAACTATCTTATGTGAAGAACACATCCTAAATAAAGAACTATCTTAACTAAAGAACACATCTTCACCAAAAAACCATCTTAACTTAAGGGCACATCTTAACTAAAGAACAGATCTTAACCAAAGAACTATCTTAAGTGCAAGACACATCCTGACTATAGAACTATCTTGACTAAAGAACAAACCTTAACTAAGGAATTGTCTTAACTAACAAACACATCTTAACTAAATTATCATCTTAAATAAAGAACACGTCTAAACTAAAGATCCATATTAGGTAAAGAACACTTCTAAACTAAAGAGCTTTCTAAATTAAAGAACTCAACTAAAAACATATCGTAGCTAAAGAACGTATCTTAACTAAAGAACATGACTAAAGAACTATCTTAACTAAAGAACACACCTAAGCCAAAGAACTATCTTAACTAAGGAGCACAACTTAACTAAAGATCTATCTTAGCTGAAGAACACATCTAAACTAAAGAATTGTCACAACTAAAGAACACCTCTTAACTTATGAACATAAAAAAACACATCCTAACTAAGGAACAATCTTAACTAAACAACACACCTCAAGTAAAGAAATATCTTACTGAAGAGTACATCTAAACTAAAGAATATATCTTAACTAAAGAACACATCTTAACTACAGATTTATCGTAGCTAAAGAACACATGTAAATTAAAGAACTATCTTAACTAAAGAACAAATCTTAACTGATGAACATAAATAAAAAAACACATCCTAACATAGTTCATCCTAACTAGGGAACTATCTTAAGTGAAGAACACACCTTAACTAAGCAACACATCTTGACTCAAGAACTATCTTAAGTGAAGAGCACATCCTAAATAAGGAACTATCTTAACTAAAGAACACATCTTAACTAAAACAAACTATATTAACTAAGGAACACATCTTAACCCCGCTCACGGACTGCCCTTAGGCAGCGCCGTGATTTTTCCATCGCTGGCCCTGCAATCTGGAATGGGCTCCCTGTAGCGCTTCGCTTGGTCCCAAGCACCCATTCCGCCACATTTTATTCAAATCTCAAGACTGTGCTCTTCAGCCGGGGTTGGGTCGGGAGTGCTTCTGAGTAGATAGCCTTGAAGAGGCGCTATATAAATTCTCCATATATGAATGAACTAAAGAACACATCTTAACTAAGGAACTATCTTAAGTAAAGAACACATCTTAACTAAAGTACTATCTTAAGTAAAGAACACATCTAAACTAAAGTAGTACTATCGTTACTAAAGAACACATTTTAACTAAAGATCTGTCTCAGGTAAAGAACACATCTAAACTAAAGAGCCTTCTTAACTAAAGGACTCATCTTAGCTAAAAAAAAACATTCTTTGCTAAAGAACATAATCTTACTAGTTAGGCTACTAAAGAACATAACTAAAGAACTATCTTAACTAAAGAACATATCAAAACTAAAGAACTATCCTAACTAAGGAACACAACTTGACTAAATATCTATCTTAGCTGAAGAACACATCTAAACTAAGGAATTATCACAACTAAAGAACACATTAACTGATGAACATAAATAAAGAAAACACATCTTAACTAAGGAACTATCTTAACTAAACAACACACCTTAAGTAAAGAACTATCTTAACTGAAGAATATATCTAAACTAAAGAATATATCTTAACTAAAGAACACATCTGAACTGAAGAACTATCTTCACTAAGGAAAATATTTAAAGAACACGCACCTTATTGCCAAAGAGCTATCTTAACTAAAGAACATATATTAACTAAAAAAAACTAATTACTTGCTTTTGTCTTTGGTGGTGGTCATGGATGACGAGTAACAAGCGAAAAGTCACAGAAAATTGATATGAACAAGACACCCTAATAATAATATTATGGTTTCGATTAAATCTTCTCTTTTGTCAATAAATAAAAAATCAACTTCCTCTATAGATCCTAGAATTCTTGTGTAGGCCTATAGTTAAATTTGACTTGTAGGCCTACCTGTTAAGAATTTACTAAAATAAAATGATTAGCAACGAAAAATAATTTGACTTGTATCATGGGGACCCGTACGGTATACTCTGCACGGGGTCCGAAATATCCTAAGGCCGGCACTGCTGTAAGTAACTTAATTTCCTAAGAATCATCCAACCTACAGCATCTACTGAATTCTCAGTCAAATAAAATCAGAGGCGCAACTTTGGTCTAAAAAGTGGTGGGTACAATTTCTTCTCCACTTTCGCTTTTCGCATGGAGACCATTTTGGACATATTACCCTGCTAGTATTCTCATTAATTTTTATGGGCCCATTATGGGCCGCCCATAGGGGTCTCGTATACAAATATCAGTCCCACGTAGGCCCGATGTAGGTACGCAGGAAGGGCCCAGACAGCCAACCCCATCGGCCCCGCAGGGAATCAGTCAGGGCAAGCGGCGGCATTTTAGGGAGATCGGCCTAGTGTGGTCCGTCCACCACTTTGTCACCATCTCAGCGACCGTCGGAGAATTCCGTAACCCATAGTCTTGCCCACGGTGGGCCAACACTTCTCCGCTAGGACCGACAGTGGCCCTTGTATAGCGCAGACTGAACGAAACTCGGCGCGTGTCAGAGTCGGGGTGGGAGGTTTGGAGGGGAAGGCGCAGCTGTAGAGTCAATCGGAAAACAAGTGACATCAGCGCGGTAGGCGTGGAGTGAAGGTCGCAGCGGTGCCGCCCGGGTTTCAAACAAAGGAGCCAATACGCTACGCTACCCCTGAACGAGATCATGGGCTATTTGGGCAAAGGGTCGCTGCCGGAGATGACCGTCCTAGATGCGCTTGCGTTCTACCAGAGCCTATCAGAACGCTGAATACAAAATGGCGACGTTTCGAGCAAGGAAGCCACCGTTGCGAAATTAAATTGAAAAGTTTTATTATAGAAACGGTAAGTTGTTATAATTTTCTATCTATTTGTAGTCGTTCTAGTATAAGAGGGCAGTTGTCACAGGACTTTAAGACAGTGAGTTTATATGCCCATTATAGCCTGCATATACTGTGAATATTATAGTATAGGCCTACATAATATACTGAAGATCGATCAGCGCAACCTGGACAAAGAACGTTAAACGTTTACGTTTGATGGATCTGCATCGGTCGAGCTCTACGTGTGTGTGAGATTTCGCCATTTATCTCAGCATTGCTTTCTACAGATGAACCTCCTCTTTGTGAGCTTTAAAATTTATCACTTCATGGGCGTCCGCAGGAATTTTTCCAGGGGGGCCAAAATGTTTCTAGGAGAGAAAAAGTTTCTTTGGGGAAATGACGTTTTTACGTGGAAAAGCTATTCATGAACACAGAAAATGTGACAACTTTCAAAATCCTGGGTGGGCAAATGCCCCTTGCCCCCTCTGGATGCCCATGTATCACTTAGGCTTTTTTGACAGGTGCTTCAAAGGACATGTATGAAGTGTCTAAACCAATTTATACAGAGACATACATACTTGCATACATCATATGCAACATCCTTCATACATGCATACTGACACACATCCACAAGTATGATCATATCATACTTTTGTCTGTTGTATGTTGCAGGTTCGATTTCTGTCGAGATCATGTTGTAAACATTTAGGTGAGATAATATTGAAAGCATTGATTATTATCCGTCTGGTCCTGCAGTTTAACTGGAATGGAAATTTCAACAAGCAGAGTTTTTCTGATTTGAAACTTTCTGCTGATGTTTGCGGTAAGCATTTGAATTTAAATATATTTTCTAGTGAAGCATTCTATGGCCAGCATACTTAAATCGTTGCCGCGGCTTCCTGCTTTACAAAGAATCTCTCAAATTGGTCATCAGGATGCAGGAAACAGTAAACTTTAGCCATTCACAATCGGTCCTTTTACCTCAGTCTTATCACTTTTCAACAAGGTCTTTGCCTATGTCTTGCTCAGTCACTTGTCATTTTGTAACAGCCTAAACCTTAAGTTTTCAAATTGTTTATCCATCTTAGTCGTAATCAGGTCTCACAGCAGACTGACCTTCTGAATGTTGACCTGATTACGACTTGGTGTTTGTATGCCATTGGTTATTGCCATATGCATTAGACGCAAGCGCTGTAGCAGCTATAAATTATTATTAATATTAATAATAACTGTATTTGATAGTGCCATACTTCCAAAGACCAGAACCATATATCATACATACAACAAAAACATCGATGGCACTGAATAATTGTGTGTGAAGGACTTGCAAAAACAGTGACCAGCTGAATGGAGGCTTGCAGGGCCGGATTAACAAATGTGGTGGCCCTGTTCAGTAAAACTGTGGGGGCCCCAACGACTGTATACTGTAAGTGTACATAATAAAATGGCGTCACTTTATAATGTGTCACTTAACACTTGAGTTCCGGTCTGGTTAAAGGCGTAACTTTGGTCTAGAAAGTGGGGGTACCAAATTGCGCATCGTTTCCCCTTCAAGACTGTTAATTAATTATAATGGCGCCCAATGAATCCATATTTGGCGCCATTTATGCGCAATATCGAGTAATAATGATGATGATGCTGATAGTAATAATAGCAATAAATATAATAATAACGACAATAAGCATAATAATAAATATAATAACAATAAAAACAATAATTATATAATAATGAAAATAAAAATTTAAAATTAATAACAATAGACGTGTTTCATTATGAAAGCGTGTGTCGGTCATAATTGAAGTTACGTAACAATAGGTCTCTACTCTCTAGATTTAAACCTAATAACAATAGACTTATTCATAGTTGAAGTGACGTGAGAATGGCCTTTATTCTCTAAATCTAAAATTACAAACAATAGCCATGTTTCAGAATTGAAATGACGTAACAATAGGCCTTTAGGCCTATTCTCTAAATTTAAACTTAATAACATAAACAGACTTTTTCCTAATTGAAGTGACGTAACTCAATCTAAAATTATTAGTTATGGACGTGTTCCGTAATCGAAATGACGTACTTAGCGAATGATAGTCTTTTATTCTCTAACTTTGAAGTTAATAACATTAGACATTTTCATAATTTAAGATTAAAAATAATAGACGTTTTAACAATAATATTGTAATGACGTAACTATAAGCCTTTATTGTCTAAATTAAAACTTAAAAGTAGACTTCATAGCTGAAGTGACGTAACAAAGGCATTTATTCTCTGAATGTAAACTTATAGACCTAATAACAATAAGCTTCTTCATAACTGAAGTGACGTAACATTTGCCTTTGTTCTCTAAATCTAAAAATTACTAGGCCTAAATAACGTGTTTCATAATTGAAGTGACATAACAACGGGCCTTAAGTGACACATTATAAAGTGACGCCATTTTATTGTGTACACTTGCAGTATACAGTCGTTGGGGCCCCCACAGTTTTACTGAACAGGGCCACCACATTTGTTAATCCGGCCTTGAATAGACGTGTTTCATATAAATAAGTGACGTAAAAAGGGCCTTTATTCTTAAAATTTAATTTTTTTAAACAGAAAACGTGTTTCATAGTGTTTCCCTAATTGAAATGATGTAACAATTGGCCTTTATTGTACCGTCAGGTAGCAAGTGTTTAAATAAGCAAGTAAAAATAGGTCTTACCAGCATTTCTGGCTGTTTTTTGAGATGAACATGCTTGATAATGGAAAATCCAATAGGGGCCGACACATGTGCGAAAATTGTGTATTTGTGTAAATTAAATGAGTAGTTTCGAATAATTTGTTCCGAGTTTTTTGCTCATTTTTACTATTAGACTTAACAAATAACAATAATTATAAATATTAAAAAAAATTATGTTGCATGTGTGGGGGCCACTCAAGTGTGGGGGCCCCTGTTCGGCCGAACATGTTGAACATGCCTTAATCCGCCTCTGGAGGCTTGAATAGTCAATGGTTAGCATACTGCATGGACTGTCAACCTTCAGATTGGGTATTTAAATCCACTCCAGATCACAATGTCATAGGTATCAAAATGTCTGACATTCCATAAGCACCCTTGCAAAATGTCTGTTCCATGATAAACCTTTACAGACAATGACTGAACAGTGAACACTTCTGGTGACTAGATGAGGCGTCAGAACTGATCACCCTCTCTCATACACCTTGAGGTTAAGACAAAACTTCCATGGCTACCTTTTCTGGTTGGTTTGAGGTCTGATCTTTGTGATATTCATATTTCAATAGTGTATGTATGTATTTATCTAGATACTTAATTTGACACCTTTTAAGTACTTCACAAAGTCGCTGCACACGTGGTTTTCTGACTGATCTGAACAAGTATGTTTTAACAGTTGATTATGTTTGCTGTACAGGGCTGAGTGCAACACCACATAAATGACATGTTCCGTGAAGATGGTCCAATATATGAGAAGGCATGATGAGCTCGAGTTGATGTATGGAAGTGCGACACCTGGTTGCCATTCTATGTAGGTTTCATTATTTTTAATATTAATTGTATATTTGTGTTAAAATGTTATGAGAAAAGTGCAGTCCTGTAAGCTAACCCGAAGGCAGTCGTGGGTATAAAGTGTTAATAGACTTCATTTTCTTAGCCCCGGCTTTTGAGGGTAGATGACCAGTCCTCTCCTTTGCCATCTAATCTTTCAAATGACAGTGTGTTGTATGTTCTGTGTGTGCAAGTTGTACTTGGTGAATGCTGTTTAATTATATGCCTTCATATCAGAGATGGACATGATTAGTTAACTTGCTAATCGATTAGCAACATTGCACAGCCATTGTCAGAAGCATAGAGAACTTGCACAGCCATTGTCAGAATCATAGAGAACTAAGTGCAGAAATAAGAACTTGTGCAGGTTCCCTTGTTTTATAACCATGAACTATGGAGACAATTAAAACAGTCTTCAAACTCATTATTAATAAACTCGTTCTTAATGAATTCGTTCTTAACATAATTTTAAAAATCTAATCGATCAGCTAATCGTTTTACACTTAGAATTTCTACAAATTACTAATCAGTTAGAATTAGAACTGGGATCAGGTGACAGCTGATCAATTAGAATTTGTCTCATCGATTACCTAACTATTTAGCTAATCAATTAGAATCTAATCGATTAGTTACCCATCTCTGCTTCATGTGTGAATAATAGTGACTTAATTTTATCACGTGAATATGTGTACGTAAAGTGTATGTATCCAGTCTTGTTGTCCTCGAGACCAAGGTCTTGGTCTCGAGTGCACTCGAGTTCGTTTTTAAAAGTCTTGGTCTTGAGACCAAAGGTCTTGGTCTTGGTCTTGAGGTTCTTGGTCTTGAGGCCCAAGGTCTTGGTCTTGGTTTTGCAAGACCAAGACCAAGACTTTTGTCAATATGAACAGTCACTAATTTTAACAAACGGCAAGAATTTTAAAAATTTATCCAATAATTACTCATACAGTTATTGCTTTAGTATTTACACAGTGTGAATGAGGCTTCACTGTTGTTTTGGACAATTATTTTGACTTCCGGTTATTTACCATGGAATGATTTCAAAACAGACTCACGATTAATTTGTACATTTACATCCGGTTCTTGAAAAGCTGCTTTGTGTGCTAGCGATTTCAGCACTTGTAGACCGTGTTTTTTTACATGGCAGAATTTTTATGAGGCCCACAGGTCAAGTCTTGGTCAGAAAATTCTGAGCAAATTGGTTTTATAAAATTCGACAGGCATTTGGAATAACATTTCGCATGAAGGACTCTTGTAAATACAAATTCGGAATTCTCTGCAGTCTCCATTTAGAGTGGTTTTGCTTGAAAAAAGAAAAAAATTAATGTTTTCATTAAAATAACGAGTAGTCCAACTGGACAATTTTTAGTAAGGAAAAGTCTGGATACGACTGTGATTTTTTGGGTCTCGGTCTTGGTCTTGAGGTTCAAGGTCTTGGTCTTGGTCTTGAGGTTCAAAGTCTTGGTCTTGAGGTTCAAGGTCTTGGTCTTGGTCTTGAGGTTCAAGGTCTTGACAACAAGACTGTATGTATCTGAATGCTTAATAAAGCAACATCTAAATACCTTATGAAAGTGCTGTTCTGATTATGTTATGTTATGGCAGTGATCTCGAAGAGGAGCAACGACCCTATCATTCCAAAGAGCAACAGAGAAGTAACAAGGCCTTATCATTCCACCAACAACGAGGAGCAATAGTCCCTATCATCCCACACTGAGTGGCATCTTTACCTGAAAATGTAGCAGACGTGCAGACTCTATCTCTTGCCTTAGTACTTATTAAATTTAGATTATGCTCTGATGTGGAACTATATTTATTACTTGTTTACTAAAGTAGTTTTTTACTGCAGCCAATCAGAGGTATCCAATAGTCAGAGGTGCCTAATATAGGAGTCAAGTATAATATTGGCTAATATATCCATGTATAATCTTATTTTATAATATTTTAATTGTGTTTAGACAGTCCTATGTAGGCACTGTAAGTATGACATTTATTTCTTAGCACTACTAAGCTGCAATTAGTAGATACTTAAGAAGTTTAGTTTTGAGATACCTGAACTTTGTATTACTATGATAGCCACATAATGCACTGGTTGGTAGCCATTCTTTGTGGGTTTAATTATTTTTAATATTAATTCTATATTTATATTACTATGTTATAAGTAGAAGAAGGGCAGTCCCATAAGCTTAAGCTCAAGGCAGCTATGGTATGAAGTGTTAGCGACTTCATTTTCGTAGCCTCGGCATATGAGGTCGGGCGGCCAGTCCTCTCCCTCGCCATCTCATCTTCCCACTGACTGTGTACAGTCAGTGTACTTATCATAGCTTAGTTGGTTAGAGGGTGCAGAAGAAACAGAAATCTTGAAATGGATATCTGCCCTGGTAGTGATATGTTATAAATAGAAGCCGTGTGTTCCATATTGTTATGTGTAAGACTTTAACGATGAGCTGCATTGGTTTCCCAATCGCTTTTAATACAGTCTCACTGTTAGGGTATTAAAACCTGGCTTAACTGTTCCACTACTGTTTCTCATTCTTTGCGATATGATGAATGATGTTTACTTCAGTAAGTTCAGTATATTTTTTTCTTAGAAATAAGTAAATAAAATGGTAATTATAGTGAAGTTTAATTTAAATTAATAATTAACTTCTTATTATTCTGAAGAAGAAGAGTAGTCCATTAAGCTAGCTCTGAGGCAGCCATGGTTATGAAGTGCTAGCGACTTCATTTTGTCAATCCTCCCTTATCAGGACAGATGTCCAGTCCTCTACTCCACTGTCTAATATTCCAACTGACAGTGTATGGTCAGTGTACTATTTATAGCTTAGCTGGTTAGAGGGTGTAGAAGAAACGGGAATCTTGAAATGGGTATCCGCCCTGGTGGTGATACGTTATAAATTGTAGTCATTGTGTTCCATATTGTTATGTGTAATACTTTAACGATGAGCTGTATTGGTTTCCCAGTCGCTTTTAATACAATCTCGTTGTTAAAGTGTTAAAACATGGCTTAACTGTTCCACTATTGTTTCTCATTCTTTGCAATATGATGAGTGATGTTTACTTCAATATAATTTTGTTCTTAGAAATATGTAAATAACATGGTAATTATAGTGAAGTTTAATGTAATTTAATAAGTAACTTGTCATTATTCTGAAGAAGAAGAAGAGAAGAGCAGTCCCTTAAGCTAGCCCTGAGGCAGCCGTGGGTATGAAGTGTTAGCGACTTCATGTTCTTAGCCTAGTCATATGAGGTCGGGTTGCCAGTCCTCTCTTTCGCCATCTCATCTTCCCACTGACAGTGTACGGTCAGTGTACTCATTACAGTTGAGTTGGCTATGGGGTGCAGGTGGAGCAGAAATCTCGAAGCAAATTTCTGCCCTGGCGGGGATTTGAACCTCGACCTCTCGATTTACTGTCCAGCGTGCTAACCACTACACTATTGAGCACCATTTTAGAGTGAAGTTTAATTAAAATTAATAATTAACTTGTTATTATTCTGAACTGTTTTAATATTAGCTGTTCCACTGTTTGTAATAATTTGTGATGTGGTAGATAGTGGCAACTGCAATAGATTTCATAAAGCTCTGAAACATAACTATACCCCTGTTGTTTGTCATTCTCTGTGATACGATGCTTGGTGTTAACTTCAATATATTATGCAGAGGCAGCAACTTTTGTGGAATATGGTAGTAATATTTTATCGTGAAGCTAAGTTGAAGTAATATTTTACTTATTATTCAGAACTGGTTTAGTATTAACTGCACCACTGTTTGTAATATTTGTGAAATAATGGATGGTTTAATTTCAATATAATTATTCCATAAAACTCTGAAAACATTATTATTTGAGAACTGGTTTAACTGTTCCATTTTTTGTTTTTCTTTGTGATACGATGAATGGTGTAAACTTTAATATACATGTAATTATTTTCATAGAAACTGGACTTTTTTGTATGTCATAAATTAGCTATATTTACAGCTGTTCAATCCAATGTCAGAAGTGCATAGTCTTGGTGGGATTGTGTACTTTTAAGATTGGAAATACCAAACATACAAAAAAAATAAGACAGTCCTTTACAACATTCATAGCCCACAGTTTGTCGACGTTTGCCCCTGTGGAAGCAGTGTGGGCTACTGTAGGCACAATGGACGACAAAGACAGTCCCATTTGCAGGCACCATCATAGCCCCCCAGCTGGTCAACATTTTGCCACTAATGGCTCTCGTAGGGCTCAATGAGGCGTAGAGAATAATAGCGGCCCACCACGGGCGCCGCCCAGCTGGCCAACATTTTGCCACTAATGGCTCTCGTAGGGCTCAATGAGGCGTAGAGAATAATAGCGGCCCACCACGGGCGCCGCCCAGCTGGCCAACATTTTGCCACTAATGGCTCTCGTAGGGCTCAATGAGGCGTAGAGAATAATAGCGGCCCACTACGGCGCCGCCCAGCTGGCCAACATTTTGCCACTAATGGCTCTCGTAGTGCCGACGCGGGGCTCAGTGACTGCTAGCCCACACTGATCGACACTGGGTCCTGCAGGGAACACCTAGAAGCGCAGCGTGTGCAGCGCGTAGGGCTCAATGAGGCGTAGACAATAATAGCGGCCCACCACGGGCGCCGCCCAGCCGTTCCCTCGTAGGCCCACGAACGTGGGCATGTAGAGGTAGGATGGGCGTTGCCCAGCCGCCTGACCTCTGGGCTTGCGATGGGGATACGCTGTGGGCAATCAAAGTCGGCGGAGTCTGGGCCCAGCGTGGCGTGGCTGTCTGGGGGTAGCCTAGGCCTGCTTACTTGAATTTATAGTCTACGAGTCGTAGGATTATGAAACGATTATGAGCTTATAACGGCAATTTTATCGTCTATAATGTCATCTACTCGTTTTTATTTTAGAACAAATTTATCCAGTTGCCCTATATATAGCAGGAAACTCGGAACGCGACGTGTAGGCCTATTAGTCAAAATCAACGACGCCTTAAATGCTAGGCCTATATTATGTAATGGAGGGAGCTTTCTTAGCTAGTCGGCTCGTATATGATTAAACAAGGACAGTTATTGATTCTGAAATTGTGAGGGGACTGAGAGGCGAGGAATCATATCAAGGCCGACAATATGAGTGTGGGTCCATATACGGATTTGTAACTGCTGAGGGATATAGAAGCTTTCGCTTTGACCTACGTCTCCACATTGCGTTATGACTAAGATGACAACCATAAGGCGGAGAGTGAGGATGGTGGCAGCTCTTTCCAAGAAGAGTGTAACCATGGCCAAGATCTGTGGCGCCTGCGGCCTGCCGGCCAGTCACGGCGAGCAGTATGTCGGGTGACCTGTGTGGCTGAAAGTCTGCCTGTCTGACTGCCTGCGACTCAGTTCGTCTGGCTCTCGGTTTACCTGTGTATCGGAGTACTTTCGTACTGTTGTGGTACCTACTCGTTTCTCTGTGTACATACACGAAGCAAGGCGGAGACTGCGATCTCTGGGAAGGCACAATAATAAAATATTGATTTGCACCCAGTCCCAAAGGTGGGTATGGTCGGTTGTAAACTTCTGAAACTTACCCCCATAAATTACGCCTATGAATGAAATGCGTGCACTTAACTCCATTCGATAACGAATGGCTGCATATATTCCATCATCGTTCAAACGATACTATACCCGCTCTACAATTTTTCTCTTTCAAAAACCCGTCACTTATAACAGCAGCGTAGGCTATACTATAGCTAGGCCCTAGGATATTTTGCGCCCGGGGACTAACTATGAAATTGGCGCCCCTTCGTGTTTTATTTATTTCACATTTTCCAAATACATCGTAATTTGTAATGAGTAGGCCTATAATGGTGCCCTTAAATGGTTGGCTTATTCGTGTGTTTGGCTCACAAGAACTGTACAAACCAAGTTTATCAGTAATTAAAATGAGAACATTCGCAACTAGTTGCCAACTACGACTGTTTTCGATTTATATAAAATACTTTATACCAAAATGGTTTGCACTGTTGGTACTGTTGTCGTTGTTACACTGTACAAAATAATCACAACTTCGCAAAACATAGACTACATAATTATTTGCGGCATGTTACACGATTCTAATGTAGGGTGAACACGAACAGCGCGCATCGTGCGAATACTGTGTGAGCCTGTTGATGATCCTCGTTATGGAGTAAGAGAGAGACCCTCGTCATAATGTGAAAGTGAAACTATCTCTTCACTTCTTATTTTTGTGAGTTTGCTAAACTAAACTAAGATCACAAAGCGCACGTTCACTTACTTTCCGTCGCAAGGGTCCTCGTCCAGTTGAACACGTCCTGACCTCGCGACCTGCACCCGCCGTTTCTCCAAGCGGCCCATAGTCGACTCAGAATCGACACGAACTTCGCCTTCAGCCACTCTTTTTCCAACCGTTTTTCATCTCCGAGCGAAAGGGCTTTCTCCCTACACAAATGCAGCCCCACAGATTAAATAACCTTTTAGCCTATCTCTGCAGGATGTCATTATAAGCAAACGCAATTGAATATATATAGACACTCAGAAAAGTTCACTTTTTAAATAGTTCATTTCAATAAAGTTGGCTTTATCAAGTTTCGAATGGAACATTGCGTTGATGTCTTACAAGGCTACGTTCGCTATTTGCAAGCGTGAATTATGGAAGCTGGTTAATAAAAAATGTCAATATTTCAGCTCACCTAATTGTCCTCAGCATGGCGAGGGTCCGGCTGCGAACGTAGGCCTACGTGTCGAAGAGATCGAAGCATTTCGACGACGAAATAATATTATAAGAAATCTCAGAAGCTCAATTTCAAATAATTATTAGGTCTACTAGCCAAAGCGCATACAATATATAGGCCTATAGCACAAATGATGATTTCGAAAGTTAAATGTTTCGACGATTATTGGATGACGTCTACAATAGGCCTAATATTAATACGTCATCAAGAGAATTTCGCTCAAATTTGCGTTCAACGCTCATTACATGTAGGCCTATGCGTGAACTTCTAGGCCTATATATATATATATACATATATATATATATATATATATATATATATATATATATATATATATATATATATAATGCAGTGGCGTCTACCAATGGAGGGTTGGGTTGAGTTGGGAAATCGATCTCCCACGGTTGCCAATAATGGGGATTAACCAAGCATGATAGCCAGAAATTGGGGTTTACAACGCATGAATAGCTTGCGCCCCTGGCGAGCGAACTCCATATAGTAGGCCCATATTATGCAATGATTATGGAGGAACCGTGAATCAGCTGAACTTAGATTGGATATCGCCGACGCAGCGCTGGTGAATGAGCCATGGTGCCATACGCTTAACTTTAGAGTAACGCTTTGGAAATGTGAGGTTTACAATTTGATCAGCCCTACCAATCTTTAGACGCTATAGCTGAACCTATCCACTGATGCCCTAATAAAGTTTAAATTGGCTGTGGCAGTCGAGAGTTCTTATAGATCGATACATTATCAAGTAGGCCTTTACATAATTTACATACACTTAATGTTGCATAATTGGTAAATACAGCTGGTCCTTTTAGGGCTTCCTATTGACCACTCACAGCATGATATAGCCTTCTAAACCCATGAATATCTTAATGTTTCAAACCTTTTCAGCATCATAGTGGCTATTTAAATTCAGTCTTGTTGTCCTCGAGACCAGGGTGTTGGTCTCGAGTGCGCTCGAGTTCGTTTTTAAAAGTCTTGGTCTTGGTCTTGGTCTTGAGGTTCAATGTCTTGGTCTTGGTCTTGGTCTTGAGGTTCAAGGTCTTGGTCTTGGTCTTGGTCTTGAGGTTCAAAGTCTTGGTCTTGGTCTCGCAAGACCAAGACCAAGACCGGCTGTCAATATGAACAGTCATTTGACAGAACTCAAGAATTCTGTATCAAGCCTGCTTGCATCATACGACCAATATCTATGGATGGATACAAGTCTTGTTGGTCAGGAAAACCCATTGGCAGCAGCAACAGTTATTCTGCATCAGACGGGTGATAAACCATGGGAAGATTTCAAAAGGACTCACTATCTGTACATTTACATCAAGTGCTTGAAAAGCTTCTGTGTGCGTGTGTCAGCGACTTCAGCACCTGTAGAACGTATTTTTTCACATGGCGGAATTTTTATGAGGCCCACCAGGCACGTCTTGGTCAGAAAACTCTGAGCGAATTGGTTTTTTTATAAAATACAAAAGGCATTTGGAATAATAGTTTGCATGAAAGACTTTTGAATACAAATTCGGATTTCTCTGCAGTTTGCATTTAAAGTTAATTTGCTTGAATAAAATAAAACTCATGTTTTCATTAAAATAGCGAATATTCCGACTTGACAATTTTAGAAGTCTTGACCTGATTGTGATTTTTTGGGTCTTGGTCTTGGTCTTGAGGTTCAAGGTCTTGGTCTTGGTCTTGGTCTCGAGGCTCAAGGTCTTGGTCTTGGTCTTGGTCTTGAGGTTCAAGGTCTTGGTCTTGGTCTTGGTCTTGAGGTTCAAGGTCTTGGTCTTGGTCTTGGTCTTGAGGTTTAAGGTCTTGACAACAAGACTGTTTAAATTATATTTTCTTGTATATTGTCACGTTTGCTTTGTGGATCAATAAATTGATTGATTGATTGATTGATTGATTGATTGATTGATTGATTGATTGATTGATTGATTGATTGATTGATTGATTGATTGATTATTGTCTCCATGAAATACAGTGATACGAATTATTTTAGGTTAGAACCAAATAATTCTATATTAGGCCTAGGCCTATTGATTTCTGGATTAGAACCATGCAAAGACCGATATACTTCAGAGGACTGGAAAGTTCTCATTCAGGTGATTATAGTTTTAACGCAGCTAGCTGGCAAACGGAAAAGCTTTGCGTCTTGTTTAATAGTAGGCCTAATCGTAAACTCCAAACTTCTAAAGAGCCATCAGGCCAAGCGCAGCTAGGGCACCAGCTTTGCGCTGTTTTCATAATAAATACATTACAATTTCTTATATTTCTGAATAAAATTCGAGGGATTCTCATGCTTATGGAGTAAAAAAATAGCTTTTGGAGAATAAAACACCGTACTTAATATATTGTGTAAAATTAATCGGAACGACATCTGTGGGTAAGGATCCAACAGGATATAGAATCATTGGACGCCTTGATAGGATGCGTAATGCCTTAAAGATATTTATAGGTATTCATTTAACGAACTCTATGGTTTGTTTACATAGGGTTGTTGAATGGTTGTCAAAGCTCAAAGTGTATACATGTTTGGTCAAAGCTGTAGCTAAACGTATGCTTTTAGTTATATCGGTACTAGCATTTTATGTTGTTGCTTGAGGCCACACATTGAACGTGAATTTTAATTAAAATTTCAGATAATTCTACATTAAGATAATTTGAATTGATTATTTATACCATTTGTAAAGCTAGAAGTTGTGATCAGCTACACACGGCGGTTTACTGTGCAGAGCGTTGGCCCATTTGCCACTGTAAAAAATTGTGTAAGGTTTAGAACTTTTTTGCAAAAGCAAAGTAAATATTTTCAAGAATTAATGGTAAGTTTTTGAGACCTAAATGTTTGAAACCTAAACACTCTAAAACATAAAAAAGTCATCATTTGGAAAACATTGAGTATAAAACTTGATTTGCAAATCAAGATTTATAGTCAAAATTTCACATTTCCCAAAGTGTTCAACATTTTTCTTAGTTTTAGTGTTCTAAATAGATGTAAGCAGCGGAGGACTTTAAATGTAATCTAATCCAGTGATCAGTCGTAGGCTTGATACCTGAAAGACATCAAAGAACTGAGAATATGCACAAAACTGGGCAGGAATTCGAGAGCTTCATATAAGCATACCCCTAAGCCGTAATTTATCTGGTTAACGGCTGGCTTGAGCAAATTTATGGCTGCATTTACCCCCATGTATTTTGCGCATATTTTACAAAAATAAAATCTTTGGATTATTATGATTAAATACAACAGTTCTAACACGATTTGCAATGCGAAAAAACACTTAATTTATTTTTAAAGTTGTCACATGTGCTGTGTTCATGAATACATATTCAATGCAAAAACATCATTTTGCACTGCTAAAAATTTTTTGCCCCTTACAAAAATTTCCTGCCCATGCATCAATCATTAACACAGTAATACATGTACATTATACATTAGGGCCTACTTTTAAATCGACAGGTGGGCAATAATTTTCTCAGTCTGAAAATAATTTTAGAAATAAATTCAAATAATTATTTTAAGAAACAAACTGACATTTCATGTTTTCAGTTCACATACATTGCATTGAGTTCACATTCAATTACGATTTACGACGATGTAATACTGATTGGAGGGTAGAGCCACAAATAGAGTTACCAGACATACATTAATAGGTGTAGGCCTAGTCACATAGGGGAGAAAAAAGAAACAGATACACAGAAACAAAAAAGTGAAAATTCTGGTAATAGACTGCAGCCAGTTTTGAAGCGAAGTAGTAAGAGTGTGCACTCTGCACTAACCTGCATGAGAGATAATTATAAATATTTAACATGGAATATAAAACCGGAAGTAGAACTCGGAATATATGCAACATAGGACAGCCTGGACAAGGCCCTTACAATAGACGATTAGACGACCCTGTAACTGACGTCAGCACTCATTGCGCACTAAGTACAAACTAGCAAGCCAGCGTAGAAACTTTATAGACACAACTGTGCAGTCTTGTTGTCCTCGAGACCAAGGTCTTGGTCTCGAGTGCACTCGAGTTCGTTTTTAAAAGTCTTGGTCTTGGTCTTGGTCTTGAGGTTCAAGGTCTTGGTCTTGGTCTTGGTCTTGAGGTTCACGGTCTTGGTCTTGGTCTTGGTCTTGAGGTTCAAAGTCTTGGTCTTGGTTTTGCAAGACCAAGACCAAGACCGGCTGTCAACATGAACAGTCATTAATTTTAACAAACGGCAAGAATTTAAAAAATGTATCCAATAATTACTCATACAGTTGTTGCTTTAGTATTTACACGGTGTGAATGAGGCTTCACTGTTGTTTTGGACACTTATTTTGACTTCCGGTTATTTACCATGGAATGATTTCAAAACAGACTCACGATTAATTTGTACATTTACATCCGGTTCTTGAAAAGCTGCTTTGTGTGCTTGCGATTTCAGCACTTGTAGACCATGTTTTTCACATCGCACAATTTTTATGAAGCTCCACAGAAATTCTGAGCAAATTGGTTTTTATAAAATTCAACAGGCATTTGGAATAACATTTCGCATGAAGGACTTTTGTAAATAGGCCTACGAATTCGGAATTCTCTGCAGTCTCCATTTAGAGTTGTTTTGCTTGAATTAGAGAAAAAACTCATGTTTTACTTAAAATAACAAGTATTTCGACTTCACAATTTTTAGTAAGGAATAGAAGTCTGGATACGACTGTGAGTTTTGTGGGTCTTGGTCTCGGTCTTGGTCTTGAGGTTCAAGGTCTTGGTCTTGGTCTTGGTCTCGAGGTTCAAGGTCTTGGTCTTGGTCTTGGTCTTGAGGTTCAAGGTCTTGGTCTTGGTCTTGGTCTTGAGGTTCAAGGTCTTGGTCTTGGTCTTGGTCTTGAGGTTTAAGGTGTTGACAACAAGACTGCAACTGTGTGCATGTTCTAGCCGAACTTTTCCCGGCGGCTAGTCGTGAAATAACTCTCGGCGTCCAATGGAAACCCTCTCTGAAATTGTTTCCTGGCTATGCCTCTGATTCAGCAGATATGATAAATTAAAGATGGCTGATATTGCTAGGTTTCAGATTGTCTTATTGATGTATCGCTACCACAAGAACTTCTACTGTCACTGTCTGATGACTACTTTCTCCAAGGTGTGGCTTTTCACAGTTACAACACTAGAACATTAAATGAATATAAATATTAAATACTGATCTGATGCTAATACAAAATTGTTTTAAATTAAGTGCTTGGATCCACAGTTTTGGAAATTCGCGTCCTGCAGCCTTAATTAACCTTTAACATAAATTCGAAACTGAATTAAAACATTATCTTATTCAACATATAAAATCATTACATTGTGTAAATATGTAAGACTCGACTTTTCTGTACCACTGAAACTTGATAGTTTAGTTTTTCTTATATCCTATGCATAGGAGTAGACTGGGGGCAGCCAGGGTATGTGCCCCCAGTAATTGAGATGGACTGTACATCGAATGCAACAAGTGTAGAATGAATAACCAAATGCCCCCCAATATTTTGGACAAGTTTACGCCACTGATCCTATGCATTATATGCTGTCTTATATTTATATAGCTATTGATCACTCATCTCTCTCCTGGCTCTTTTTGATGTCTCATCTGCGTTTGACATGGTTGACCATGAGATACTCCTTCAGTGACTGGAACTGTCCTGTGGCCTTTCTGATGTTCCTCTTCTTTGGTTTAAATTATACCTCTCTGACCGCTCACAGTTGGTTGTCCTTGGTGAAACTAGAACTCAGTGGACAGAGGTCGAATTTGGTGTTCCCCAGGGCTCTGTGCTTAGAGCTCTATACATCCTCTTCATTGCTGATATCCCATCTCTATTTACTCAACATAGGGCAAATGGCCATCTTTATGCAGATGATGCTCAGGCTTTTGTACATGGTCTGTCGACTGATAACTCTCCCTTGTTTGCAGGGCCGTTTTATCCACTAGGCACAGTAGGCACTGTGCCTAGGGCCTACGAAGCTTTCAGGGGCCTACGAAAGTCTGAAAATCTGAAAATGAGATATTAAATGATTGACCGGGGAAATGAAAAATGGAAAATTGCAAACATCAGCAAGTTCAAATTTAATAACTTTGTACTGAAACAGTTTAAATTAGCCTATATTATGTGAACTTTGCGGCTCTTTGCATTAGCAAAATCACATATATAGGCCTAAGTTATAACGTCTTCAAATGTCATTACCCACATTAAGTCGTTTTCAATTGAGAGCAGTGCAATCAGCTTTAATCCAGGGTTGACAGTTTAGTTGGGGTCGTATCGTAATCGTAATATCCAAACTTCTAAGGCGCCACTCGAAGGCAAAGCGCAGGGCACCAGCCTATTCACGAGCGCTATGTCAAAGCAAAGGGGGGTTTCCAGAGAGTAGTCCAAAAGAGGTCCGAGTCCGGTTTCCAGAGGTCCAAGTCCGGTTTCCAGAGGTCCAGATCAAGAGAGGAGACAGAGCAGCTGCCAAGGCGGGTGTCGTTTAGGGTGAGAAGAATTGGAAGGCGAAGGGTCAGATGAGTCAGGGTAGGAGTATTTGAAAAGGTGAGACTTCAATTTTAAGTTGAACGCTCGGTGGTGATAGATAGAGGAACGTGAGGAGGAGGATGGAGGATCGGTTGCAATGATGATGGAGGAACTGAGAATCTGCGGAATTCAGAGGAGATCGTTCCAGAGGCGTACGTGGTGCGGTCACTGCGGTGTTGGATATGGCTCGGTTTGAGAACTTGAGATGAGATGTGACTGGGGGTCGGGAAAACTTAGATAGGAGGAGGAGGATCGGATGGAGCGGGTTGCCTGAATGGTGAAGAGATCACGGAGGTACCGGTACTTGGGTTGGGAATATTTTAGGGAATTGTAGGTTGGTGATAGGACTTTGAAGTGGATTCGCTCTGGGATTTTTAAACACAGGAGTGATTTGAGGATGGGAATGATATGGTGATGTCTGGGCGCTCTAGTGACAGCTCTGGCTAGTGAGTTTTGAATACATTGAAGACGCTTGATTTGTGTGGAATCAAGGTTAAGGAAGAGGGAATTGCAGTAATCAAGCTTTGAATGAATAATGGAGGCAGCAATGGTGGAGCCAGTTTAAGGTCGAGCTTAACCCGGATGCGTCGGAGGTCACGAAAGTGGCTGAAGTAGGAGCGCGAGAGGTTGGAGATGCGGTCAGAGGACAGGTGTGGATCAAAAGTGACACCAAGATTGCGGACGGCGGGAGGGGTAGTCTAAGGTGAATGTAAGAGACGATGAGTTAGTCGATAGGTTATGGAAGGGCCTACGAATGCAGGAGTGCCTAGGGCCTACGACGACCTTAAAACGGCCCTGCTTGTTTGCTCCATTGACCATCTTGTCTCTGACCTTAACTACTGGATGTCAACTAACCTTCTCTCCCTCAACACTGCTAAGACTCAATTGATCTGGTTTGGGACTAGGCAGTAGCTTGCTAAACTCGACTTTCCACTGCTGACTGAGAAATTCCCTGCTTACGCCTACTCTTCCACCGTCCGCGACTTGGGCATCACACTTGACTCCTCCCTCACATTCACAGAGCAAATCTCCAACATGACTCGCTCCTGCTTCTTTCAACTGAGGCGTCTCAGGGCTATCAGATGCTCGGTCTCACCTTCTGTCTTTACCACCATAGTTCACGCATTTGTCTGCTCACGCTTGGACTACTGCAACTCGCTCCTCATGGGTCTAACTAAGCAGCATCTCTCTCCCCTTCAGTCTGTTCTAAATGCTTCTGCTAGGCTCATCGCTAGACTCCCCTGCTTTGCCCATATCTCTACTTATATGCTTGATGTCCTTCACTGGCTCCCAATTGCCATGCACATCTGTTATAGATCCTCTTCCTTGTCTCTAAATCTCAGCAGGGTGCTGCCCCAAAATATCTCTCGAACTATCTTCTTCTCGCCCATTGCGCTTTGTGAATCGGCTTGATCTTTTTGTTCCCAGGGCTAAAACTGCCTTGGCCTAACACTGGGCGTTTGCTGTAGTGGGTCCCACGATCTGGAATGACCTTCCCTCTGCTCAGGGCCAAACTAATGATTGGCTTTTCCTTATCGGTCTCACGTTCCCTAAGGGGCCATCCATATATTACGTACGCATGGAGGGGAGGGGTAACCGAAATGCATGTGCTTGCATATGGGGGGATGGGGTCTACTGATAATGTACCTACGCATAGGAAACGGGGACCTTCAAATTGATTGGCCTTCAGTCATTCCAACTATCCGTACTATCAGACACAGCAGGACTGTGGGAGAGGTGTCACTTGTATTGCACCTTACCTCTGAACGCTGTTATTAAACTATTACACAACTCAGCAATAATAATATACGATTTATATAGTGCCTGGGCATGGCTGAGGCCGTAAAAAGGTACTGTACTTGAATTCAAAAGTCAATGATAGTCATTTGATATTAAAAAAATATAGGTCGTAAGCTGTGCTTTGAATTTGCCCAGAGGTGGTGCATTCTTTGCATGGTCAGAAAGACTTCCACACAGTGTGTCTAAATACAGAGAAAGAAAAAAAGAACATTTGCCCAATCTTGTGGAAGCCCATGAAATGTGCAGTTAATTTCTTGATGAAGACCACACCTGACATCTGTTCTGGTTGTCTGTTACTCAAAATTGAAATAGCTGCCATAGATAGAGTAGTGAGTATTGACAATCGTAACAAACAAATTTAAGTTTATATAACGTCTAATGCTTTAACGTGCTGTATTGCCGTTTAAAAAAAATATCGATGTGATGCCTATTCCTTGTGTGGATTTGATTTGGTGGGTGGACGCACGTGCGTCTAATGCGTTTGCGTGTTGGCGCCCCTGAGGGCAGGTTGTTACACAGCAGGTTGATCGCACGATGATATGGGCTGTAGAGTTTAGCATCAATGGTATCTGCTTAAGGGGCCATCCATATATTACGTACGCATGGAGGGTAGGGGTAACCGAAATGCATGTACTTGCGAGTGGGGGGTCTACTGATAATGTACGTACGCAAATTGATTGGCCTTCAAGTGAGCTAAAATTCAGTCTTTCTAGCTATCTGATACTACCAGAGGAAGTTGGACTGTGGGAAAGGTGTCACTTGTATGCCACCTTACCTCTGAACGCTATTTTTAAACTATCGCACAACTCAGCAGTGAGTCCATGGATTACTCATCCTTCAATCTGGCCTAAAGTACAAACAGTCACTGCCTGGACCTGTGTAACTGACACATTCTGCAGCTGGTCTTGGGAGGGTGCGTCAATTGTATGTACGCAGGTGGGGGTGGAAAAAAGTATGCGTGCAAACAGGGAGGGGTCCAATTTTTCCGGATATTTGCGTACGTAATATATGGATGGCCCCTAAGCTGTAGGCGGTTGCAGTAGTCAATCCTTTAGACTCTGAAGCAGTTGACCAAGGTGATGACAATTGAGGTAGGGATGAATCTGCGGATGGCTTTTGTATGATGCAGTTGGTAGAAACAACCTCGAATGAGTCAAATCACATGGGCACTATGGTTATACAGCTGTCAAAGTGATCTGGAAGATTGTGTATGGTGTCATCTGGTTGCACTTCTGTATCACTGAAGGCAAAAATTCTGCTGATGAGTAGATGGCAATGCTGGAGGGTGGTGCACCATGGGGACTCAGACTTTGATGGATTAGGTTACACGATTAAATACACGCCATCCAATCTGAAATGCACGTGCGTGATAAACAGCGAATGGTTCACAAAAGAAATAAAGTTGTGTATTGTCCTCATGGCAGTGACAATGGAGACCTAGTGCTTGTATGAACCTCTACATCAGCCGTATATATATTACAATGAGGAGGGATGTTGTGGACAACTGTGCCAAATGCAGTTGAAATATCAAGTAGCAACAGAAACGGCAGCTGGCCTGAATCTGGCCAGGGAATTTTAAACCATTGTCGTTTCTGCGAATATCTCTTGGTGATGCCAATGAGAAGTGAATTGCAGTAGTCGAGTAGCTGGAAAACAAGGCATTTGCAATGGAACCCAAGACAGTTTGAGTCATCATAATGCCAAAGACATCACCATTGACTAACAGCACTGTGGAAGTCGATGGATTAGGCATGTGAGATAACATTCTACGAATTATCCTCCAATGTGAACATGAACTGCATATGATCTTTAACATGGTCTGAGAATGGCGTGGTGGAGTCAATTGTTATGCCTAAATTACATACAGAATTAGTACAATCATCTAGCAATCCATCCAGTGGAATAGCTTAAAGCCAATAAAATTTACTGAGTTGTTCCTTATGGCTGAAAGAAGGTAAGTCTTACGTAGGTTTAGTTTGAAGTATATTACTAGTCATCCAATATTGAGTATCACCGAAATCAAAAGCATGTAATTGGAGAGAGGGATTAGATGTGGAACTCTAAAATGTAAAATACTTTTGTAAATATATTGTAAATAAATAACTGAAATATTTCTCATTGTTTGTTATGAATTACCAATAGTTAAAAGTATTTGGGTTTATTAGTAATTATTTGTTTATTACTTGCAGATAATGCCTCCAAGAGGTAGGAAGACTGCTAAAAAGGATTGTGATGGCTGTGACAAAATGGGTGAAGTCAATTCAGAGCCTCGTGTTTGCAAATCAAGAAAATGTAAAGCTACAACGACAGTAGCTGTAGAGTTGCCTGGCCAAGGAATTGGTCCAGTAAAGCGCAGAAGAACCCAGAAAGAGGACAATGACAAAGACTCTCCAGCAGCTGGTTTAAACATAAATGGCACTACAGCTTTACCTTCACAGATTGCACAAAAGAAACTGCAGGGAACCAGCAGCTCTGCCGAACCTTCTGGTCAGAGCAAGGCACCAGAAGTTCTGAATTCAGGAGGGTCCCAATCCTCAGCTGATCGCCTCAGTTCAGACTGGTTTGATCGTCCATGCATGGATCTGGCCCAGTGTCTGCTGGGAATGAAGCTGGTTCGAATCATTGAGACGGGAGAGAGGCTGAGTGGAGTGATTGTGGAAACTGAGTCTTACCTTGGAGGAGAAGACAAAGCGTCACACTCGTATAATGGAAAACGAACTGACAGAATCAAAGCAATGTACATGTCTCCAGGAACTGCGTATGTCTACAACATCTATGGAGTCTACACTTGCATTAATATCTCAAGCCAAGGTTTGGGCCTTTTTATTTTGCTGAATAATTGTAATTAATTTTTATGTTGTTTATATTTATTATAATCTCAGATACTGTTAATGAATTATCAGACACAGACATACATGTGGTACCTTTTCATTACATATTTATTATTATTGTGATCCAATATTAGTATATTAATTGCATTACTTTTACAATTCGGTCACATATCTAGATATGTTTGATGGAACACTGCAGTTCTGAGGTCTGTCTTAATCTGCTCAATTCAGAGAGACAGTTAGCAGAGCCCAGTCTATGCCAACTGGTAGACCATTAAGACAAATATGAGAAGCTTGGCAAATGAGACTTAAGTCAGAGTTTACACTTTTTTGGTTTTTTATTTAGCAAAATTGTGAATTCAGTTCTGTTTATTATGTGTCATATAAGTAAGTATTCAAAAAGTTCCAGAGATATTGTCAGTTGAACATTATGACTGTCAATGTATTATTAAAATGAAAAGGCAGTTATCAGTGGCACTTATTTTCTAGTTAGCAGTAAGTCTCCTTCTGGTTTTCTGCCTCGGGCAGATTCAAATGTCTGACATCGCCACTCCTCTCGATGTTGAGCTTTTTCTCTAAGTCTGCTGTAACCCTTGAATAAGTCTTCTCATTTGCCAGCACCAGGAAGAATAATCAGGCCAGTTGAGAATTGTAAATGGCAGGCAGTGACCTTTTAAACAGCATATAATAATGTCTGTGTTATTCAGAAGGTGATTGCCAAATTTTTGACCAAAAATACGATTTTTCATCTCTGCTCATCACAACTTATCCTTTAAAGTCATTAAATTTAGGCATTTATAGGTGTCAAGTGTTAGATTTAAATGAATACGGATCGATTAGGATATGTCAGACCAAAATATATAGAGTTGAAATAACAAGCCTTTCTAACGTATTTCTGAAAAATTACATGGTGCAACTTTAGACTTTCATTTTGTTGGAGCCGCGTGAATTGTACTGTATGGTGATTCTGGGAATAGGCATATGAATGTTGAGTTTGCTGTGAGTTATCGGATGCAAATCATTGGAAAGTGGCACCAGTCATAAGCTGAAGAGTATTAAGTACCTAATTTAGATCTAATAAGTTTCATACAGTTGCAGGAATGCAGGTGTACCATTGCTTTGAACACGAATGTTATCTGAAACTGTGGTTTAACAATTTAATGACAAGAATGTACTAAGAGTGAGTTATCATTAAAATGTTAACCGGCACTTGGCAGTCAATAAGTTAAGAATTTTGTGATAAAGGGGAGAATATTACTTGGTTCTTGCATGAGATTAGGGCTATTGCAGAGGTGTCAAACCTTTTCAGTGGCGGGCCAGTGGCATTACTTTCCAGCAAGTGGCGGGCCAAGGTGTCGAAGGCTCCTGAGCAAAATGTGGTAGGGATCGAGGCTCGGTGAGATAATTTTGCAAAATTAAATCTTAAATGGTGCATCTTTTAACATTGAAACAGTCAAATGATGTAGGGCTTTGTATTGACTGTGAAAAATAAAAAAATCAAACACTTATTCTCAAATTTTTTAGTCTTTAGGCATACAGCTGTGGGCCAGAAAAAAATCATCGGCGGGCCAGAAATGGCCCGTGGGCCTGCTCTTTGACATCACTGGGCTATTGAAATCAAGATTACAGCTATTGAAATAAAGTATAACGCAATGCTGTTTGCCTCCGAATGTTCCCCTCATAACAAAACGTACATTGAACATGAGTGTATGCCAAATGGTGTGACTGACATAGATAGTGGAAGCACAATTTAGTAGTCTATTGAGATGCAGCACATATTTCAGCCTTGATCAACCATTATATGAAAAGAAAGATGTCTGAAACAGTAGCGGCCTTTGACAGTTTTGTGCTATAGGCAAGAACAAAAATGCCACTCTTATTCATTGTTCTATTCATTTTGAAGTATAATTTTTATTATTTTGCTGGAATTTGCTGCCCCTTGAGAAGTGCCGCTCTAGGCAGCTGCCTATATCACCTATACCTAAGAGCCAGTCTGAAATTTGATGCACGAATCTGCAAGTTAGCTGTCGTTGCTTGCAAGTTAATGAAGCTGTTGCTGCATACAAGAAAACTCTGAACATGGCAATAAACTGCCAAAACCTTAATGTAACTCTTGTTTGGGCTGTACATAATATGGAAGAACCTACCAACAGTGCAGCCTTTACAACTGTTTTGAGCATTAACATTACGCATCATCCACACCTCTGATTCGCATTTCTGTGTGACCTTGCATGCGTTAAAAATGTCTGTGTACAGCCTCAATGGAAGGTTCTGAATCTGAACATGGTCAGACCCTGAATTCCAAAAGCTGTTGGCAGTATGTCGAGAAAGAAGGTTGAGCCATGAGACCTCAGTGCTTCCCACTGCCATCAGAATGTTTGTGGTGATCCAAGGACAATGGGCTCGGTTGAATGGCTGCATCAATAGGGAAATTGTTGGTTAAGCATAAGCTTGTGTTTCTCCAAGAATGATAACTATTGCCAGAACACTAGCATGTATCAGTATGTATCAGTATACTAATAACCTTCTCCCTCCCTCCTTCTCATCCTACTTTATTTGCACTTTGCATCCTGGCCTCACTAGAAGTAACAGAGACTATAGATCCATCTATGCAAGAACTAACACTCGTAAATTCTCACTCAAATTTCAGGGCCCACTCACGTGGAATAACCTTCCTTTGAAAATACGCACTGCCACCAGCCTCGCTCTCTTTAGACAACTGGTGCGTGCGCGCCGCGCACGCACTGAAACATGTTACTTAAGTATGTGTTTTTTTTTCTTTCTTGTGGTAGTTAAGCTTATTTAATTCCCTCCTCTTATTTGATAAAGAATTGGCCATCATCCTGACTCACCCTGCATGAAGCAATTAGGCCCCTGCTTAGCGGGATCAGTCCCTTTAGGTGTTCCTATTGCTCCCAATAATAGCTCTGCTCCTAACATTGATGATTTAATACTCCATGGAAATTTGTATTATACGCATAACTGTTGATGTACACAATTTACTGGGAACAATAAATGTCTTTTCTCGTCTTGTCATGTTGTTCTCTCACTTTATTGCCAGAACAATAGTGGTTCTCTTACTTTATTAAAGCGAGGTTTGAGATAGGCTTATAACTTCGGTGTTTAAGAACGCTTCTCATTATCATTTAAATGCAAAAAGTTATCCTATTTGTTATAAGTGGCTTAAGTTATTTTATGTATTTTGATTTCATAGGAGATGGAGCTGCTGTGCTCATACGAAGTCTCGAACCAAGTGAAGGTGAAGACTTGATGAGAAAGGCACGCAGTGTTAAGAAGTCGGACAAAAGTAAGGAACTGAAGCATGAAAAATTGTGCAATGGACCTTCAAAACTAACACAGGTGAGGTGTTATGTTAGCTTGATCAGGTTCCAAGATTTTAAAGTACTTGTGCTACATACTTTGTCAATTTACTTGCACAATTGGAACATGAGTGTTTTTAAGTGCACGCCTCATTTGTCAAATCATGACACACACTTGCATCTCTTTTCTACAACCACCTATACTGTCCATTTCATTCATAAACCTTGGCCTATCAAAAAATTTTGGCTCATGTCTAACTTTAGGAGGAGCTGCATGTGTTGCCCTTGCAGAGACAGGCTTCTGTCTTAATGCTCACACAAAACTGCTCAGCTGATTTGAGTGGACTGAATATTAGCATCAGGCTCATGGTTATCACTGAGTTGTGCATGGCCACATCTCTTTGCTCTACAGTGCAGGCGATCTGGTTGTTCCCACGTCCTGAATTTGCACAACAATAAGTCAATATAATTAATAATATGTCTTATTAATAATAATAATAATAATAAAAATAACTCCCCGAAGACGAGGCCTGACCCTCCAGACACTATCTCTGCTCCTAAATAACAATAATTTTTTCCAAATCCTGAGGGATCCTTGATACCTCGGGTAAAAAAAAAAAAATAATAATAATAATATAATAATAAAGCAGATGCATGTTTTGAAAAGAACTGTGTATATTATTCCTTACAGAACCATTAAAAATCTCAATTTCCAGTTGTTGCTAGTAACTGCTTTGAATATTTGTGTTGGCATTTCTCTGGTAACCTGTACAACTTTGTTTCTTTTGTATGATACAGGCCCTTGGTGTTACAAAAGCCAATGGAGACCAAGTAGACCTTACAACCAGTCCATGCATATGGGTAGAAAAAGGTAATCAGATTGATAAGAATGACATTGTTGCATGCAAACGAATTGGCATCAATTATGCAGAAGAGTGGACTGATAAACCACTTCGGTTCTATGTTCGAGGATGTCCTAGTGTCAGCATTCGTGACAAAGTGGCCGAAGCAAAAGTATGTGACTGAACAAGAATGCAGACAATTCTACAGTCTTAAAACTGCATTGTTTTAATATCAGTGCACGATGACGTGTAGCTGATTTTCTGCTGTTATCTTTTGGTCAGTCCTATAGATGCTTGACTTATTCTTACAGAATACTGCATATTTAGGTGTTTAAGAAAATTAATTTAGTGCAGTGTTTAGTAACTTGTTAGTGTGAGAAACTTTAGTTAGGTCTATAACAAAGAAACTAGCTTTACAAAGGAAAGTTTTAGGAGTTACAAGGAAGGGAAAGACATGATTGTAAAAGATGTTCAGATTCAGATTATTGAATATATTAAACTTCGGTAGATCTTTAATTTCCGGTTTCATCGAATAACAGTCAATACATGGATACAAACATGTACAAACAAAGCTCTATTTTATCGAGCTTCCTTATATCAAAGTCTCGCTTATGCGGCCTGCGGGCTGATTTCAAATGGCCCGCCTGAGCTGAAGACCAACCGCAAATAAACAATTGCAAGCACAATTCAAAGCCAAATATCTCGCTGAAAACATGCTTGGATGTTTATTGATATACCTTTTGGCGCCAAACTATTGTAAAGGATGCCATACATGTAATTATTCACTGATTATTGCATAATTGTTGCCATAATAAATTTTAATACAGTTACCAGTAATAATTTTGAAGAAATTTTAGTAGTTGCATTTGAGTTTACTGGTGCAGCCTTTGGCTTCGAGAATAATTGTTTCGGTGGCCCACAGTGTCAAAGGGGCTGGACAGCACTGCCCTTGAGCTTCTGAAAGATTGGGTGACGAAGATGAAAGTGTAGGCCACTTACACTAGGGCCAATTGTATTGGAAGCTCTGAAAGTGCTTCTAGTTATCAGTGTATAGAATGTCACAAAACAGATAATGGGTCTATGGCTCGATTGGTTACACTGGCTAAAACGCACGTCCCATGCACCTCTGGACGTTTGGATGATGGAAGTTCCCATACCGCTAGTACCTTATTTCAGATATTTAAGTTCTCAGGCTAGCATGGTCCCTACACAAGGACTTTAAAAGGCATAGCACCCTTCAAATGGGCAGCAGTGGTAAGGGATCTCGCCCATTCAGTTGACTGAAATAATTATGAGCAGGTTCGAGGCTGTACAGTTACCATAGAAGAAAGCGTACATTTTCATTTGCTTAGAGTCGGATAGAGCTTGATGTGAATATCTCGCTTATTTCAAACCTCTGATATATTGAACTGTTAATGATGATCCCTTGAACTTTATTGTAACAAAGTTTTGCTGTACTGTCCAGATAATTTAATATGATTCTAACTACATTAATATGAAATACAGGGGACTTGTGTGAACAATTGTTGTTATCTGAATTTCACGTTAGACGTGTCATCAAGTAAGCCAAGCACAACCTAATGAGTCATATATACTTTAGTGCGGATGAATAAGCTGAAAGATGTGGCTTTTGTGTGGCGCTGAAGAGTTTCGGAGATTTACATTTACATTATACTCTGGACTGGATTTAATGAGGCACTCGTCATGTGTGCCCAGTGTGAGAATTGTAGAAGAGACTGCAGGGGGGGGTAGACTTTGATGAGTTTGAAATTGAATATTTTATCAGTTTTTTTCTAACTGAGAAAGTTCAGAAATGCAATTGAAAGCTTAAACTCCTTAAAGTGCTGACATCACCAAATTTATTAGTATACGATTCGCAAGGTCACAAATCTTGCAATAAACCAGAGCATTAGGCCCTACTTTATTAGTAACCCACAAATGTGAAAGAAAATGCTAAAATATATGCACAATATAATCACACTGGCACAACTGAGGGTGTTGGAAACGATTCGGGTGTGCAATGAAGTCTTAACTGTGGGGGTCTTAAGAAAGACTGGAGGGTTGAACCCCACAACCCCAACAATTCTCACCCTGTGTATTCCAATAATGGCCACAGTGCTTTTGCACATTTTGGCCACGAGATCTATATGCGTGTACGTCTAACTCACGTAGATTAGTCCAGGCAATCTAGCTCAAATATACCTTCAACCTGGACAAAATTGCTTCAGAAGCTTTTTAAACGGTTTCTTGCACAGGTACCATTGCTGAATAACATATAAAAAATCCCCCAAAATCGGACCACGGGAACACCCCCAAAAATGAATTTCAAAATGGCGCATTGGCGGTTTCCTAAGAAATACCAAAAATAAACCAATACCGTGCAGTTAGACCAGGGCAAAATGCTTCAGAAGCTTTTTAAACAGTTTCCTGCACTGTGCTGCACCGGAAATATTTAACAAAAAATCCACCAAAATCGGACCACTGGAACACCAATTGGAAACCATTTAAAAAGCTTCTGAAGCAATTTGTCCAGGTTTCACTACTGGTTTCATTATTGGTATTATTATTGGTATTTCTCAGGAAAGCGCCAATCTGCCATTTTGAAATTCATTTTGGGGGTGTTCCCGTGGTCCGATTTTGTGGGATTTTGGATATGTTATTCAGCAATGGTTCCTGTGCAAGAAGCCATTTATAAGGCTTCTGAAGCATTTTGCCCTGGTCTAACTGCAAAGTATTGTATTATTATTGGTATTTCTTAGGAAACCGCTAATTCGCCATTTTGAACTTCATTTTTGGGGGTGTTCCCGTGGTCCGATTTTGGGGATTTTGGGTATGTTATTCAGCAATGGTTCCTGTGCAGGAAACCGTTTATAAGGCTTCTGAAGCATTTTGCCCTGGTCTAACTGCAAAGTATTGGTATTGTTAGTGGTATTTCTAAGGAAACCGCTAATCCGCCATTTTGAAATTCATTTTTGGGGGTGTTCCCGTGGTCCGATTTTGGGGATTTTGGATGTTATTCAGCAATGGTTCATGTGCAGGAAACCGTTGAAAAAGCTTCTGAAGCAATTTTGCCCAGGTCTAACTGTAAATTGCCTATAGACTATATGACGTCAGTTGGCTACAATCATCACCTTTAGGCCTACTACGTGCATATGTGCATCTTTTTTGAAGAGCTTGTATAAAATCTATATAAGCTATTACCCACAGATACTGATTTCCCAGGAGTATATATGACATTAAACTTGATGTTTTCTGCAACATTTAGCAACAAATGCTGTGCTATTAAATAGCGCGATCGTCTTGCCAATCCGGTATATGAAATCGCTGACTCTTCAAGAAAATACTTCCTGGGGGATCTGTGACGACAAATCGACCATTCCCGGAAATCTCAGCGGTCAAATATAGGGGAGAGTTGCCCCAAATGGACCGTTGCCTCAATTGGACCACAGCCGATTTACACCCTAGATACCCATTTAACTTCGTTTTGAACTGTTGTATTCTTGCGCAGTTGAATATTCATCGTATCGACGTAGGCAGTTTTACGGAATACTAAACATTTATTAAATGGCGGTTAAAACTCTATTTCATGTAGTTCTGATCTATTTTTAGCCGTACCTGACAACGAGGATATACATTTAAGATCAGCTTTTAAAAATTCAATCAAATTTGTTTTAGTTATAGCCAGGTTTCATGTTTGAGCGACAATAAGTGTTTTAGGCTAAGACTGGCGTGGGTTGAACTATCGCAGTGTAGGCAAAAGTAGTTCGTGTTGCCTGGAATGGACCACACTTAGTTTCCTGAATTGGACTGATAATTTGGGGTGGTCCATTTAAGGACACCGGCACTTGCAATGTTATACTGTGCTTGGGGTGCTTATTTATGTAATAATAAGTTCCATTGGCTTGTATTATGTCGAACAACATTTTCTTTCAGTTGTATATGTAGATGTCAACGAGTAAAAAATGCGGGGACTGCTTGATGATGATGTGTTCATCTGTGCAAACTGTGTGTAATTTCTCTAACTAGGCCCCTATTAATTATTAAGTGTTAGACTCAAATGGTTGTAACTAAGTATTAATAAAAGACTTAAATAATCATTTAGTCGTAATTAAGTAGTCTATAGTTAACTATGTATAGTCTGTATATAACTAGTGATTCTGACAATGTACACCTAATTAGTTTACTGGCAGTGGATATATTAGTCATATATTAAGTTGATTTCTACTACTTTGATAGTATTTTGACAGTTAGATACAGACGCCTTTATGGCATGTTATAGACAATTAGTTTTTTTAAACGTTTAAAGTGTTTTTTTACTGCACATTATCTTTAAAAAACGTCTTAAAAATAATATGTCCCATTCAGGGCAACTGGTCCAATCAAGGACACCATGTGGTCCATTTAAGGAAACCGGTTGCCTTGATTGGACTTATTGGAGCTCAAGTTGTTTTAGTTATTTTTCATAAATGCATGAATACTATCTGTCCCTTGATTATTAACAACATACTTGAATAATCAACCCATCATATGGCATAATTTCCTTTTAAAAACTCGGTAGCATTCATTCAGTAAACCTCGGTTTCCCTTAGGTGGTCCATTTATGGCAACTCTCCCCTATATACATCTCCGTCGGACACAACGCCGTTTTCCTCCGAGAATTAGGTTCTCTATGCGGTCGCTGTTAGCTACATTCTTATTTGATTGCGCCAGAAACCCAGTCTTTTTATTTCCTTATTTCCTGGCAGTCTTGGGCTTAATTAGTAGGCCCTATCTTAGTTCTTAGTACTTCCCATGCAGCTCTGCACATCGGGCAATTCACCTTTTCCATTTGTCTCCGTCCGTTGCCAGTCTTTCAGCCTCGTCCAGCGACATCTGCAAGCACCTCAAGTCGTCATTGATGGTCTTCGGCCATTTATCTCACGATTTTACCCTTCTCCTTCTTCCCTCAGAGGTCCAGTTCATCACTTGATTGACCCTTCTATCTTTGTCAATTCGAACCACATTTCTCATCCATTTTCTCTGATAATGTTCTCTAGCAGAGTTTCCCAAAAGTGGGTCGCGAAGCTCTGGCAAGTGGGTCGCCAAATTATTTCGAGAAACATTTATTTTTTTGCAGCAACAACATTTGGCTATGATTGGGATATAACTAGTTGGATTGCAATAAACTGTAAACTGTTTTTACCTAAGTTTACTTTTAATACTTTAAATGTGTAAGCGCTGTACGTAAATCTGCATAATGTCGAAACCAATTTATGAAACAAATTTTAGCACACTGCTTAACTTTAGACAGTGGGTATACCGACACTGCCAAGATATTCAGAAGTGGGTCGCGACCCAGAGAAGTTTTGGAACCACTGCTGTAAAAGCCTATATCCTCTTCTCTCGTCCACTCTTTTATGGTTTTATTTGGTATTTTATCACCATCACTCAACATTTATAAGGCCTTTTATGCAACATTTATAAGGCCTCTCTGTAGTCCCCCGTTCGCTCCCTATCCTTGCAATCTGCTGCTAATTAGGTCTATTTATCCGAATGAGTCTATGCGGTCGTTGCTCGTTCTCTTGCGCTACAGGTCTTCTTGCCTATAGGCCCTATATAGGTTATTAATAGGGCGGCACGGTGGCAGGCTGCTGATGCTTTTACCTTCTACCTCTGTAATTGTAATTAAAACTGTATATAGCGCCACTTCAAGAGAAAACTATCCAGAGGCGCTCTCTGCGCTTGCCCATAAAATGCTAAGTGTTGCTAAGAAAAGGAATTGATTGATCAGAAGGCACACCAATTAACAGAAATCTAGAAGAGTCAGCTGCGGACACGCACGCAGATCAACCAACGGATTTCCATCCACAGTTGACAGATGGCATCATATGTTCTGAGTCTCTGGACCACTCTGCTTTGGTAGTGTGAAGCGACGAAAGACAGTGAACGAATAGCGTCCGCATACACGATAACGCTCCCACCAAGTAGTCCAGTACGTAGTCCCTTTTTGGTGGAAGATGACGTACATCCGGCTATTCGTCGAGCGCCGGGTGCACGTCGCGTGCCCACCCGCGACACTTCTTCCCCGCGGCAACGAAAATTACCCGGCTGCATATGGCTCATACGTTCCGTAGATTAGTACTATTATTACGAACATGGGCGGCGATCCCGGGGGTTGAGAGGACAAGACCCCTACTTTCAACAGTGGGGGGGCACAGTATGCAGTTGCCCCACCCCAATTTTGCAGGCACACCAAAAAGTCAACAAATTTGCTTACGCGAAATATTTGTTTTGTCCTCTTTTTTTAACCAGATCAGTTCAAAAGTGTCCCGGGTCCCCCCCCCCCACCTATCAAACAAGATCACAGCCAGTGATTACGAAGGTTTTTTAACGCACGCAAAGTCAGACAGAAAATGCGAATGGGAGGCGCTATTAGTCATTCAATTGCTAGATGTAGAGTTGCTAGATATCCAGATGTCTGGGCAATTCAGAATATTTCGAAATGCTCTCTCCAGCGCTTGGCCTGTTCTTCACGAGTCTTTGTCATCTGACTATAACTCTTTTTTATTGGAAGGGTCTGTATCCTTGTGTTTCCCGTCAATTCTTTAACAATTGCATAGATTTAGATGATAAGAAATGATCCGGGTTTTTTTCACATATATGTGTTTACTTCTAAAAGTTTTGAGGCTGTTTTGTCAAAAACAACTGTTTAAGTCGTGCGTATCCTCATAAAATATACGCCTAACTTGTTCAATTAGGCCCCTACTAAATCTTCTGACATTGTTCAATTATTTCAATTTGATCTAAAGCAGGCCTACATAGGCCTAACTATGGAACTGGCTATAAAGGAATAACGTGCAGAATATAATGCAGATGGATGCAAAGTTACAAACATACATTACGATATGAGGATGTGAGAACATATCCGTCGCGCACACCTGCTCACTGCTCAGCTTTATCGTATGGTCGTGTGTGTGTGTGTGTGTGTGTGTGTGTAGGTGTGTGTGTAGGTGTGTGTGTGTGTGTGTAGGTGTGTGTGTGTGTGTGTGTGTGTGTAGGCCTATGTGCGTGCGTGCGTGCGTGTGTGTGTGTGTGTGTGTGTGTGTGTGTGTGTGTGTGTGTGTGTGTGTGTGTACATTTCTGAACGTTGAAACAAGGACGAAATCATTCCAGAATCAGGGCCTACACCCAGCACATGTTCATGCAATTATTTTGGACCCATATAGGCACTATATGGGATCCACATGGGCATGCTGCATGATGCTGGCAGGGCAATTATTATCGAATTGGTATTTCAGAGTAGCCTATTCGTTAGTCAAATATAAACTGAAAGTGAACTTTATTTGTGGCCAACTTAATGTTACAAAAACACGTTAGTCTAGAATAATATGGAACATAGGAAGTTTCCACACAGGAGGACACACGTACACTGGTCCTCATTTGTAGACCAGTGTATTTCCGCTGTCATCAGCTGAGCAACAGTTCCTGCTGTTATTACACTTTATGGCTTTTCCAGCGACGTCCAGTTAATTCGTCGACTTCGCGGTTAAAGGGTTTCCGAGCGCAGTATGAAAGATGTGTTTTGTACAGACGTCTTTCCACTCTTGCGACTTTTGGCAAAGCTCCAAATGACGTCAACTGCTCATCTAAGGCCAGCGTGTTTACGTCTCATTCGATACATCAACCAATGTCTCTTCTCTAGGCCCTAATTGACCCGGCGCCTAATTCTCTCAGACGACCAATGCTGGCAACTCCCTTTAAACATGGCTAACATTATAGCCTACACGAGGGTCGAGGCCCGTATTATATGTAGACACCAATTTGCGATTTCATGGTGATCCGAGTAATTTGCTATTAAAGAGCAATTTTGTCAGACAATAAGTGCACAATTAATGTCTATATAATATTATATATATGTTGTTCCAAGTTCGTTATGTTGTTCCAAGTTCGTTATGTTAGGCTACTCCAGTGCATTCTTATTTAAGAAACTCTTTAGGGCATATATACATGAATAGGCCTATGCTCAGTAATAGAAAGAAAAAGTGGGAAGAAAAAGTCATTGGTTGTACGTACATAGGCCTATAATATACCGTATGTAATTTATGTACAGCTTGCAATATATAAACCTGCAATATGTAGTTATCTAAATATCATGAACCCAACGGCCTACACCTATTAGGTACACAACAGCTACATGGTAATGATTTATTCTTTACTAGCCAATCACGCACGCAACATCTGCGCGCTAGTTCAGCACAAAGTCCCGTCTGGAGAAAATCTAATCGTGGGCCTATACTGTTGCTTCTCGTTTCTCCCTCTCGCTTTCTTATCCCTTCCCACAATTCCCTCTCAATATCTCCTTCCCTTGCCATCTTCCCTCCCTATTGCCCCGATCATTCACCTTCTCTGGAATATTCGCCCCCTCGTCTATATTTCAAACCCCATTTTACTTTACGTTTCACCTTCTCGCTTCCCTCTACCCTCATTAGTAATTCCTGCTATTTATTGTCAGGCCTACGGTCGAGACGTCTAGCTGTTCGTCACAACTTACCCGAGGATTTTCCGTGGTCGAACAGCCATGCATGGTTACATGACATTTAAACACACGACAGATAATCACGCGACACTTAGGCCTAAACACAGACACTTAAACACACGACAGATAAACACATGGACAGATAATCACACGAAAGATAAACAAATGGACAGATAATCACAAGGACAGATAATCAAAGCGACATATTAACACGAGAATTCCAAACACACGATATATTTTTCCGAAACGGTTAAAAACAAATTAATGAACCTTGATAATCTTGATAATCTGTCTTAAAAACACAAAAATGCAAAAATATAGAATCAGTAACGTTCAAAATTCCCTTTTAATTATTCAACTAAAATTAATTGATGAATAAGTATACCTATATACTTTTAGACTATTGTTGAGACAGATGAGCTATTGCTTGCAAAAGCTGCAGAACGTTTGCAGCTAAATAGAGACTATATACACGTACGGTCCTTCAAATCGCCAGGGGCGTAACTTTGGTCCAAAAAGTGGGGGGGGGGTACCAATTTTTTCTCCAATTTCACTTTTCGCATGGATACTATTTTGGACATGTTATCCGTAATCGTAATAGTAGTAGTAAATTTAGTAGTAATAATAATAGTAGCAGTAGTCGCGGCAACAGCAGCAGCAGCAGCAGCAACAACAACAACAACAACAATGGTTAACAAAATAATAGCAAGAAGGGCCTAATGCTTTGTAATTTGTTTTCAGTTTTTAGGAATCAAATGTTCCTTGGGAGGAAATGCGGCTGAAGCAGCTAATAGACAAGATGACCCATACGGTCATATCAGATCACATGAAAGTCAGATCAGGTGGATTGTGTAAATAAAAACAAGCCATTATTAGTAGTATTAGTATTATTTGCAGTATTAGTTTAACAGGGGCTTACATCATTTTTGTCGCGCATCCTAACAACTCAGAAACGCCTTAAATTTAATAATTAGGCCTACTCATTGATATCCAATTTTTAATGACAATTCGGCAGCCATCTAGGCAGACATTTCAAACCACATTTGACCCAAAATAGGCCTATTTGTGTTTTTTCTTTTAACTCTCCAGATTGAATGGAACTTTAGTCAACTTCAGGAAAATGTACTCTCCGGAGTTGACCATGAACAACTTATAAATGGCTGTCTCAGCTCGTTACACTTGAACTGTAAGATTATGAAACGCTGATGAGCTTACCTCCATAACGACAATTTTATCGTCTATAATGTCACCTACTCGTTTTCGTTTTAGAACAAATTTATCCATTTTGCCTATCAGCAAAATCGGAACATCAACGACGTCTTAACTGATTATAGTATGTAACAGAGGGAGCTTCTTCATCTGTTCGGCTCGGATATTTTAACCTATAGCAATAGTTACTGATTCTGAGATTGTGAGGGGACAGAGGGATGATGAGTCATATCAATGCCGATGGCCGCCAATATGAGTGGGTCTATACAGGGGCGTCTACACCATCGACACCTTGGAGTGTCTACACCATCGACACCTTGGAGTGTCTACACCATCGACACCTTGGAGCAAATGCTCCATCCAAGAAATAGGGGAGGAGGGAGATCTGTCAGTGTGTGTGCCACCATAAACGAGAGGGGAAGGAAGAGGAGGGAAGAAGAGGGAAGGGGAAGTTGCTCCAATTACTTAGGGGAGGGGTAGACGCCTCTGGGTCCATATAATTATATGGATTTGTAACTCATGAAGGATACAGAAGCTTGCGCTTTGACCTACATCTCCCCACCCCAATAGCATATGACTAAGATGTCAACCATAAGGCGGAGAGTGAGGGTGATGTAAGAAGAATAGCGTAGCCGTGGCCCAGATCTGTTGCGTCTGCGAGCCGGTCACTGCGGTTTCAGTCTGTCAGACAACCTGTGTAGCTGAAAGTCTGCCTGCCTGGTACATACTGTACACCTCACTCTGTCTACATACACTAAGCAAAGCTGATACTGCGATCTCGGGGAAGGCACAATAAAATATGGATCGGCGTTGCTTAAAAGTGGGGGGTACGGTACCCCCCAATCCAAAAAGTGGGGGGTACGGGTACCCCTCGTACCCCCCACAAATTACGCCTATGCAAATCGCGATACTTCTTCCTTGGTGGTTGATCGATTCCAGATATTCCCTGTAGAAAACTTGCATTCTGCTTCTGAATATCCTTCGAGATTCCATCCAAGAAGGTCCAGAGATTAGGATGATGACACTGGAACAAGGACTGGAGACCACAGTACCATACCTCTACTGAGTTTGTTGTTCGGACAATTCCGTCAACTGCAGCTTGATGTTTTTAACCGATTCGGAAAAATATATCGTGTGTTTGGAATTCTCGTGTTAATATGTCGCTGTGATTATCTGTCCTTGTGATTATCTGTCGTGTGATTATCTGTTCATGTGTTTATCTGTCGTGTGTTTAAGTGTCTGTGTTTAAGTGTCGCTTGATTATCTGTCGTGTGTTTAAATGTCGGCACACCGTCGAACATCATCTTTTCGAAGGCCTGGACATCATCCGAACTACAACAACGATCATGTTTACTGTAACGCCTTACATCACTTCCTCAACCGAATTAGTGACCAAGGCTGATAAGTCAGCATGAGTGCTATTGCAACCGGATGCAACGGTTATGAAATTCGACGACTGCAGCTATGCATACTAGTATTAGATTCTTGTAAGCACTGAAGTTGCCATAAAGATAAGCATAAAAGCCCAGAACACATGTATTACATAAACAATTAGTACTTTTATAAATTTTATACTTATATAGGCCGTATAATACGTTTACAAATATCGGTCATGCGCGCGTCTATGCACAGCCACTTCTATCACGAACCGTGAGAACAAAGGTTGGCTTATACAAAGATGGCATAATTAGGCCTAATGCTTAAATTTATGTGTATTAGGCCATTGTGTCGATGATCATCTTGTACATTAAAGTTGCTGGTCTCGTCAACCATAAAAGCGCAAATGTCGATGGATGAAAAACTGAAACAATAATAAATCTGCTGGCAACGGAGATGATAGCAACTGTCGAAGTCAACCATGCTTTTCGCAACATCTGCTCTGAAAAACTATGGCGAAGGCACATCAGTAAGAAGATTCGATGTAATGACGGCAGATAAGTAACACCACATATCGGATAACAATGCTTTCATGTTTCAATTACGTTAATGATAGATCCTACTGTGAAAGAGACGCTTTCTTTAAGCCTCTCAAAAGCTTTTTACAGAAAACACCTCTTTCCAGTCTTTTTCAGCAACCCCACTAACTAGACGACTACTTCATAACCTAATGGTAGCTACAACTGATTGCCAGCCAGCTGCTAGCCCTACTTCGAACAGATAACCGCGATTAAGTTCAATCCAGATGGAATACAGCACACATTCCAAACAAGATGTCTCCTTGTTTATACTTTCTGATTAGTGATTAATATGCAACTGCTATGTAAACATAGCAGTGCTCGTTACCACATGAGCATATAGACCGGTTTTGATTAGGCACACTCAATGCATGCGTGCATTGAGAGTACCTAATCAACACCCGATGGATTTATACATAGGCCTACTTCGCTGCAATTGCTGTTTCGTGCGTGTGTTCAGCTGTCTTCTGCTTCAGCACATGAATACATTTTGCCTGGTGTTGGTGCTCAATGTGGACCAACGGGTCTGATCTGGAACCTGCTTGAATGTAGCGGCTGCCATACAGTTTCATTTGACCGGAAATCGCCAAATCGGTAGACTTTTTCTTCGTAATGCACGGTAATCAAATTGATTTCAAATATCTTAAGTTTCGTGAAGCGTCAGCAGCCGTGCATGATATTGACGATGGATTTAGCAGTCTGTGCAATACCCAGCATTGTTATTGTAATCATTTGACATGATGATACATAAAATGATATCCGCCATTAAAGATAATATTATTATCCATTAAAGATAATTGTGTGGCGCTTGTGCACAATATGTACAACATTCATCTGCT
Source organism: Allolobophora icterica (assembly GCA_963556255.1). NCBI lineage: Eukaryota > Metazoa > Annelida > Clitellata > Crassiclitellata > Lumbricidae > Allolobophora > Allolobophora icterica. Next base: position 31,569,061 of record OY744607.1, on the reverse strand, counting down.
TTGAACTGGACACGTATGACATGTCACGAGGTGCAGTTAGAATGCGTGCGTCTGTGCATATTATATGCGATTCGATTGCGAACAGCAGGCTCTCTCGTCACCACGGCTCCTGCTTTCAGCGCAGGTTGGTAGTATTCGTAGACAGCAGTCATGGAAAGGTAGTCGTCTGAATCTGAGCACATAATGGAACGAACGCGAATTCAGACTTCACCTGACCTTCAGTGACAGCAGGAGCTCAGCATCAAGGTATCTGTTATATAATATAGGATAAGGGTTGCATATTATATTGTATATATATATATGCATGTATATATATATATATATACTTATGGGTTGCAATATAATACTGTAAAATATCAGATCTAAGAGCATGCGTTTTAGTTGTCCAAAAACAACTGGGGGGGTCAAAAATTAGCAGATTACCAAATCACATAATCACATAGACCAAACACCAGTTTTTTTAGTAAAGTAACCCCCCAACATATTTTCAGTTACTTAGCTGAGGGGGTTAGAAAGAGAACTAGGGGGTTAAACCCCGCCCCCAACCCCCCCGACAACTAAAACACTGTCTAAGAGAGATCTTGCGCTCATTTCTGTGTCTCAGATCTAAACTTAAATTATCCGTATGTGCATTGAAGTTTTAGAACTTTAGATGGTTGCAGTCAATCTAGCTGTACATAGTTGACTCAAGACTTCTTTAACGGCTTTAATAAGCTGGAAAATCATTAATAAACTTTAGTAAGCTTTTGGAAAAGCATTCTTGCTTATGCACGATCTTAATAATTTTTGCCTGCTTCAATTTTGCTGTTTTTGCACATTTCGGAAAGTAGGCCTATTGCTTTTACTGACTTGCATCTTGTTACTGGCATCAGACTAGCTTTCGAGGCTACTCAATTGCGTCTAAAGATCAGATTCGTCAAATACCCGCTACGCAATATTTACACTTAAGAACAATAGACATAGGCCTACAAGCAAAACTATAGGGCCTAATGCAGCACATCCTACGCCTCTGTTTCCTTTAGGCATGAAATTAGACTTAATGTCCTGCTTTAATAATTGTCTGGATGCTATGACAAACTTAAATTGTGTGTCGGAGTCAGCAAACATTGCCAGTAAGGATAGTGAATATTACTGCAAATAATCCACGTCTGAGTCCAAGTGTTGCTATACCATTTAATTAAAACGGTTCTAAGTGGTAGACCTATAGGCCTAGATAACAGCTGTCGGAAAATAGACTCAAATTAAACAATTGCGATTCCGCTAAAACGCGAATAACACGCTAGAATAGCGTTAAACTTATGTAGCACGCTGCGAGCACGTTTCGCAAATTTATAGAATATAAAGTTTGTTGCCTTCGGCCGAAGGTAGGCATAGGCCTACCTAAGATTTAGACCTATACAAAGTATACATGCAACATATTCGTCCTCGTTTTGTGCGCGCTGACCTTATCTAAATTCTGGAAATATAAATAATTGCTTGTAGTAGAGGCGATGTTAAGCAATAATATTGGTGAACTATCTCTGAAATAACATTTGGTATATAGCTCTAAATGGAAGCGTAATGTAGGCTGGTTTTCAAGGATCAGTAGGCCTAACTAGCTATGCTGCTATAATATCAACCAACATAATATCCTATGTCCGTCTGTCTGGCTGTCGCGTAACCTCCACGCCTCTGGAAAGAATGGATGGAGGGCCGGCACCGGCCCTCCATCCGTCCGTCCACCCGTCCCTCCTTCCCTCCCTCGCTATCTCCGTCCCTGCACCTGTACTTTGACTTGCCCTCCATGCCTGACGTCAGCCAAAACGAGATCTCAAGCACATTAAAGTTTCTAAACTAAATTTACATGCCGTGATTTTTCACGGGTTACAGCTAGTATAATTGTGATCATTTATCAATCTTTAAAGACTTTGGGGCAAAGAATTAATTATATATTTGTCAAGTGCTGTTCATATGCAAATCTATGGTGAATTGCAAATGCAAATAGTTTACAGATAGCAAAATGCTTCGACTTCTGCGTAAGATTCGATTGAGTTTCCAGTAGGCCTGTTGTTGTGGTCGTAGAAAGCGATAGTGAGTCAAAACCGCGCAGGAATACGATTTAAAAACTAGAGTATTTTTCTTAAATATAAGTCGAAAAGTGGACATAGTTTGCACTTTTATTCATTTTATCCATAGACTCTTTCCAGTTCATAATGAGTGAATTCGTTGACCATTTGGAACATCCATGGCCTTATTTGTCACCAATGCTGTGACCTTAAGAATAAACCATAAACACATTCGATTGAAGGACAAGCATTTTGAGAATTCAGTCTTCTTGAAAGTAAATAAGTGGATCGAATTATAGAAACAATTCAGTACTTTTACTGTTTACTTTAAAAGTATCATTTGGAAAAGAATACTTTTTACTTTTCCAAAAGTAACATTTGTGATGAGTACTTTTACTTTTACTTTTACATAAGTACATAAAGTCCTAGGCCCCTATTTACTTGTACTTTTACTGTAGTATATTCACCCGATACTTTTAACAACACTGAGTCTAGATGCTTACATATGTATACATTGTCTTCCAAGGCTACTGCTAATGAGAAAAAGCGCAATATTAAATGGCGTGCACACACCCATTCAAACGGGCAGCGATGGCAAAGGATCCCACCCGATCAATCTACTATATAGTGTCCCAGATCTGTGTGTCCTACGATAAACGTTAGGGAATGTGACTCATGGTCCTCCATCCCTCCCTCCCTCATTATGGCACACGATCTGACGGGAGGTTGAGGGGAGGAGAAGCAAATACTGACGAGTCGAAGACTGATTAGCCTAAGCATCGATTGATCACGTGCAATACAGAGCAAGCTTGTTCGATCCAGGGCGGGAGTGAAGGAGGGAGCGAGGGAGGGAGGGAGGGAGGGAGAGAAGGAAGGAGAGATAGACAGACTTACTAACCGCTGTATGTCTGTCTATCACTCCGTCTGTCTGACTCGCAATTTGACTTATAATCAGGCATTCCAATAAACAAATTCTTTTCTCTTCCAATCAATCCATTCATTTTCTTTTTCAACCCGTCATATATGAAGGGCAAATACTGTAGTTAATTTAATAATGAGCCGGGTCGAGGCCATACGGTCGCTATAAAAAAAAATCTAGACCTACATTTACATGTATAGGCCTATGAAGAACAGGCACTAAGGCACAGTGCCTTGTTTAAACGCAAGACGTAATATGAGAAATTCCATTCATACGACATGACCTTCAATACAATATTATATTTAGCATTGCTGCAACTTATAATAACGACGCGTTGCTACTGAACAATTATCCACAAAGATAGAACCTATGTGAAATTAATCATGATCAGGACATAGATCATGGAAAAGCCACGTTAATTGTTATTGCTGTTAATTGAGCATTACCCAGTAATGCTTCTATCAGCGGCTAACAGCCCAACGTTGGTGCACGTGTGTTGTCAGCAGTCGAAGAATTAAGCTTATGCCATCGAAATTAAGCCATTGAGCCAAAACCAGGTCACTCAGAGTCATTTTAGCATAAGTGCGGGTATGCCATCACAAAATAATGCACTCCTGTTTTAACGAAACTAACTCCATCCAATGCATCGATGACAAATCTGCTAGCTGAGGAAAGCGACAGTACGACCTGCACAAAGTCATAATTATAATGATGCCATTTTTTAGGTTATGCTCTCAAGATGATGCTTCTAGCCAGTGGCTTATATTTCACTAAGACAATAAAGTTATTAGGTATGCCATATGTAGGAATCGTCAAAAGGAATAAAGCTTCCTTTGGATTTTCATCCTCTTTATGTCAGTCAGTCAAACTTCTAAATCGGCTTTTCTATTTCCCCGCTTACTATAATCTTTGCCCTTTATTTTTACTGATGTCTTCTGGATGTTTGAATAGCGCAGTTAAAGACATAATTGAAATTGCTAAACAGCCAATAATGCATAACTGATGCACCTGCGTCTTCTTTCTCGGTCGCATTGTTCTTAACATGATTAGGTTTGCCCCAATTCGTTATAAGCACTGGCGGCAATCTTGTTTCACAGGTCAGGGTGGACACTGTTGAACTGATCTGGTGAAAAGAATTTTGAACTGATCTGCTAAAAAATAGAGGTAAACAAATTTTGAGGGCGAATTTTTTTTTACCATTTTGGGAACAGATTTGACGACCTTTTATACGGGTTTCTTCAAAAAGTGGGGGGGTCAAATGTATGGTGTGTCCCCCACTCTTAAAGGTGGGGAATGTCCCCCTCGATCCCCCTCCCATGATCGCCGCCCATGGATATAAGACAAAACCAACGAAGTTGAGTGAGAGAAGCGACTCCGTGTGGGAGTGGGATGGGGACTCCATCATGAGGGAGTGGGATGGAGACTCCATGTGGGAGTGGGATTGGGACTCCATGTGGGAGTTGGATGGGCACCGATGCTGGCTGACTGGCAGTCTTTATGTCGTCTTTCGATTTTTCGTCGAATTTGTATCACTGATCGGTGCCGGACAGTAACCGAGGCATTGACAGATACGCCTTCATTACCTCCCCGAGGACTCCCCAAAGCTCGAACAACTCTGCGATAACGCCGACACTAGCCTCATTGGGACTGTCCAAACGGACGCGGGGCCGCGTCCTGAAATTACTACCTTCAATCAAACCCAACTACTCTTCCCTCCGTCCCCGTGTCCACGACCGAGTAATCGCACCAGCCGACAGCCTGATGCGCAAAAGATTTATTGTTAGGATAATTATTATAAACTTTTTAACGTGTTTATGAGATATCTGTACACCAAAGTGCGATTAGGAACTGGTTAATAAAGAATCTACTTACTTACTTACTTACATGGGCCTAAATCAAATCAAATCAAATCCGTTTTTATTACAACACACAAACTGCAGATTAACAGTGACAGAAAACAACAGTTATCAGTTTAGTGTTATAAAAGAATGTCCCTAAGGGACAAGTCCCGCTAAAATGGGACACCCTGATAGTTCACAGGCTGAGACGGACAGTATAGATACATATCTGGTTGAAAATTTATAAATCTTAACTAACAGTGAGCCAAAATTTAAACACAAAATAAAGCAAGCATTGAGAGTAGACATATTCATATCCAAGGTATAGCTATTTTACTAGCTTAAAACCTTATGTGATTAATCAGTTAATGAATGGTAGTAATAATTAACAAATTATAAAACAGATAACATCAATGAACCCTAGTATATAATTAATGTCGACAATAAATGAGGTGATGTTGCTTATAATATAGGACCTTAGCAGTGTTTTAAATCGGCTGATAGGTCGAATTGAGGTTAGTACAGCAGGTAGGGAGTTCCATATTCTGGGGCCGCGGCATTTGATGGAGAACCTTTTTACATTGATACGGGCAAACTCAGGGCGGTAATTCAGGGCGGTGCGCGTCTGGTGGTGGTGGATGGCTACGCCCCTCCCGAAGTAAGAAACAAAAGACAAAGGCAGCAAATTATTATGATAACGGTACATGAAAAGACTAATCTGGAATATATTTATTTGGTTTATGGTCAGAACTTGTTTATCAATGAATATTTGCTCAGTGCTTGCTCTCCAATGAGTGTTAAATACCATTCGTATGGCAGTTTTCTGGAGTTTACTTAGAGGGCTAAGTACAGTCATATAATTTGACCCCCAAGAGATATTGCAGTAAGCGATATAGGGAAAAATTAATGTATAGTACAGATTTAGTAAAATAGCAGTGGGCAGGCAATGTCTAATTCTTCTTAGAACTCTTATGTTTTTGGCTACCTTCTTCATCACTAATATGATATGAGCTTTCCAATTGAGGTGAGAGTCAATAATGACGCCCAGGAACCTAGTGGAGTCTACTCGCTCAATAGGAACGTCATCAATGAAAATGGATAGATTTGGTGGGGGAAGGGGTTTTCGCTTAGAGTGGAATATTATAAAATTTGTTTTTTTAAGATTTAGTGAAAGTTTATATGCTCTAAACCAGGTTGCTATTAATTTTAGTTCGTGGTTAGCTCTAGAAAATAGGTTGGTAATAGATTTATCATTGAGAAATACGTTGGCATCGTCAGCGAAGAGAATGTACTTGAAAGCTGGAGAGGATGAGGCTAGGTCATTGATATAAATTAAGAATAAAAGGGGACCCAGAATTGATCCTTGGGGGACGCCACAGTTTATAGCATTTACAGATGAGGACAAGTGTCTATAGGTAACGTATTGGGATCGATTTGTTAAGTAATCACTCAGCCATTTCATTGCCATACCCTTATCCCATAACTTTGAAGTTTCGTGATTAAGATAGAGTGATCTACTGTATCAAAGGCCTTTGCTAAGTCAAAAAATATTCCAATAGAGTAATTGTTGTTATTCATGTCCTCAGATATGTTATTTTGAATGTCTAGTAGAGCCATAAAGGTGGAATGATTAGATTTAAAACCAAATTGATTTGGAGTTAGTATGTTCCTGTAGTCGACGCAAGAGGAAGAAGAATGAAGCTGAGTTGAAGATGACCTCAACTATTAACACAGCGTTCATTTACAGTGTGTCCGAACTTGGACCGTTGACTCAATTTCATAAGAAGTCTAATCGCTGCTAATTTTATAAGCATAGAATTCCATGCTTTGCCTTTGTGCAATGAACTCACGGGTTTTGCTCGGGCTATTTCGAAGCCTGCGAATGACAAAGTCTGGGAATGAAGAGTCTGCCCAGCGTTGACGACAGAAGTGTCTGCACATCCTTTCAATTGTCTGCAGGCTATGTGCGCTCGTCGTTCCCTGATCTTTGCCTTTGTAGGCCTATGTATCCATCTCATTCTGACACTTCAGTTGTATGGCCTATGCCTGATAAGATGGTTGATTTATTGGACTGACCAACCAACTGACTGATCAATTGAATGATTTTCGAAGTTTTCTAGCCGTTGCTATCGTAATGTTTGATACTACAGCTATTTGCTATTTTTTCTTCTCGGAGTTACTTTCTGTTGATAAGAGAAACAGTAGCCTAACTGCGGAACAAAAAAATCCGAAAATAACTTTAGTTTATTCCTAATTGACAGATATATGCTGCAGAACCAGTTCGATCGATTACATAAACTGAAGCCTACATTCTGTTCTAACACTGTCTTACAGTATTACAAACACAACGCGGAGTGCAGCGCTGTTTTTTTTAGTCGTTAGAAGGTTTGAGGGTTCAACCTCTACTTCTAATCACTCATCTAAGTAACTGAAAAGATGTTTAGGGAGGAGGGTGTCAGGAAACTAAACACACTCATGAGTCGTCAGTTGTTTCGTGTATAACATATTAACAACATTAGATTTGATCTGCGTTTGTGTACTTTGGAGGTCTGTAAAAATTTCCACTTGCAGCTCGTAATTATTGTTGACCACTAAAACACTAGCGTAGCGTGTGTGTCGAAGGCGCTGGTGCATCAACGCCTGAAAGCAAGCAGATAGCCAACGATCACGTGGTTTGGCCTGTATTCTTCTTAAGCATGCTGTAGTCTCCAGATTTATTGCTATCATGCGAATAGCTGCGAGAAAACTAACAGCAGGCAAAGCGACAGCTCGCAGGAAAGTATGCTGCTTGCAAAGCGGCAGCTAAGGCGAAGTCATTTGGAAATTTTCGGTTGCTCACAATCATCTCTGTCACGTTGCACTGCCACGCAATGTGCGATTTCCATGTTAGAATATGTCAGGTTTAACGAGAAATCATCTGCGAGTTTCGGGCTAAGACAGAGTCTAGATAGATACTGATAGAGCGAGAAAAGGGAAATCCGTGTCAGATCTGGGCTGCACTCATTGAAGCCCTCGACCACTCTGCTGCTTCCTGCTTTCCTTCTTAGTCTGCGCGGACGATTACTTCATGCAGTCCAAGATTAATAATTCGACTGTATTTACGGAGGACGCACCTACCGCGGCCATGCCGTCGTCCTGGAAACCTCTTCAACCGGTTGCCCTTTGTCAACTTATATTGGACTTCTTCTCGAAGTCGTGTGAACTTGACTAACAGTAGGCCTACTCCCTCCATTTTTAATTAAGGACTTTTTGTTGATGACTTCCAGTTCTGCATTTACTTTGCAATTCGTCACATGGCCCAGCGTCACATAAAAGAGCAGAGAGTTAAATCCAAATGATCAAAGGCCACAGCAGCAACACACTTAAAACTGCTGCAATTCAAATGTCAGAAGCCTAATTAAATAATTTGGGTGATTGCCCTAACCGAAACATGATCTGTCCCAGACACTGAAGTAGGCTACTCGTTCGATGGTCATTGGTCAGGCTACAGAAACCATGGCCATATGTCACGCCAGTTGGATCAAGGAGGAGACGTGGCTGTGTCAATCGATCAGAACATTCACTTTATGTAGTACTTCCTCTGATCTAACATAATCTAACGACTTCTATATCGCTGTTATCATAAATAATAATAATAGTATTCGTGTTATTGACAAGCAGTGAGCTTGTCAATAACACGACAAACCGCAGTAAATTGCATTGAAACAATTGAAATATGACGGTACAATTATCAAGATCTTAATTAACACACGTCTTGGCAGCATGTAAGGTGCCCACTCATCTTACTGCTGCCCCTAGGGAGCGGAAGGCTGAGTCGACCTAGAGGGGTCTTACGGGTATCGAACCGCGACTTTTCAAGATCTAATGCTCTTTAGGCAGAGTGTTACCGTTCATCTATTCCCTCCGCATCAAGCATCAATCGATTACTGCTTCGAGAAACCGGTGAAAATTCGCTACTAAGAGTGGAAGCTGGAAGGTGTTCATGAATTGCAAGTTCTGATTTCCATGTACCCATGTGAAAAAGGAAATCTTTCCTTCATTAAAAATTTCTATAGACAAAATATTTTCTATTTTTAATTACAGCACCTGAGCAAAATATAATTACCATGTTGATCGAGCTGTACTATAGAACAATTAGCATTGAGATCATGTAAACTATAAATTCAAGGCCATGAACTGTGGAACAACATTCCTGATATTGTAAAACAATCTTGAAATTTAAAATTTCTTCAAAGCTGTTTTCTATTCCTTTGTTGTTGCTGTTCTTGTTGTTGTTGTTGTTATTATTATTATTATTATTATTATTATTATTATTATTATTATTATTATTATTATTATTATTATTATTATTATTATTATTATTATTATTATTATTATTATTATTATTGTTATTATTATATATTATTATATATTGTTATTATTATATATTATATTATTGTTATTATTATTATTATTATTATTATTATTATTATTATTATTATTATTATTATTATTATTATTATTATCTTACACTTATTTCGCTCTCAATTTAAACATCTGAATCTGATAAGTGAAGCAATTGCCAAGGTGCCAACAGAGTAACAGCCTCATTTATAGCCATGCTCGCTGGGAATTGCAAGTGGAGCGGAAATTTTTGAAGGCGATTTGAAGCTCTCGGCTGACAGTCCAGCTAACTATCGCGCTCTCAAATGACCACTGATGCAGGTAAAACAAGACAATGAACGGATATCACTGCAATTTGCGCACTTGATCTATACTGTCGTTCCCTGCGGCTGCAGCTGATGCTGCTGACGCTGATGATGATGATTATGATGGTGTATCTTTCACTCGAAACGAACATCGACGCCTGCGTCGGTGGCTTTCCTGCGAAGCTTGTCACTGCAACCTAAGCTTAGCTCGGAAGAGTCTCGTTTTTATCTTCTGCGATGAAAGGATCTGCGACAACATCTTTGTGAAAACCGTCAGCAGATGAGTTGTTCACACTTTTCACCTGTAGATACACATACGTCAACCAATGCCATTCTGTCACTTATCACAGTTACGAATGCCATTAAATTAGCACAAATTTACAAAGAGCCATAGACGCTATCCAACACGCACACGTAGAGATCTTTCGAAAGACACACATACACTTAAGCGGGATTTCAGGTGAGCATTTACGAGCGCAATAATAAGTCGATCGCATAATCATTAGATCTACTTATAAAACTATAGGGCCTACAACTCCCACATATGACCACATTTTAAGAATTTATACGTTTATGTGCATGCATGTGTGTAGATAGTGACTAAAACTTTGGCGAATATGCCTATCCTCGGATAGGCCTAGGCCTATATGGATTCTGTATACTGCATGGTTAGTGACAATGGCTTCCATATAATCTGTTGAACTCACAACAGAAGCTGAGCGGTCAATATCCTACAGGTCTTATAATTGTGACCTCAGTATTGGCAATAAATATTACTGGAACGCTGTTATGATCAAACTGCAGCTCGTTTTGCAAAAGATTTTTCAATAGATGGACGATTTAAATCGTCGAAGTATATGCTATCGCTTCTCATAACAAACCTGCTTCAATGCCCTACACTACAGGTATCACGAACTTCGCATTGGAAACAAACATTACTGGCAGGCTGTTATGATCAATATAAGGATTCATTTCGAAGAAGGTCTTTCTAAAAGGACGTTCGATATGTTATTGTGTTATGTAACAAAACCCGCTACATGCTGTTCCAGCACCGAGTTCTCCCTCCTTTTATCCGCACACAGCTGGAAAAGTACATCTGTCATAATTGTCTGGGCTCATAGTAAAGAATCTTTTACAGAGGTAAAATAATCGTGAAAATAATTGTGTATCAGATATCTCATCCTGGCTGACAGATGTCGCCCCGCTTCGATCTTAAATGCTTTAAATCGCCACAGGCAATGTATTACTCTGCAAATGTAATTATTCGTCGATTTTTCTTCAATTGTAATTAACTAAATGGCAAATAGGACTCATTAAAATGCATAATTTATCTCTCCGCCAGAGGTTTACCGCCAAGTTAGTCAGACGACGTTTAGTAAAAGTTCCCAGTCCTGTGTGTAATTGGTCCTAGATGTCACCGTAAACGAACACAGATCGAGTAGAATCATTCATAGTGATAGACATGGGATGACGACAGCCGCATTAGGACTATGCGTGTGATATTTGTGGCAATGGAAATCGCATTGGAAGTGTTTTGTTTGTCGTGGTAGTGAGAGCAAACTGCACGAGTCGTAGTATAGTGAGTCATAATAACAAGAAACGACTGAATAATAATAATAATAACAAAAACAAAAGCGAATCATTAGTAACACGCAAAACAATAACAAAACTGACAGCAGCTGGCCTATTCCTGGAAACGGATAAATCTCTAGAGCCTATATATAATTATGTTGTTTGCCTAATTAGGTTGTGATTAGATGCCGATCGATTCACACGACGTTCTCCATCGGTTACCACCCATACCATTCTGCATATTGCTTATTAATTTTAGCCTATTTGGCAAATTGTGTTCATTCCTGGCTATGGTTTATAGAGTGCCTGTGTTTTCACACCACGCACAACATCATTTAGTATGAAGACGCAGAAGAACATAGAATCTGTACCTGATTCACCCAGCAGCAGAGGGACTTGCATTGTTTATCCGTTGAACTAATAATAAATAATGTTTACTGCACTGAACGACTGTCCGACCATCTGTATAGAGGCCAGGACAGTCAGCCCGACTTTGGCCTGGAATTTTCTCTCTATAAACATTCATAGATAACCTACAAAACGACCTTAATTGGTCAGTAATAGATAGTGCCTATTGACCTAAGAAATTGATTTCTTGCTTCACAGAAGACACGATTTACACGTTGACGATTTTCATCGACAGCGACAGTCATGGCTGTAGCTATCGTTCTGCTGTTTATGACCCAGCAAGCGATTCGTTTGGAGACTATGCGTCATCGTTCTAGTCTAAAGGAGGGCGCGGTTCTCCGTTCCAGCCACACCGCATGAGTAAATGTAATTGTAAATGAATGCGTTTTTCTATAGCGACTGTATGGCGGCCTCAATCCCTCTGCTCGTCTTTCGATGAATTGATCGTGTGAGATTCTTCACCACAGGCGATGCTTTGTTAGCGATGGTCGACTTCCGTCACGTACACATTTGTTGGCGTCATTCTGCACTAAATCGGTTTGATTCGCAGAAGAAATATATTTGCATGGATTGGTCTGAAGACAAACTATGCATAATTGGGCATTAGAGAAGACAGGTAGATCAGAACGACTATGGATGTTATATATCTATAACATCATTTTGTCATAATGGATGGTGCCTAATAAGAATGGAAGGGAAAAGAACGAGGGGTCCTATTGGATTGGATGATCAAGGACGGTTACAGCGAACTAAAAGAGAGGGCTAAACTATGCGGCCCACGGCGATTAGGCCGTACGAACCTGCCTGGGAAGGCAGAGAACCGGTGTACAGATAAGAATTGTCGGCGCCTCCATTTCCCTTTCAACAGTCAGCTTCTCCTCAGCAGTTTTATATTTTTTTATTTGTAATTGTAGGCCCTATTTTGAAAATGAGTTATTCTAGACAACCCTTTTTGGGCAATTTTCTATATTTTATTATGTCGTTGTGCTTATATTTCAATAATTACAAAGATGTCATGTCGAAATTAAGAGTTTTCCTCCATCCTTCCTATGGGTCTACTTACGTCTTTTTGCCTTCTTGAAAATATTGCTCTGGTCGTTCATGTGTGCCACTTCTAGTAGGCGTAAACCTTATGACTAACCGTATATATATAGTCCTATGTGGTGACCAGGCAATTCGGAGCCGGACAATTCGGCACGGACAATTCGGCGCGAATAGAAATCGCACCACACAAATGCTACTCTTTTTCCTTTAGACATCTGGGATTGCTACAGAGCTGTTCGTCAAGATAATCCTCTCACTAACAACGCATTCAAGGGATAGCACAATGCATTTGCACGGTCAGCTCAAATTGCCCATCCAATACTGCCGTGATAAGAAGTCAAACTGCAACAGGAACAGAATGTCAACCGAATGAACGTCGAGCGTCAAATTGCAGACAAAGATCCTCCTCCTCTGAGGAAGAGGAAATATAGGGATCTGGATCGTCGGTTGCGGAGTGTGATCTTAGATTACGGAAACCACGCATGCATTGCTTACTTGCGCGTATGCAGCCACAAAATTAACTTATTTGATTAAATAAATCGCATAGAATTACGTTTTTCAGAAAGCGCTTCGATGCCTTTTTAACTTTTCATTTGTGACTTTATTATGCATAGTAGTGTGAGAGAGATATATTACCGCCATATAAGCAATGCAAAGTAGTTATTATTGGGCGTAAGGTAGACCAGTGCATAGGAGTAATTTGTGGGGGTACGAGTGGTTCCCGTACCCAACTTTCGGAATGGGGGTACCGTACCCCCACTTTTTTAGCAATACCAATCAATATTTTATTTTGTGCTTTACCAGAGGTCGCAGTCTCAGCCTCAGTTTGTGTGTGTAAGAAATTGGTACCCTACTTTTTAGACCAAAGTTACGCCCCTGGACCAATGCGATGCAGAATAGGGAACAAAGTGACCGATTAACCCACAGACTAGAGTACGGAACGACAAGCACAAAGGATCCAGAGATTGGATGACCCGCGGTCAAAAAGTAGACTTCAGAATGAGCAAACAAGGACGAAGACAGACAAAGACATGTATATAGACATACGGACAGAGGACAGCAGGCACACAGATACTCACACTTAGATAGGGACAGAGACGTACGGTGACACATGAAAGAGGATGACCAAGCATCCAAGACGGGCATGTACTAATTTAGCCAGCCGCTAGACGCAAAGGAGTTGAAAATCTATACCAACGCTTCGGGATAGGCTGACTGGTAGAATGAGCTAGCAACCATCGCCAATAGATCGCCAGACTGGACAGTGGAGGAAGTGACCAGGGATTTTACCATGCGCCTATTTTTCACACGTAGGCCTATAGAGGACATGTATATGATTTGCATCTGTTCTCGTCTGTTGTCTGTTTTAATAGACCAGTTTTCCTGTTTGAATCCTAGAAACACTTTGACGATCGTTTCGCCTTCTCTGTCGAATAAATAGCATTTCGGTATAACGCAGTAACAATCTACATGTCTTTTTGGACGAATAAAAAGCAATTCATTCAGAGCTTTTAATGCAACTTCCACGTCAGTTAATCCATTTCTGGCCAAACCCCTGCGGTGAATGCCTCGATTTTAGTTTCAAAGCTAGAAAAGGGATTTTATTTGTTCGAGCTTTTAATCTCCTCGTGTATTTGATTACTTTTTATTGCTGACCACTAGACGTCGCCTCGATCTTTGCGTAAGGTCCTATCTGTCACGTGTTTATTGCGACCTTATGTGACCCTCTGGAAATCAACCACTGGCTCCCACTGGCGTAGATTCGTCGGTGAACATCGAATTACATAGGCTTACAGTCTGACATTCAGTCGATATGAACTCCAACTTTAGATGAAACGCGGCTGCTATCAAATCAGACACGCAAGTTTCAACGAACCTTTACTATCTGATAAAGACGCTTAAAAACAATGACACCGTCAATTATTGTCATAGGCCTACTGAGCTAATTTTTTTCAGGTTGTACTCTTTAGGTCTGTCGTTCGAACAAAACAATTTTTTAAAGAAGTACCAATTTCCAATTAAAACAGTCGACACGATGTTAAACTTAATAGAGAACAATCTAGTAGTTGTAAAATTTTTTATTTTGCAGTGATTTAATACTATCGCACTATTCCTTATTGTTCGCTCTTATTACCTGACACAGTTAAACGGTCGCAGACGTTCTAATGAACGCGAGCATTACGCATCTGGCGACACAATGCAAGGTAGTCTCTGCTCAGCTATGGTCTTTACTCAGCCATAGTCTTTACTCAGCCATGGTCTTTACTCAGCAACGGTCTTTACTCAGCCATGGTCTTTACTCAGCCATGGTCTTTGCTCAGCTATGGTCTTTGCTCAACTATGGTCTTTGCTCAACTATGGTCTTTGCTCAGCTATGGTCTTTGCTCAACTATGGTCTTTACTCAGCTATGGTCTTTGCTATGGTCTTTGCTTAGTTATGGTAACCTATATAAATGATGTGTATGTTATATTCGACCAGTTTTCAAGCTTCAAGGCCTGAAATAGTGTATGTTGGCCGGTTGCAGCTAGTTGATGGGCAAAGTACTGGTACTCTCATTTTGAACAGCAGGGTCCCACACGTCTGAAGTATATTTGTATGTATGTATGTATGTATGTATGTATGTATCAACAAACTTAACATAGAGCGTTTCAAGTTCTTCACTAAGGCGCCGCATGCATGACTATCTATCAGAATTCTTTGCTGTTTATAATACTTATGTGAGCAAAACCGAACGATCATGCTCCTCGTACTCAAAAACATTTACCAGAATCTTCAAGAAAATTTCAGAAACTTGAAAGACCCATTAATAGACCATTTAGGCGTATCAACAATTACTAATAAGTAAGTGAGTTTATTCCTTATTAACCAATAACTAATCGCACTTTGGTGTACAGACATCTCATAAACACAGTTAGGAAGTATATAACATCCTAACAATAAATGCTTTGCGCATCAGGCGGGGGGGGGATTATGCGGGCATGGCACAAGGACGTAGTAGAATGGTTTGGTTGGAGGTGGTAGTTGATGCAGGACGTTGCCCGGGTTCGTCAGAAGAGTCCAAAAGAGGCGAGTGTCGGCGTTATCGCACAGTTGTTCAAACGTCGGGGAGTCCTCGGGGAGGTAATGAAGGCGTATCAGATCTAAACAGATAGACTTGATGCAGTTTTGTGAAAGTCTTTGACAAAGAAATGCCATCATCACCAGAGACCAGCAGTACCTAATGTCCACCATTCTGCGTAAATATACATACATACATAATACTTAAATACATATACATACGTACATATACAATTATACATACATGCATGCATAGGCCTACCGGAGGGATAGAGTAATGGTAACACTCATGACCAGGAGAGCAGCATGAGAGCAGAAGTAGGGGACAGTCGCCATAGATGGACCACCTAAGGGAAACTGAGGTTTGCTGAATGAAAGCTACCGAATTTCTACATGGAAATTATGCCATATGATGGGCTGTTTTGTCAAGTATTGTTGTTAGTAAGCAAGGGACGGATAGTATTCATGCATTTATGAAAAATAACTAAAACAACTTGAGCTGTAATAAGTCCAATCAAGGCAACCTGTTTCCTTGAATGGACCACATGGTGTCCTTGATTGGACCAGTTGCCTTGAATGGGACATATTATTTAAAAGACGTTTTTTTAAAGATAATTTGCAAAAGAAGCACACTTAAAACTTTTAAGAACACTTATTGTCTAAAAACATGCAATAAAAGAGTCTCTAGCTAACTGTCAAAATACTGTAGCAGCGATAGAAATCAACGTAACATATGACTAACATAACCACTGCCAGTAAACTAATTAGGTGTACATTATTAGAGTCACTAGTCAAATAAGACTACACATAATTAACTATAGACTAGTTTATTACAACTAAATGATTAGTTAAGTCGTTTTTTAATGCTTCGTTACTACTATTTACATCTAACACTTAACACTTAATAGGGGCCTACATACAGGAATTACACACAGCTTGCACAGAGGAACACAATCATCATCAAGCACTTCCCGTATTTTTTTCTCGTAGACATCTACATATACAATAGAAAGAAAAATGTTCTTCGACATAATACAGGCGAATGGAACTTATTATTATTTAAAGAAGCACTTCAAGCACAGTTTAACATTGCAAGTGCCGGTGTCCTTAAATGGACCACTCCCAAATAATCGGTCCAATTCAGGACACTAAATGTGGTCCATTTCAGGCAACACGGACTACTTCTACTTACACTGCGATAGTTCAACACATGTCAGTCCTAGCCTAAAATCACTTATTGTCGCTCAAACATGAAGCCTGGCTATAGTTAAAACAAACATGATTGAATTTTTAAAAGCTGATCTAACGTGTATAATCCTCGTTTTCAGGCACGACTAAAATTAGATCAGAACTACATGAAATAGAGTTTTAACCACAATTTAATAAATGTTTAGTATTCCATAAAACCGTCTACGTCGATACGATCAATATTCAACTGCGCAAGAATATAACAGTTGAAAACGAGGTTTAATGGGTATCTAGGGTGTAAATCGGCTGTGGTCCAATTAAGGCAACGGTCCATTTGGGGCAACTCTCCCCTACGCGGTTCGATTCCCGCAAACCCCTCGGTCGGGCGCCTTATATGACTGCCATAACGTGTGTTTAGTTAAGATATTGATTACTGTACTGTGTCTCAATGTAATATTGCTGTGTTTGACGGTTTGAATTAATAAAGAAAAAAGACTATTATTACATGCATACATACATACATACATACATACATACATGCATGCATACATACATACATAATTATACATACTTATACATACATACATACATAAATACATACATACATACATACATACATATATACATGCATACATGCATACATACATACATACATACATACATACGTACATGCATACCTACATAGGCCCTAGTTGTCAATTTCAGTACAACGATTTTGTTGCCATGCGACTCGAGAATTTGGTCTCCCTGTTTGCACCGCTAAAACGCAGTTCTTTTTTGCTAACCCAGAGCCCACCACAGTATCAACGAAAGTAAGGTAACTGCTTCAAGAAATTGTTCTTTTTTGTACATATCTTGCGAACGTCGTTACCGCGAGTTAGATTATTTTTTCTGGTATGCAAAGACAATTTTGCACCATCGTTATTAGAGGTAAAAGTCTTCATCTGGGGTCCAACTATGATCTGTTGTCACGTCTCAATAACTTATGCCAACCAGTGTTGATTACCATGGCCTTGAATGACTTGATTGTGACGATTCAGCTATTGGAAATATGATGAAATCTAACTCTTTCAGTTAACAAACAGATGATTTCAAGTTGAGTACTTTGCCTTATTTCTGAGGACGATGGCTCCATAAAAATCATTGCATCCGTTTCATTTTGGATTCAGAATGTTTTCGTGGGTATGTCCACCAAAAGTTATTGTGACTATTGTTCATGTCCGAAATGCATGTCTGTTAGTTTGGTCAGTTCTGTAGGCCTACTTTAAAAATTGTGGCTCCATATAAATCGCTGCATCTCTTTAAATTCGGATTCAGCATGTTGCTTTGAGTGCGTGTGCCGAGTTTCATGTTTTTATCGACTTTGTTGAACAATTTACTGCCTTGCTGTGGACCTCGTTCACCTCATTAAAAGCAAATGCAACGCATGGGCATCGAGTGGAAATATTCTCATAAAAATCTTCTGGATGGATTCACATAATAATAACATCGCGCTTTCTAAAGCGCTTACTGGCAAACTGCAGTCTAAACCTGCGTCACTTGATTTCATTTCCTTTTTAAGCATTAAAGTGTTTCCGCCATTTTACACTTGTACTGACCAATTACAAAACATGACTAAGGCTCCATATCTCTAGGATTCTCGCCTATATATTGACTGAACAATGTAGTCGTAGGGAAAACAGGAGGCGTCATCAGAAAGTCTATTAGCGATTTGTTTTTCTTTCCGAATAATATTTCCTGTTTTTATTTGACGCTCAAAAACCGTAATAACTTTCATCACTCTAATGACCAATGGCATACTTCATCTCACCATGCTAAGAACATCAAAGCAAAGCAAATTTTTCAGTTATATTATACCTTGAGTTATGACAATTTAGCCGTCCAATCAATCTTGTAGGATTTCAAAGGAGGTCTTCGCAATTATAAGGAAATTGCCTGTTATAGAACCAGTCGTTCGTGAATATCACGTGACAGTCTTCTGATTTTATAAGGTCTGTTTAAGTAAACGTCGATTCTTTATATTATTTCATCTCAATTCTGTGTTAAGAAGTTTTTCTCTTTATTCTTTCGAATTGTAGGGCAGTGTTGTTCACAGTTTCCAGCCTTGTTTAAACTTTAAAGTCCCTCTAACAATTATTGTCCTTTAACTTTCGCATTTTCTCGACTTATGAAACTTTCGTTTCCTCATGACATTCGCAAAGTTGTAACTTGGGAAATTAAAAAAAACTGTTCGTAGTGATGGGTGGTAATTAATTTATTCTTGCACCGATTCTAAGGCGGAGGTTTTGAAAAACTGACTTTTCAAGCACATTATGTGTAAATTACCGCAGGGTATTAAACAACATAATAACACAAATAACATTCCAGGGTAAGGTTTCAATTAAGACTGGGAACTTGGCTTCTGACCTAGGAAGAAGGCCGAATATAAAATCCAGAAATGCAGGTCACATTTGTCGGTAAGAAATGCTGCAGTGTTAGTGCCTGTAAAGCAGACAAATGTAAGCTTGGGATGACTGCCTGTACCTGCTGCAAGGCTTACTGAATTCAACATGCCAAGCAAGAACTGCATAATCTTATTGTATAATCCTTCTAAGCTGTGCATTATTTGCTCTACAGCATTATTGGTCTAACTTTAATCAGAGTCTGGTTCAATCGACCCAATGCAACTTTTGTATCACTTGAAGCCCTTTAAAACTCAAGCCCATTCAACTTCGTATAGACGGGTCTATGGGTTAAGCCTTCGCAGGAATTGAATGATTTCGCTCAGGTTTACAAGCTTCTAGCAAATGTCGACAGTTTGAAATAGCCACAATGCCATGCACTAGGCCCCTATATCATAATAAATTATTTGTTATAGCGAAGGAAAAATTAAATCACTTTGGGTGTCTGTCATAATGGTATTCGCTCCAAACTATATTTGGAGCGAATACATGTAGGTCATGAGTTAATACGCTGTTTCACAATTTGGACAATAGACATGTCAACAAACTCTGAACTCAACGACTCTGCACCTAGTTAATATTATAAAAACAAAGAGAAATGTCATGAAGTCATTCATGAAGTGAACTTTTTGAAACGCTCCTCTCATTGGCCGCTTCCAACTAATGAATATTCATGACCATGACGTCACTGTTTACAAACGGAAACATTCCAACGGACGTTCGTTTCACATTTAATTCAACGTAAATTCAAATATGGGGCCTACCGTAAACGGCTGTTCTTTTAAACGAACGGCTTAAAACTGGCTTAAACTAATTCACTTAGGCGTTGAAACGAACGAGCTTAACGGGTTTAAACGGCCAATTTACTTAGGCCAACAAGCAATGGCGCGAAAACAAATATAACTCGGACAACTGTAGTCACTAACTTGCAACGAGGGCAATCTTCAAGGAAAACTTCAAAAGAACGAAAGAGTTTTTACGGAAAACATTGTTCACAATAAGATTTTCACAAATTCTTAAACTGTGAAAGTCATAATAAATTTCAGCACATTGGCAAATACATTTTCAAATTGTTTTTAAACCGTCTTAGGACGGGCAATAATCTAGTTTGCCATAATAGCAAACTCACAGCTGCTGTTATCTGTGCATCTTTGCAGCAATGAGTGCTGTTCAGATCGAGCCGATTTTCGTCAGGACATTAAACAGCTGATTCATCGTATAGCATGGCAGTGGATAGTGATGGTGGTAGGTAGTCATCGATCATTGTAATGGATGGTTCTATCGATTTTAACTGGACAATTTGCTGGTCAATGACGACGGACTAGTTGTGGAAGCGAGTGGATGTGGCTTCGATCATGACCACAATGATTAACTGCCAGTCCCCCCAGCCGACTGGTTGGCAGTAGATTGGCTGTACGCACCAGTGACAAACAGCCACCTGGGACTATGTAATTTCTAAATGGCATATGCTGTATTTTCATTAAACCGAGTTTCGGACAATGCGAGTGCATCCGATGAAGAGCTGTTAATGAATCAATGCCGACTTCCAGATGACTGAACAAATATTAATATATCCAAAACGTATAGGTCTTCTGTTGACGATATAGTATGCTTCCGAGGACACAGTTGACCTAGAAAACTAACGCTCTGAAATTCAGAATGGCAGGAAATTGGATGGGCGGCTTCATAGTAGTGAGTGTGTATACTGTACAGGCTACAATTAATATACAATTAACTTTGACAATGGGTAGGTGTACAACCATATAGGCCTAACAATAAGGTGACATTCCAAATGCGCTTCGAATAAATAAAACTCAGCTCTTGAAAACTTATAAAAGCGTTAATGATTTACTGCTAAAACTATGAAACTGGTGACAAAAGTAAGACTGTGAATTAGGCAAAGGAAATGACAGAAATGAAAGTAAAATACTTGAGCTAGGCATAAATGTAAACAAACCAGACAAAGCCATTTCAATCCTCTAGCAACAGTCAAGTTTTGAGGAACATTTTCAATTATTTATATATATATGTATAATTATAAATATATTGTACACATAAAATTTTAAAAAGCCCCCAAAAAGTTTTGAATTTGTTTGAGGCCCTGCGGATTGTGAGGCCCTAAGCGGTTGCCTTTTTTTAGCATGTGCCTAAATCCGGGATTTTGAATATTGAGTAGGCCTCTCTCGTAATTGCTTGCCGCTTTATCTTCGAAACCTCAACGGCCTTCTTCATACAAACTCACACAATAATAATGACAGACAAATTTATGTTCTACAATTTTTACTATTGATATAAAATCCAGAGACTATCGTGTAGTTATAGCAGAATAATAGGCCCTATGTGTTTTCATTTTGTTCAAGCTTGTTAATGTACAATTTGGTGGAAAAATAACATGCGTTGCCACATGTAGAGCTAAACAGGCCATGATATAAGGTATCCAAATTCGGCGTTTAATTTCTTGTTAGAAGACATAACTTCTTTTTTGCCTTTTTACTTACCTTCGTTCTTCCCTACCTCCATCTTTGCCTTCTACTTTGCCTTCTTCTCTGCCCTTTTATTACCTTTCGACTACGGCGCTCCTTGTGCCTTCTTCTTTGCCTTCTTCTTTGTTTTCTTTTTGGCCTTTTACTTACCTTCGTCTTTGCCTTCTTGTTTGACTTTCTCCTTGCCTTCTTTCATGCCCTCTTCTTTACCTTCTCCTTTGCCTTTTTACTTATAACCTTCGTCCTTGCTTTCTTCTCTACCTCCATCTGTGCTTTCTATACTTTTATTTTTTCTCTGCCTTTTTTTATAATCTTTCAACTACTCCGCTCCTTTTCCTTCTTCTTCGCCTTCTTCTTTTACTTTCTTTGTGGCATCTTCCTTGTCTGCCTTTTGCCTTCAACATACCTCTTTCTTCGCCTTCTTCTTTGCCTTTTTACATAACTCTATTCTCTGCCTTCTACTGTGATTTCGTCTTCGCCTTTTTATTTTTACATGTTCGCCTTTCTCTCTGCCTTATTTCTTGCCCTCTACCCTCTTCTTTGTCTTTTTACTTACCTTCGTCTTTGCTTTCTTCTCTACCTTTTTCTTTGGCTTTTCTTTGCTTTCTTCTCCGCCACTTTACTAACCTTTCTTCTTTGCCTTCTTCTCTTCCATTTTACTCACGTTTTTTCTTTGCATTTTCTTTTGCCCGTTTACTTACCTGTCTTCTTCGCCTTATTCTTTGCCTTCTTCTCTGCCTTCTTCGTTGTCTTCTTCTTACCTTTCTCTTTGTTTCATATTTTGCCTTCCTTTTTTACTTATTCTTTGCTTTTCTCTTTGACTTCTTCTTCGCCTTTTTCTTTGTGCGTTTCTTTACCTTTTTACCTACCTTTTCTTTACCTTCTTGTTTGTCTTCATCTTTGCTTTCTTCTCTGCCTTATTTATTTAACTTCGAGTTCCCCCTTGTTTACTTTCTTCCTTGCCTTCTTTCATGCCTTCTGCTTTGCCTTCTTTTCTGCCTTTTTACTTACCTATCTTCCTAGCCCTTCTTTTTTCCTTCTTTACCTTATTCTTTGACTTTCTGTTTGCCTTCTGTTCTGGTTTCCTCTTTGCTGCCTTCTTTTTACCTTCTCACGTACCCCTTTCTTCGCCTTCTTCTTTGCCTTATGGTTTGCCTTTACACTTACCTTTCTTCTTTGCTATCTTATTTGCCTTTCTTACCTTCTCCTTAGCCTTTCTCTTTGCTTCTTCTTTACCTTTTTACTTAACTTTTCCTTCGACTTCTTCTTTGCCTTCTTCTTGCCTTTTCCTTTGCCCTTTTAACTTTTCCTTTGTCTTCTCCTCTGTCTTCTTGCTTGATGTCTGCCATCTTCTATGCCTCCCTCTTTGCTTTCCTCTTTCCCTGCCTTTTTGCGTTTCTGACTCCTCATCATTTGCCTTCTTCGTTGCCTTCTTCTAGACCTTATTACTTACCATCTTATTTGCATTCTTTTTTGCCTTCTTCTTTGTCAATTTGCTTGGTTTTCTTGTTTGTCTTCTTTGCTCTTCGTGCTGCAGTCTTCTCTACCATTTTCTTTGCTTGCTTTCTTGCTTTTCTCTCTGCCTTCTTCTTTGCATTCTTCCCTGCCTTTCTCCTTTCCTTCCTTCTTGCCCTCTTCTTTGCCTTCTTCCATGTCTTTCTACTTACCTTCCTCTTTGTTTTCATCTCTAACCTTCTTCTTTGCCTTCTTATTTTCCTTCTTCTTTGCCTTTCTACTTACCTTTTTCCTCCTTTTTTACCTTCCTTCTTGCCTTTTTCTTTGCAATCTTCTTTGCCTTTTTCTTTGCCTTCTTTTTAGACTTCTTACTTATTTTTTCTTCGTCTTCTTCTTTGCCTTCTTCTTTGGCTTTGTACTTACCTTTCTTTATTGCTTACTTCTCTGCTTTCTCTTTCTCTTCTTCTTTTCATGCTTTACCATTCTCTTTTCCTTCGTCTTTTCATTTTTACTTACCTCCTTCTTTACCATTTCCTTCGTCTTCTTCTTTGCCTTCTTCTTTGGCTTTGTACCTACCTTTCTTCTTTGCTTACTTCTCTGTCTTTCTCTTTTTCTTCTTCTGTTCATTCTTTGCCATTTTCTTTCCCTTCGTCTTTGCATTTTTGCTCATCTTCTTCTTTACCTTTTCCTTCGTCTTCTTCGATCTATTTTTTCCTGCCTGCTCTCTTGTCGTCGTCTTTGCTTTCTTCAGTGTCTTTTTACTTACCTTGCTCCTTATATTCTCATTTACCTTCTTCTTCGTCTTTTACTTACCTTTCTTTTTTGCCTTCTTCATTGCCTTTCCCTTTGCCTTCTTCTCTGCCCAGTGACTTACGTTTCCTTCGCTTTTTTCCTTGCCTCCTTCTTTGTTTTTTTCTTTGCCTTCTTTTTTGTCCTCTTGTTTACCTTCCTCTGTGTTTTCATCTCTACCTTCTTCTTTCCCTTTCTCTTTGTCTTCTTGTTTGCCTCCTTGTTTGCCTTTTGCTTTGCCTTCTTTACCTTTCTCTTTGCCTTCCTCTTTGCCTTTCTCTTTGCCTTTCTCTCTGCGTTATTTACTTACCATTTTCTTTTCTTCTTCCTTGCCTTCTTCTTTGTGTGTTTACCTACCTTTCTTCTCTGCCCGTTCTCTGCCGTTCTCCTTGGCTTCTTCTTTGCATTTTTCTTGGCCTTCTGCTTGGCCTCGTCATTGTCTTCTTCTGTACCTTCTTCTTTACTCTTTTACTTACCTTCCTCTTTGCCTTTTTTGTCTTTCTCTTTGACTTCTTCGTGTCCTTTTCTTTACCGTCTTCCTTGCCTTATTACATACCTGTCTCTTTGCCGTCTTCTTTGCCTTCTTCAACATTTTACTTACCTTTCTTCTTTGTCTTCTTGATTTCATTTCTCTTACTTTCTTCTTTGCCTTGTTCTTTGCGTCATTTGCTTCCCTTTATCTTCTCTTCTTTGCTTGCTTCTTTATCCTTTTACCTAACTTTCTTCTCTGTCCCGCTCTTTGCCGTTCTCTTGGCTTCTTCTTTGGCTTCTTCTTGGCCTTCACTTGGCTTCTTCTTTAGCTTCTTCTTGGCCTTCTCCTTGGCTTCTTCTTGGCCTTCTCCTTGGCCTCTTCTTTGCATTCTTCTGTGTCTTTTTCTTTACACTTTTACTTACCTTCTTCCTTGACCTGTTCTTTGTCCTTCCCTTTGATTTCTTTTGTTGACTTCATACTTAAATTTTACTTAGGCTGTTACTTACCTCCTTTCTTTGCCTTCTTTTCTATCTTTCTCTTTGCCTTCTTCTGTGTTTTTCTCTGTGCCTTCTTCCTTCCTCTTTTACTTACCTTTTTCTTTGCCTTTTTCTTTGCCTTCTATTTTCCTTCTTCTTTGCCTATCTCTTTGCCTTTTCTTTACGTTATTTACTTATCTTTTTCTTCTCTTCTTCCTTGCTTGCTTCTTGGTCTTTTTACCTACCTAACATAACAGACACCAAAGAACGCAGCCGAACTTGACCAATGGCGTCGACCATCCGCAGCCGGACTCAACCAATGGTACCATCCGCAGCCGAACTTCACCATTGACCGTCCTCTTATAAATATTCTTACTCTTCTTACCTGATGCATCACGAAACAACTTATATACACACATAATATATATATATATATATATATATATATATATATATATATATAATAGTTTCCTTATATGCAAATTTGTCCGCTGTATGACGCTACGTCACAAACGGCTTCTGTTCTATTGTGAAACCGTTTGTGACGTCAGTACTGCCGTCTTGACGACGGCGGTCTTGACGACGGCCTTGACGACGGCGATCAACGACCAACGATATACACTGCCGTCATAATTATGACGGGCAAATACACTAGTATATATATATATATATATATATATATATATATATATATATATATATATATATATATATAGCCATCGAGCCACAAGAGATTTTCCTTTTGCCGCCCTCTTTTGTGCCATGGAAGTTTAAGGAGCGGCGATAGCAGCTCCAGTATATTCCCCAGAATCGGGCAATAGCCTTGAGGATGGTTGTTAGAAAGTGTAGCAGGCAGCATAGGCGCAGAAACGCCGATAACGCTGCAATATAAATACCTATAATAACATAACATTTCCAAAGTCAAACCCCAGCCTTCGGTAACCCCAAAAATTTAGAGACTGGAACTGAGAAGACAACAATAATTTCTAGCATTATTACAACCATCCAGGTAACACAGAATGTATCAACCCCATGCCCAGGTCCCGGGGGAAAGTAAAAGAATGGACTTAACCGAGAGTAAGGCAGAGAACGAGGTACGAGGCGCGGTACAGTACATGTACAATACAATACAATACATTACAGTAAAACTCTAAGTGACGAGCGTCAGGAAAGGGGCTCATTTGGACCCTCCCGACACAACTATACGCTCATGTGGGTGTGCACCATCTTTGGTCTCTAATCCTGATGTCCACCTGAATACAAAGGCACCTTTCAGAAGATAACCTCTGGATGAAACCTTTGATCGTAATCGAGGAGAAACGTTGGTTACAATGATGTTAAGGAAACGCTATTGTAACGATAGTTTCTCATTGATCACGTGATGAAGAAACATTTATTGCAATGATGTCATCAGAGCAACATTGCAAAATAGATGTTTCTCGCGGCTCATGTGTTGATCAAAGACATCAGTTGCAATGTTACCATCTTTGGTCTCTAATCTGGTTCCAAATGAGCCCCTTTCCTAATTCTTATCACTGAAACGGATCTTTCGGTGGATCATCGCATGATCCATGCAATGATCATGGCGCAATGATCAAGCTTTGATTAATACAATTAGGAAGCAGCATTTGTCGCAATGATTCTCTGCAAGAACATCATTTGACAGAAAAAGATCCATTACAATTGTGTTATAAAAACATCATTGTAACAGATGAGGGTTAAAAAGTGCTATACAAATATTTGGAATAAACATTTATGTAACGCATTTTTAAGGCCCTTCCAAATACGCTATATGCAACTGCTTGCATATCGTCTCTGATAAGTCTTAAGATGCGTTACATAAATATTTTTATGCGTATACGCACGTAGATAGGCTACTTCGAGAGAACAGACATGGTGCAAAACTATGCTTTACTAATCCCAATGCGCAAGACTTTCGCCAATTTTGAAAGATATGGCACCACTGCCGTCACTGAATATAACTGTCAGGACATGCAACATTAGGGGCACACTTACCCTTTGTCCCTTGTGAATCGACAACCCTCTATCGTTAAGTAAAAGTAAACCCATCTATACATGTAGATGCTGAGTACGGAATAGGCCTACTGATTATCTAAATGCAAATTTACGTTATTTAAGCAAACATTACCTTAAGCGCACGGAACCGTGTATAATATATTTCTCTGCTCTTTGTGTATCAGGACTGGCAGTTTGGCGTGTCTCTCCTGATCGTCTTTATCCATACTTTCCATGCTTTATGAAAGGGAAGATGTAAAATGGTCGAGAAGCGTTAAACCGGTCGGCCGTTTGCGTTTTATGCCAAGCATTCTAAAAGACAGCACAGCCCAAAGATTTTCTCTTTTGAGGCATTCTGTTGATCTTTAGGCTAGGTTTCGATCTTTAGGTAGGAGGACTTCAATCTTCATACAGGGTGGGTGGATGAATGAATGAATGACTTGATAGGTGAATGGGTGTGAGGATTGTTGGGTGGATGAATAAATGAATGACTCGATGGGTGGATGGATGTAGGAATGGATGACTGGATAAATAGATGAATGGTTGGATGGTCTGACGGATGGCTGTTGGTGGATGGATAGATGGATGAATGGATGGAAGGATGGATGGGTGGGTGGATTGATCCAGTTCACTTCAGTTCACTTTCGATCTTTGGACAGAGTTTAGATGTTCAGATAATGTTTCTATCTCAGGTTACTTCGACGGACTTAAATGGACGGATGGGTGGTTGGACGCCTAGATTGATTGATCGATATATATGGGTGAATGGATAAGCGGACAGAGAAACCAATTGGTGGGTGCTTGGGTGGATGAATGAAAGAATGAATGGATGAATGACTTGATGGGTAAATGAATGTAGGTATAGATGGATGCGTGGACGAACGAATTACTTGATGGACGAATGAATGGGTGGATGTATGGGTGGATGAATGAATGAATGAAGGACTTGATGGGCGGATGGATAAATGGACGATGAATGAATGAATAGATAAATTAACGAATGACTTGATGGGTGGATAGATGTATTGATTGGTGGGTTGGATGGATAGATGGATGCTCAATCGATTGATGTACGAAGGAATGAATGGATGAGGCCTTAGTTTAGTTTCGAACTTCAGACAAGGTTTCGCCATAAGGACGGCTTTCGTTCAAGTGGATTTCGATCTTTCGTCCGGACAGGATTCCGATCTTAGTTCGGAGAGGATTCAACCATTTTCAAATTTTCCAGGTTTCTATGCAGTTTATACGCAACATTGCAATCATAGTATTATATATATATAATACTATGATTGCAATATATATTTCTATATATATATATATATTTTCTGTTGGGAGTGGCCTTCAGCCATCCCGCCATTATCATCCTCACGTGCACTTACTAACCTTGGTTAAGACGCACCTCGTTTGAAGATAAAATTAGGATGTAGAAGAAGAGAAGTTTCAGTTTAGCGACGCTGTGTCATAACAAAGATGATTAGCGTCGCCCTCCTCCTTTATCCAGGCTTGGGACTGGCACTGTCAGAGTACAAGCAGTGGCGGAGTTGACTATATATAGCAGGGTTCTTGTGTCGACGGGGAGACCGGTTTTAATTAAGTAAGGCGTTAGTCGTGCACCGCTGTGTGTCACGCTTGTAAGTGGTCGTTTTCCGAGAGTGTACCCTGCGTGGTCGGTACTCATGTTTAATTGCCGGTTCTCGAGTTGTTTCTTCCTTTGTGAAGTTTGTGCTAGCGTAGCAGGCGTCTTCTCGGAGAGTCTGTCTTTTGTCTTTGATGTGTCTTGGATGTGTACATAGTGTACTGTAAATATACCATTTTAGCAATATTGCGAAAGTCTTCAATTTCTTGTCATTTCTCATATCATTCTAACTCACATTTCACCTCTAGACAAACGAGCTAACGAATCTCTCTTGAAGAGGCGATATATATATATATATACATATATATATATATATATATATATATATATATATATATATATATCGCCTCTTCAAGAGAGATTCGTATTTAGAGGTGCTTCCAACCTAACGACGGAAAACCAGTATCGAACAATATGGTTTTCAATTGCTAGCCGAATTGAGGTAAAACAAGACGAACGAGATCATTTTGTAGGGTGCTATAGCCAACCTATTTCAGAACATTGGACCGACCACAGTGAGGCTTCTGTGCTGCACTGTGGAAGTTTCGGGCTATGGGAAAACCAGTCACTTTAGATGTGCAGCAGAGCGAGGAAATCTACGGTGAGGAATGGATGAGACCGATCCAGAGACACAACTCCTCAAGATAAGATGGATCACATCCCGCAGTTAAAGGCAATTGCGTATAAGCATTAAGATCTTAGGCCTGATGCTCAATTGCAACCAATGAAATTTCTTCCATGAAGCTGGATAGTTATAGGCCTAGTGGTCTATAGGTCTGTTAAAATTAGGAAAGGCATTTGTTGATTATAATTATACTAGAGTATTTGCCCGTCATATTATGACGTCAGTGTATATAGGCCTATATGTATCGTTGGTTAAAATGCTCTGATCGCCGTCTTCAAGACGGCAGTACTGACGTCGCAAACGGTTTCTGTTTCACAATAGAACAGAAACCGTTTGTGACGTAGCGTCCTGCGACAGACGGACGCTATATGGATATTATATGTATAGATATATGACCGAAAATCCAGCAGTGTGTGAATATTTTATAGGTGAAATTATATGACACTAGGCCCCTATACTGCTGCATGTTTAAAACTGTTTATTATCTATAAACACTGTGTCGTGTTCTCATCTTTTTATGTTTTACAGTGTAAACCTATAGCCCTACATATTTTAATTGAGTTGGTCTAAGATAAAAATTAATTCCGGTTATCATTCCGCGGCCCCGTATTGTAACCATGCAATCACTCGCGGACCGGTACCGAATTCCGGACCACAGTTTGAGTAGCACTGGTTTTATCTAGGCACTACTAATCATTCTTTTACAATGCAATATTGCTTAGATGCAACCATCGTCTGGTGACGTGACCTGAGCATCGTGAAAACGGCACTATAGAAATTATATATATATATATATATATATATATATATATATATATATGTGTGTGTGTGTGTGTATAATATGAACTTCTTCAATTTGTCATAAAATGAAACAATTCTTACGTGTAATTTCGACTTTCTATCTCATATATTTTTGTTTCCTGTTATCATTCGATTCTTGCTTGATTAACGTCTTCAAAAATGCAGTTTTATCATCGAAATTCGCGTTTTCTGATGATATGTTCGGTGATTTTCTTCGCGAAATGTCGTATCTCGTCTGATATCTTTCAAGTCAAGTTTCCAAAATAATGTGCTTCGACTGGTTTCCAAGACAACAAAGAATTTGTCCAACGATGACGTCATCGAATAAATAATCGCAAAATGACGTATTTATTGCATAACTTCATAATTAGGTTCCTATTGTAGCTTATTCTCTAAGTAAGTAA
The DNA here is from genome assembly GCA_963556255.1 of Allolobophora icterica. Taxonomy (NCBI): domain Eukaryota; kingdom Metazoa; phylum Annelida; class Clitellata; order Crassiclitellata; family Lumbricidae; genus Allolobophora; species Allolobophora icterica. Next base: position 31,538,703 of record OY744607.1, on the reverse strand, counting down.
GTAATTTACCAGGCATGACATGCTCTGGCCTACTCGTATTTTTTCTATGTCCAAGATATTCTTAACTGGACTTATTATTGTCTCATACTGCATGTAGTAATAGCAGATACTCAATTTTCATACACAGAACAAACGATACCCATTATTATTTGTCACAGGAAGACCTTCATTTGAGCCC